>CM076150.1:23680341-24207841 GCA_038025085.1 Tetragonia tetragonoides
TTGAAATAGACGGGGAAATTAGTTTTATTTCTAATAATTTGGAAATTTTTATAACTGACCAATCAGATTTTGTATAGTTTGCTTATGGGAATCATGATCGCAAGGATGGTTGTTGATTCCAAATTCTCTGTTGAGTGATTTGATAAGGTAATGGTGTGAGTTTGATTTCTTATCCTCCGTCTTATAAATTAACTTTTGACCTTCGATTTTTATTGTACTTATTCTTTAATGGTACTTGCTTGGTTTCAAATTATTCTTTTTTTTAAGGTATTTTTTCCATTTACTCAATATGAGTTTAGTTTGGTTAAGTTACTATTTTTCTCTACTATTCAGTTCATTTTAATGTAGTTTTGATTAGGGGTGTATTATTTTCCACTTATTTTTACTGATTCTCATTGATTAGGTAAAGTCTTTTCACAGATTTTCACTGATTCGGTAAGGTCTTTTCACAGATTTTCACTGATTCAATAAGGTTCTGCTATTGATTCTGTGAGGAGTAATATTGGTCATGTCACTGATTTTCACTGACTCTCATTGATTCAGTGTCATTAATTCTAATTATTTAGTAAGATCTTGCCAGTGAATCCACTAATTTAAGTAAAGTCCAATAAGTGAAAAAAACACATCCAGATTCACCTTATTGGAAAAATGGATTTAGGAGGGTAGTTTAGTAATTTCAAATGAGATTGGACGGTGGACTGTACACGTCAGCAGTTTTGGACTTATTAGGCTAAGGTTTTTTGTTAGAGATTATCAGGTGATTTTAAAAATGGATAAGATAAAATTTGTGGGGAGCACCAAATTTATTCGTTGTTTTCCTTGTGCTGAGTGGAGTGAGTGCGATTTGATTGTATGCCACGCTTTGCATCTGGATCACTTCTTTGATTGGCTAGATTTTACACGTGGTTGAATGACACACTTTATTTTAATTGTTAGCTTACCAAGAGGAAAGTAAAGTGGATAAGGTTCCTGGTTCCCTCACCAAGTTGTTTTCCTTTTTCTATATATATTGTTTGTTCCTTGAAGGTAACTTTTTGTAAAATTATATACTCCATCCGTCTAAAAAAATCTGAACCTTTGCTTTTTTACGGTTTCCAAGACACCACTTTGACCGTAAATAACTACAATTATATGAACATAAAAATTATAACAATACAATTGTTTGAAAGTACTTTTAAAAATAAATCTAACAAAAGTATTTTTATAATATGAATCTTTATATATTTTCATAAATTAATGGTCAAAGTTTGTTAAGTTTGACCTTCAAAAAACAAAGGTTCAGGTTTTTTTGAGATAGAGGGAGTAATACATGCTATTGTATATGGGGATATGTGGTTGGACTTGAATATTTAGGGTGTATTTTTTTTAGAGCTTATTCACTTAATTTTACTTTAGTTTAGTTCAAATTCGTTCAGTTTAAATGTAACCGTGGGTCAATTTATTGATTTTTAGTCAATTCAGTTCCGTGATTTTCAATTTAGTTAAATGGGGTGGGTATAGGTGGGTTTCACCCAGCATCCTCCCCAGTTGGGGCGGGAATGAGGGAGCATTAGACAGGGATGGGGAGGAGATGATTTTGAAAAAGTAAAATCGACATGGGAATGAGGCGGGGATGATTTATATAGTTCCCCCGTTGGATACAAACTTAAAAATAGAAAAAAGTGTAAAATTCTAAATACAAAACGTATTGACAAAATTTGTTCAAAATTCTAAATATAAAATATATGGACATAATTTGTTCAAATGTATCTTAATTTTGTTGTTTGTAATAATGACGATTTGTTCGTTTATTGGGTTTGTGAATTTGTAACTGTGAGTTACTTGTTTTCATATGTACAATTGTCCATAGTATTAACATGTTTTGCTTTATGTGGGTACTATGTTGATTTTAGGTGTGTACCAGGTGGGTGTTGGGCGGGTATTAAGTAGGTTATAGATATCTGTTGGATATCTGGGGCTGATATGGTTCCAATCACATACCCACTAGGGCAAGGATGGTTTTGGGGATCTTCCCCGTGGCGAATCGTGCGGGTGGCGTATTTACGAAAATCAAGTAGGTATGGGTATGAATATACCTATATCCACCCCGCCCTGCACCATTGTCATTCCTAAATTCAGTTTAGTGGTGTTTAGTCCTGAAACATATATTTTATTTCACATATCAAGTGGTGTTCTGTTAAGTTCAGTAGTATTCAATTCAGTTCAGCTAAATTCCGTCCTAAAGAACACACCCTTAAAATATTTAACAATCTAATATGGTAGTTTTATTCTCTTATTTCGCAAAGGCTTGTTGAATAACTTTACAAATACATATGTTTAATTGTACATAAAAATACATTGTTTTACTAAGAGGTGTATTTATAGAATGCATACTTATTCTTAAAAATATATAGTTACATGTCATTATCATCTTTAATTAAACCAATTAAAAAGTATGAGCATAACAATATATATCTCATAATTATTTTTCTTACAAAACATAAATATCACTTAATTCTATGATGACTTTGAATTTAATTTTTTCATGTCCCCTTAAAAGTTTAAAGCTTATGCTAAATAATTTTCCAAATTAAATAACAAAATGATCAAACTTTTGAATTTTTTATGCATTAACTGTAAATGAGCATTTAAAGTTGATATGGTTTCACGACATAAAACTTGATATCCAAGTATTATGCCTAACACTAAATCTTATTTTTAAATGCACTTTGTTTAAAAAATTATATTGGGATAAGCTTTTACATGGTCAAGTAGTTTCAGGTTGTATCAATTTTAGTTTTTTTAGTACCTAATTAGATAGAATTTTGATATCTAATAATAAATAAGATAAAATTGAACTATAATTATCATACAATGAATTAGAAAATATTAACCCAGAAAAACATGTGATTACTGTAATTAAATATCAAATGGAAATCCTACCTCACTCCGTTGGTTGCTGGTTGGATGAACAGTGATTTGGTATGGACTAACACGTCAATGTCGTGCCTCAACTGGTATCCACACACAGGCTCGAATTCATACGTCAGTATGCTAGTACGGTGATCCCGTTCGTAACCTCCGTTCCCTCGTTACTCTAATGACACATAGTTAGGGTTTCGTGAAAACTGATTATCACATGTGTCTCTAACTGATCAGGAGTCACGATATATATATAGAGAGGCAGGAGGGCTGATTAGGTTAAGTGTGTGATGGGCATAATCAGAATTGGACCCTTCTAATAAAATGTTAACTCTGCGACCCTGCTGGTTTACTTAATGTGGCAGTAAGTCCAAAACTCATTTCGGGCCCACAAACCGTAATTGGTTTCTAGCAAAACATTATGATTACCCATATTAAGTAAAGATCCGTTTCCACAGTCCAACCAATAATGCAATTATTAATTCTTACTATGGTTAGTTCATAGGGAAAATCCAACACATATGGCATATGAAACCATCGTTAGTTGGTGTCCACATATACTATCAGCAAAAATAAAATCCTCCTATGCAATGTCCACGAGCAATCCTTACACTAAAGGCTCGTTTGTTTCAACTAGTAATTGATGATCAGTTCTGGAAAAAATTGTCAAAGTTGTGACGAACTAGTGAAATTTTGGAAAACTTAACTGAAAACTGAGAGAAACTGGTGAAAATTAGGAAAAATTGGTGACAATTTGGTCAACGTGGTAAAGCTGAGAGAAATTGGAAAAATTAGGGACAAAGTGAAAATTTTGTGTTTTTTTTAGTGTTTTCTTAAAAACAATAAAAATATAATGATAATAATTTTTATATTATTATTATTATTATTATCTCTATTATTATTATTATTATTATTATTATTATTATTATTATTATTATTATTATTATTATTATTATCACACTCTTATTATTATTATTATTATTGGTGTTGTTTTTGTCATTATTATTACACTATTATTATTATCACCATCATCATCATCATCATTAGTAGATTGCTCTTGATTGGCAACTAGAAATTTGCAGGAAGTGCTTGTAGGTTGGGAATAATTGTGATAAGATAGCTAATAGCACAATTACCCCTAATCCTACACAAGGTCAGACTAGAAACAAAACTAGAAGAAGGAGAAGAGAGACGTGCCCCAACAGAATCATGTTTGGATTCCCAAGCATGTAGATCCCCTGCCTACCACTGAGACAAGCGAATATGTCTCAACTCTTGAAATACTATTTCAATTACAGCACATGAGATAAACACTAGCAGTGGACTTGATATTATTCATGAAGGAAACCTATATAGAGCTTCTCAAGGTTTCATACATTATGTTGTGTCAGTGCCTTCTACAAGCAATTCATTTATTTGTTGTATGTACTCTAGTCAGTTATTGAGCAAGTTGACCTTTTAGACCCCCTATAGCTTGTGGAGGTTCAAGTATTGCAAAATTTGGATAATGTGGTTGTTTTTCCAGATTGAGGTATAGATTCCGTTTACCCTTAGTCAATTTATACATTGTTGCATTCAAAGTAGAAGTTCTTTAAAATGTTATTTTGATGATAAATGTCTCGTAAGGAGACGATTCTTTTCAATCTCCTAGATGACGTGGAAAAGAAGAGTCGTCCAAGTGGCATAGAATTTAAAATGAAACCCAGAACTTTAAAGAGGTCACGTGCCACTTGAATTGGTAAAGTAGCTTTTCTCTCTTTAGGTTTGATTTTGAAAGTTATTTCTTCAGTACAGAAAGCTAAACCGAGGGAGAAACTGAAGAACTAAAAGTGAGAAGGGTGCAAAACCTAGAAGCCAGAAATTCGTTCCAAACTGGAGAAATTGGTTAATCGTGCAAGGGCATCACCATCAAAAGCTTTGTACACTGTTGGGTAGAAGGATTGGAAGACGAAATTGGAAGAAGAAGAAGAAGAAGAAGGAGATTGTCAGAGAAGAAGATGAGAACTCGAAGAACACAAGGTAATCATTGATAAATTCATTGTAGATTATAAAATGCAGTTCGAATAATGTGAGGAAAAGAGTAAATTATTGTATTTAGAATAAAAGGGTAAAAAAAGGGAGTTTTTTTTATGAAACCCTAAAAATTTTGGACTAAAGAGATGTGATTTGTAGTAGTTGTGCTAAATTCGAGTGGTAAAAACCTAAAGTTGAATAAAAAACGAATGCATGTGTTTGATTAGATTTGTCTGTGTATCTGTAATTAGTTAAAAATTCGAATTCATATGAGAAAGTTGAATATAAAATGATTGCCTGAGTTATAATATATTTGGTGATAGTAGTTAGGCATAATAGTATTTTAATGGGGAAACTGTAGGATTGAAATGTAAAAAGCTTATATGGTAGGATGGAGACCAAAATGTTATAGAGGAGAACAATGATGTTGTTTATAATTTGATTGAGACAGTATCTGAGGAAGAAGAGAAGGAGCAACATGATATCCTAGAAGAATTGAAAGACCAGAGTAAAAGAAAAGCTCAACGTAGGCGACATGTGAGTATATTTGCAACATATTTTAGAAGCATATAGTTTTGGTGTTGAAGGTAAAAATGTGAACTGGATTTGTGATGAAATTTGCAGGTTCCAAACATAAGGTCATTGCCGGAGAAGGTTTGTCTTTTGAAGGTAGGGATGACAGAGCAACAGAAGACATGGGTTAATGAAATGGGATTTGGGTGCCTGTTGGAAATGGCAAACCTGCCAATGTTTAGGGGTCTAGCGTATTCTCTGATGGAGAGATTTGATGAGAGAACTGGGGAATTGACGCTGCGCAAAAACGTTAAAGTAGAGATCACATCCAATGACGTGGCATGGATACTAGGAGTTCCAGCTGGTGTCCTCCGTGTCGTTGATGAAGTGAAAGATGAGGAGTTGTATGAAGCGTTGAAAGGGGGGTATGAGGAATTATCAAAGAATCCAAAGGACAGTTCGAAGCGTGGTATTTGTCCCAATGCAGTATTGAAATGTATTAAACCTGGTATTTCATTTGAAGAGTTCAAATTTCATTTTTTGATGTACTTGTTGGGATGTTTTTTATGTCCAAGTCAGGGTGATAGAATAAGGCCTACAATGGTGAAGATTGCTATGGGTATGAGAGATCCAAATGACTATGATTGGGCATTGTATGTTCTTAGTGAGCTTATTAAAGCAAGGAAAAAGGTTAGGGAGAAGAGGTTGAAGGAAGAAGAAGAAGGGAAGGGAAAGAAAGCTGTTGAAGATGAAATGAAAGGAGGCTATGGTGGTTGTGTGATTGTGTTAGTGGTAAGTAAATTGTTGTGAATTTTAAGAAAGAAAATTTTGTAAATATATGATAATGATGTTCATTGGTTATATTTATATATTTTCTACTTGGATAGACTTAAGCGCAAGCAGGCGGTTAGTTGGGGAAGTAAGCAAGGATATAAAAGACGGCTAGCTGCCTGGAGCGTGAAGGCAATGGAAGAGGCAGTGAAAGAAGATTATTGGGTTGAAAAAAAGAAATATGGTCGCGCAAAGGTATTGAATATGTTTACTAATTGGAAACTTGAACAATGAAAAAGTAGAATTTATTTTCCGTGCACTCAGAGTATTACTATTGATGTTGATGTGGTTCGATATAATTTATGCAGTTGGATGACCCTCACTTTAGATATGGGGAGAAGCACCCAGACGAGCAGAAAGGGGCGTTGTACAAGGACCTTGCAAAGAATGAGACGCCACCTTTAGTTTGTCACCTGGTAAAATTAAAATCAGAAATCTAAGTGTTAAAATTGCATGTATTGAATATAGGCATTGAATATACTATTGAGAAATTGTTTAATTATGTGTGTTGAAAGGTTGTCCTCAAAGATTTGAGGTATCCATATTGGGTTAAGTTAATGAATATGATTCAAAATGAGGGTGTTCGTGATAGCTGTAATGATATTGGTAATGTTTGTGGTAGTGTAATGGGAAGTGTGAAAGATGGTGGTCGTGGTGGTGGTGTTGGAAAGGGTGTTAATTGTGATTGGTTTAATTTTGGAAATGTTGGTGATAATAGTAAAGGTGCTTTATATGGTAGTAGTATGGGTGGTAGGTTTGGTGGTGTTTTTGCTGATTTTTTGGGTGGAGGTAATGGTGGTACTATGGGTGGTGGTTTGGGTGCTGGTCTTGGTAAAAGTATGGGTGGTGGTGGTGTATGTTTTAGTAAGGCTGGTGGTTTGGGTAGTGGTGTAGATTGTAGTAAGGCTGGTGGTTTGGGTGGTGGGGGTGTTAGTAAGGGTGGTGGTTTGGTTGGTGGTGTGTGTGGGAGTATGGCTGGTAGTGTTTTTCGTGGTAATCCTGGTGTGTTTGGTGGTAATCCTGGTGTGTTAGGTGGTTATGTTGGTGGTGGTGCGGGTGGTAGTATGTTTGGTGTTAATCGTGGTGTGTTAGGTGATGGTGTGGGTCTAAGTATGGCAGCTGGTAATCCTGGTGGGTTAGCTGAATTTGTGGGTGGTAGTATGGCTGGTGGTTTTGATAATGGTATGGGTGGTGGTGTGTTCAGTCCACTGTTTGGTGGTATGGTAGGTATTTCTGAGATGACAGGAGATAATTTTCATACAGCGCAGGAGAATAGAAAAGATGATGGTTTGGATACCCCCTCTCACCATGATTACAATATGGCGAGATCATTTTCATCAGTTGGAATTGGAGAAGAAAAAGATTTGAAGTTTGGGGATGTAGTTGTGAGTGAGAATTAATTCATTGATTTAGATGAGGAGTTGAAATCAGAGAATGATGAAGAAGATTTGCATGCGTTTGTGAATGAGAACAAAAGGCGTCGTTTAGCCCAAGTTCATGCAAATGAGAAAGAGGATGTTGGTAGCAAGAAGCTAAAGAAAAGTGATCATACAGCTCGGAAGGATAATCGTGGTGATTTAAGTGAAGAAGACTTGAAAATTCTAAAGCTAATTGGGGAACGCAGACGTCGATCATGTCCCAAAGATGAGTAAGAATTAGTCAAAGTTAAATTATTTATGTTTCCATAGTTAGAGAAGTATAAAATTAATTAAAAATGTTGTTTGATTTACGCAATTCTGTATGGTTCAAGTTCCATTTTATTTTTCAACGAAGGAGGACATGATGACACTATCAAAACGAGCTTGTTGGTTGTCAACTGGGGTAAGCTTGTCGGGTTTTATATCTATTAGTATTTCTGTAAATCGTAAGGAATCTTGTTATAATTGAAAATTTCTTTTTTTTTTATGAGGTTTAGGTTTTTAAAATTTGGTTTTACATGAAGAATGTTGAATGGGTTGGTAAAGCGATTGGGCGTTATATTTTAGACTCATATTACTCGATATGGTATAAGCCATAATCATACTTAAGCTATTGATAATAATATATGTGATAAGGAAAATGAGTAACAAAATTATCCATGAATTGCAGAATTTGGCAATGAATTATGAGACCCCAGAAACGTTTTTGCTTGAGGCACTCCATTGCAACAACTTGTGTGGTGTGAGGAAATTGCTTGAGGAAGGAAATATCACTCCTAGTGGTTGTAGGCATGTAAGTATGTTTGTGAAAAGAGTGAAAATATTATAACTTGTATGCTGAAATAGGAATGTTGCATGTTATATTTTCAGATATTTCTGCCAGTTTGTGATGACGTTCATTGGTGGTCACTTCACTTTGACATGGTGGAAAAGAAGAATACAAAGCTTGATTCTTTGGCTTACAACAAAGATAAGTTTTTGAAGAGGATTGATGCCACGTTGAATAGATTGGTACGTACGTAATGTTTAAATGTATTAATTGTAAACTGTCAAGTATAATAATCCTGAAGATTAGCTGGGTTTGGGGGGAGAAGTCCCTTTATCATGGGCTTACAATTTCACATTATGGGTGCTGAATGTCTAATAACAGAAAATGAATGCAGATATTCAATGTGCAGCACCTATTATCTTATTTACTGAAAGAGGAATTGAATATTTCAGAGTGGGAACGGTGTCATGGTGATGTGCCAATTCAAAGAAATTGGTAAATATTTTATAAATGTTAGTTTGTAATGGTTGTTTGAAGAAATTGACATTCAGTAACCAAAAGCTTAATTATTCATCTTATTTGTGCATTCATGTGTAGTTATGATTGTGGGACTCACATGATGACGGTAATTGAGGTCTGGCCAAAGGAGCTATCAGAGCTGGAAGAATATGTGGTATGTATGATATTTCAAAACTTTGTGTACATAATTGAACCTATGTTTTGAATAGATAATCACAAGTTAGATTTTTATTGTATCAATTAAATAATTTTGTAAAGTGAATGTAGTTGGGGTGGGTGTCCGTTTGGTTAATTTGGTCTTGAAATGGTGTGTTGGTGCTGGAGTCTGGGTAATGTTATTTTTTTGAAAAAGCGGTGAATCTGTATGCCGGTTATGTTTAGTCATTTGGGGCACGATTTTGGATATGTATTGGGCCAAATTATGGATATGTATTGACCATCTTTTGGAAAAGGTTAGGGTAGATGTGTAGATAATAGTAGGCAATATTAGGTTATTGGGCCCGAAAGTTGGCATTGTAGACATGCCTAGTTTAGGGCAAAGTGAACTCTTTTGTGGGCTCTTCATTATAAATAAAGTCTTGTGATCTGTTTTCCTAGGCATTCACATTTTGTAGTTTAAATCACTCTAAAAGATTGTAATATATCTCAAGATCTCCAAGTGTAATAGTGTGAGGATGGCTGAAGCATGGTATGAAGATCGAATTAGGCGATACACTTGTTATATTGAATCAGTTCACGATGAAGTTTTTGTACTAATTAGGAGACTGTTAGAGATAGTACAACCTCATGAGGTATCCGAAATTATGAATGGGGAAGGGCCATTGGAGAAACTTAACCAGAAGTACTTTGAGAAGCTTCATAGTCAAAGTCCATGACTGTGATGGTCAATTGAGAAGGTTTATTGAGAAGTTTCGTAGTTTAAGGTTATGTCATTTTGTGTAATGATTAGAAGTAAGTATTTTTATTTTTAATGTACTCTTTATGTTTATCTATTTTATGTTAAATTGTTGAAATGTAACTTGTTTACCAAAATCTGGGAAATGGGAATGATAAAAAGAAAGAAGTTCGGAAACGAGGAGTACATTACGCAAGTCAAATTGAAGACAGTAATGGATTTAAAGAGTACATAAAAAAAGGCCTATTATGTGACCTTATAAACTGAAAAAAAAAATTACATTTAAACTACTCACTATCAGCACTATCAGATAAACCTTCCAATTCCTCTTTCCTATTCCTCCTTTCAAAGTTTTCTTCATCAAGTCTCTCCTCCCAATTTTCTCGATATTCTTTTTCAGTTATATGCTTGTCAAAAATCTCTTTCAATTTAAGAAGGGCTTGATTTTCTGGTGGTAATATTCGACCCTCTCCAGACCAAAGGTCTTGAAAAATGAACAGGGTAAATTTATTAGATAATCTTTCCATTAGCGTGGCAACTTCATTCCTAATGTCTTTGTACTCCTTCACCTTCTCTTGATATTGCTGTTGAAGTCGGTATGTTGGCAAAACAAATTAATTAATTAAAGATAAAAAATAGAGAAAATATATGTAGAAATGAAAATAAAATGGTAATACCTTTGTTGGTTGGAGTCTTTTTGGCATGAGAACTTAGTTGATCATTTTTGTCAGCCATTACAATAGAGCTAGTGAATAAGAGGTCAATTGGAAGAACCTTGTTTTTTTGGCACGGGACAATCTTTTGAAGCCAGAGATCACTGCATTATATGGTTGGATGAGAAGTGGAGTCCAGCTACACATTTAATGTACATCCCCTTTATTATCCTCTTCTTTGTCAAAAAGGCAAGAGAATCTATATAGGTAGGCCACAATATAGCCCCTTTATCACGTGACAAATGAGTTTGGGTGTAACAGGTTAAGGTTGGCCTTCAATAAATAGGTGGACGACCAAATAGTTGAGGATCAAAAATGTTAACATGGAAAATCCTATGGAGTTGATTTCATGTTCCTTGTTAAATAAAAATGGAGTCCTAAGTTAATTAGGAAATGCACATTTACTTGTCCAATAATTGATTATGTGTTTGGCGGGGGGTGCCGTGTGAGATGTTGGTGGAAATTGTCGGTGAAATTGGAACTGGAAAAACACAATTATATTTGCAACTACTTCTATCTTGTCAACTACGTTTGGAAGTGGGCGGAATGGAAGGAAGTTCCTTGTATATCCACGAGAATGGGAAGTTTCCGCAACGTCATCTTTCTCAAATGGCTTCATCCTTTGTTTATGGTTGGACGACCAATGAAGGATCATCAATGTTAAACCATGATCCAGTAGATTATATATTCATAAGGTCATTCAGTCCATCTAGTGAGCTATTAAGCGTTGTTGAAAATATGGAGACACTTTTGGCTGGGAGGCTTACTTCAAGTAAGCCAATAAGGTTAGTTGTCATTGATTGCCTTGCAACAGTTTTTAGATCTGATTTCCAAACAATGGCGACCGATATGGCAAGACGATCATGTATGTTTTTTAGGCTGTCTCATACTTTACATGGCTTAGCGAGATCGTATGGATTTGGGGTTGTTTTAACTAATCAAGTAACTGATGTAATTGGAAACAATTGCTTGAGGATTGGAAACATTCAGGAGATGATGACTTCGGGTAGACGTTTTACTCCATCTTTGGGTTTTTCATGGGCACAATGCATTAACTCGAGATTCTTTTTAAGCTTAGTGGGCCAAGATCCGATTCGTAGAAAAGTAGAAGTAGTATACTCTCCTAATGTTGGTGTTCGTAGTTGTTATTATGATATTAACAGTCGAGGAGTGTATGATATTCCATATCAATAACAAATAATGTAATTGATTGTGTTATTTATTAATCAAATGTATAGTTAATTTTTTATGATTAGTTAAAATATTTATTTGATTATACATGTATTATTGGTCATTTGCAATAATAACATTGCAAAGAAAAAATAACGTTAATAAATATAGCTAACCTAAACCAACCATAATAGGATTTCAAAGGGTCTCATGTTTCTCATACTTGGTTTCCTGACATTCACAATACACCGAAAATCACCAAACAACAAATGATACCTACAATGCTCTTTAATATAACTAATAATAATTAGTTAGATTGAAGACCTTTTATAATGTCCTACGCTACTAATTAGTAAATATGACTGCCTATGTTAATAGAAAACATAAACTTACTTAGGCCAACCTACTTCATCGTAAATATGTGACTAAAAAACGTGACAAAAATGTTTCACATACTCTTCACAATTATCATTAGACCTAACTACTTCACCTTAATGTTAGGAGTACAATGCCCTATGACACACATCAACTCTCTGAAGAGCACAAGTCCTGAAAATCAACAATTAAATTGTTTTCCCTTATTGTTTGGCTTGTAGTGGGGCTAACTTTGGTTTGATTTGGCTTATTTGCTGACATTGTTTTTGGCCTTTTTGATTCACGTTGGGCTGCTGAAGGAGGTGGTGGAATAGATGGAATATTGTCATCCTCAACTTTTGCTCTCCCACTTAGGCGAAATAGATTGGGCAATGGTTCTTCCCAAAACAACAACCAGTTCACGTGTCTCCTTGAGCTCTCACCAAGCATCTTACAAAACAACTCCTCCACCTCAGCCTCTAGAATATCAAGTTTTGTCTTGTAATCCATAAACATTTGCTTTTATCCAGCAGGAAACAAGCTAACAGGTGGCATCTCCACTGAGTTGTTATCATCGCCTATGAAAGGGCCATACAAAATCGACGACAATCATTAAAAGGTTCTAATAAACAAACACACTTAAATGAGGAAAAACATAAAATTAATGCTCATGGTTTAATAAACTCTTAATAAACAAACACAGATGTTTATAACAGTCATCCTCATATTTTAATTTGAATGTGGTGTATATGCAAATAAGGCTCATAAATTAAATTGATAGATGCTGAAATGGGAATTATATTAGGAAGGGAGTTATCACATTGCGTTAAGTATTTAAACTCAAACTTTTAATGCATCATAGAAATTGATTAAGTACTTACCATTGGCCGGCCTTTTTTCTTTGTCTTTGACTCCAACAAACCCAACTGACAATGCTGAAGCCATATTTGCAATTAAGAGAGTACGATTTTTGTGGCTGTAAATTAATGTCAAGGCAATAAATTTTTAGAAGGCTTTTATAGTGAATGACAAGTGTTATAGGTAAGTCAATTAGAGTACCTGTTAGACTTCTTGTTCCCTAATGTTATGAGAACCCTCCCTCAAAATATGGTAAAACAGTTCACCTACTTTAATTAGCATTTAATGCATAATATCTTTATCCATGAAATATGAGGCAATACACTAATAACTCACATATATATTGCATCAGCAAATGTAGGTAATCACAATACAATAACTTTGTACGCATTGGGAGTTGGAATTTATGCTTTATACTGATGTAAATTCGATTATGGTACAATTAAGTTAGGGGTGTAGTAAAATTACATGCTGTGGTGTAGTAAAATCTCTGTAATATTTGCATAAAGTGACCAGTTTCCTGTCACATCATCATTCATGAACACCTAATATATTATATTCAAAATTAAGTACTCATGTATAATGACATAAATGTTGTAGTAAATTGACACATAAGGTGTAGTAAAAAAACTGAACATTTTAGGCCTACAACACATGCACGAAATTCAAAAACTTTTGTGAGAGGTCAAATCACATTTAATGTTTGACTATCCCTTTATCTGTATTTTATGCACTTTATACCTTGCTGTAGTAAAATGGTTATTGACATGTAGTAAAATGCTTAGGACATGTATTACAATGGGGAGAAAGCATCTGGGATGAACTTTGACCACATAACAACACGTCACATCAGTAAACAAGTATGACGCTCATTGGGAGCCTCCCATGTTAAAAAAAACGAACCCGTTTTAAGTTTTCAAAAACTCCCACCAGAAATAGGGTTTATTTTGCTACTTGAATTTCACTGAGTTGCCTCCAATTTTAGAGTTTCCATTTTTAGAAACCCTTAACTTCTTTTTATTTGATCTAAGAAACCCTTAACGATTTGTTATTCATGTAGAACTTCTAAACTCATTGACGCACCCTTAATCGATCCATTATTCACTTACAAGTTATAAAGTCATTCAGTTACACTTAACGGAACTATTATTCTTTTACAACTTGTAAAGTCATTCAATCACACTTAATCGATCCATTAATGACTTACAAGTTATAAAGTCATTCAGTCACATTTAATCGATACATTATTCTTTTACAACTTCTAACCTCATTCAGTCACACTTAATCGGTCCGTTATTCTTTTACAACTTCTAAACTCATTCAATTACACTTAATTGATCCATCATTGACTTACAAGTTATAAAGTCATTCAGTCACACTTAATCGATCCATTATTCTTTTACAACTTTTAAGCTCATTCACTCACACTTAATCGGTCCATTATTTTTTTACAACTTTTACACTCACACTTAATCGGTCCATTATTCTCTTACAACTTTTAACCTCATTCAGTCACACTTAATCGGTCCATTATTCTTTTACAACTTCTAAACTCATTCAATCACACTTAATCGATCCATTATTGACTTACAAGTTATAAAGTCATTCAGTCACACTTAATCGATCTATTATTCTTTTACAACTTTTAAGCTCATTCATTCACACTAAATCAATTGTTAATTTAAAATTTATTGGCCAACTGTCCCACCCTTTGAGGTGCCTACAAGCCAGCGCGAGGGACAACACTGTGGTCGACGGTGAATACCCTTGATCGTGAACCAAAAAAAAAGCAATTGTTAATTTAAAACTTCTAAACTCAATCATGTCACATTAAATCAATTTTTTATTTTCGACTCTTAATTTTCGAGTTCTAAACTCACAATTAGTTATATGTTGCACGTGTAATAATAAGCGATGGTGTAATTCATTGATGGTGTTATTCGATTCTTTATTAAGCACTTATAAACCATCTTTTTATTGACCTCTAATTCACACTTTTGTAATTATTTTTATTTATTTATTTGTTTCATTTTACACGCCTACCTACATTGCCTGATAACATGTTATTAAGACTAGCCCAATGTCACTTTCTTTCCGTTATTCTTTTCTCTCACCTCTCAACATATTCACTTCATATTTCCCACATTCCTTTGTCCACCATGTCCAATAGAAATCCTACTAGAGCAAACAACAACTCAGAATCTTCGTCTAATGGTCCATCGTCAGCACAAAAGCAACCACAAATCATTCGCTTGAAGCACGATGATACTGTACTCTGCTCCCACGAATATGATGCCGCCTTTCAAACTGTAGGCAAACTAGGGGACAATCAATTGAAAAACTTCTATGGATGCCCAACTTGGAAGGTATTATTTCCATATCATGTTCATTTTTATTTATTGTAAAACATACTTTTAATTTCACTTCTGCTCATGTGGTAGAATGCAAATTGTCACATGTTTCTCTTGGTCGATGATCTAAAACACACAATTGCAACCAAGTACAAGGAGTTATTCCCTAACACAAACCCTAACCAGATACATGAACTGCGGGAGATGATGTCGGCCATGGAGTCGAGAAATTCGTCTTTGAAGAAAAAAAAAAGGAATTGCAAGAACACGTAGCGGCTCTTACCACCGAAATTGGACGACTCAACTTGGATTTAATTCGTTCCACACAAAGAAACACTAATTGGTGTGGATTTATTCCAATATACTTCATCGCCTTTGCAATTGCAGGTTGGATCATAAGGCATATGTAATTGGATTGTCCTTGTTTAATGGTTTCAAACTCTGGGATCTTTGATGATGACTCATATTACTATCGAAATGGCCTGTAATATTTTCCACTAATACTCTGCTCTTCAACTACCAATGTTCATTAAAATTTCAAAATTTTCTGAATTTCTTTCCCCCTATTATTGTTCTTAGTTTTTTTCATGCTTTCTATCTATTTTTCCCCTTAATCAGGATAATGTTTCAATTTATACATATGCTTTTTAACAAGATTAATAATTAAGTACGAAAAAGCCGAAAAAATTAACAATAAGGATAACAACAAGAAGTAACAATGTATTGCATAACATTTTTAACTATTAGTACATCCACATTTAATTATTTCGATCCGCCAAACCAACCTCACCAGTCACTACATCAGGCCTATTTATAAGCCATTTTCAATTGATAATTACCAATTTTTATCTCGGTCAAACTGACCAATGTCACCAATTTAATGCCTTTGGAAATGACCAATGTGGACAATATTAATTAACAAAACAAATTTGGTCATTAGTGGTCCAACCTTGTCAAATACACTAATATCAATACATACTCCACTTTGTAACTACCCATCTCTTCTCTTATAACTATGACAAACCAGGGGATCAACAATGACTATGTCTAAAAAAGACTAATCCATATTAACACGGGAATGATAAGCCCACAATTATGACATAGAAGGCCATAAATTTTTGGGCCTCTCTAGCAACTCCTATTACATACGACCTATCAAGTTCTCTATCAATAAAGCCTGATAAATGACATGCAAGATATGCACTAATAGCTCAACGTAATTCATATCTCATGTTCACCAATGCAATGTATTTGCCAATGTGGGTTAAGCCCAAACCCCACTAATTGCACGACCACTAACACCCTAAACAAACTCCACAACTTTGTACATAACTTTGTACACAACTTCCTCATCACAATTTTCTTCCACATTTGTCACCCATATTCCCTATTTCAACATGCCTATATATCACTAAAAATGGCAATTCACTTTCATAACATTATATGAACACATTTCAACTAAACCCTCCTGTTTCAAGCTCAATACAAGTAAAGTCTCAGTTTTGCCTTCAGGACCAGGAGAGCCTTTTTAAACTTGTATTGTACTACAACTTACAAACTATTTTGTCCACCATCCATACAATTTCATTCTAATACAATAACAATAACATTATGATCACAAGTGTTGTGTATGCTTCCAACATCTTCACTGCGTATCCTGTTACGAATTAGGCATCACACCATGCAACAACCGACTCATTTCACCACTTCCGGCCATACCCTACAAATAACATTATTTGTCCAACCAACCAAAACCAGTCAAAATAAATTATTCTCAAAATGTGAGCAATTTTTGCTTAATAAATGTGTTGTGTCAAGTAACTCACCATTTACATCATACAGTTACTTGGAGAATTACCCATTTGGATCATTTGGTTTAAAACCGGATTGCCCACCATATTTGGGTTTATAATTGGATTCTCCATTTGCATCGCACCAATTTCAGGACTATTCATTGCCCCCGGTGATAAAAACACAAACGGTTGATAATACATCATTTCATTATTTGGGGATCCATGTTGAACCTGGAATTTTCAATTGTAAGTCACAAATTTAGCTACCAATACATCCAGGACCAAATCTGGAAACATTGATGCCTATCATGGAAAAAGGTAGCTACTAATAGATGGAACACATGTTAACAAGCCAAACTAATAACTACCACAAGCAACACAAACACAAAAACACACTTCCCACACCTCCCACACCAGCCACCACAAACTCCTCACAGCCACAAACACTTCCCACACCAGCCACCACACACTCCTCACAGCCACATACACCTCCCACATACATACAGTTGCTTAGCAACTAGCAAGTGCCAGCACCCCAAATCAAAACTGAACTTCGCAAAAATAATATAACGAGTGTCAGCACCACAAATCAAATCAATTAATCATCTTTATTTAACACTAATAATACCTACTCTATACCTGCATAATACAGTTGCTTTCCTGATACGATAACGGGGGTGTACAAGGAGAATGAACAACAACAGGATTAGGGTTCCTCGGAGTCATCAGAGTCCTCAGAGGTAACTCATTAACAGCCTGCAATTAGGAAATAAAAGATTCATTAAATAACTATTTGCATCAAATTTTCTTAACTACATTCAAATTCACTTAGGTAAACTAACCTTTGTAGATGGTGACTTATTTGTTTCCAAACGTCGTTGTCGGGTCCTTCTTGTAGGAACACAACCTCCGTCTTCATCAACTCTCCCTCCACCTCGTGCTCTCCCTCGACCACCCTCTCTTGCTCTACCCCCACGACTTCTATTACTCTCTCCCCTCCACATAACCTCGTTCAAACTTTTCTTTCTACCCCCCGGCTTCCCACGATCATTCACTACCAAAGGATCTAAATATCTAATGCCTCCCCCACCAGATCCTTCCTCCATACCATCACCATCTACTTCCACACCATCACCGTCTTCCTCCACACTATCACTTGCATTTGCCTCCCATGTGCTTTCCTCTAAAATATTCCAACATTCTTTATCACACCCTCAAAATATGCACACTTCTCTTCGGTGTGTACTGCAACATCAGCAACAGCATAAAACTGTGCCTCCAACCTACGTTGTCGCTCCTGCTCCTCAGTCCACTTGCCTCCAACTCCAATCAACTTCACATTACTATGAGGCCTCTTTATATCCCTCCGCCAACGCTATGATATATAAGTCTTAGGAACCAAAACAACACGTCGCTTTTGTAATACTTTCATAGCATGTCTACAAAGTAAGCCTTTTCAAGCAAACATGTTGCATATGCATTTCACTGTGCCCTCATTAATCTCATAAATTACTTCAAAATCACGTGTCTTGGTAGTCGGATTCTTTTTCTCTTTCACCTCCACAACTTTGTGCACAACTTCTTCCTCACTACTCTCAACCTCTTCTATATCACAATAAAACATTCCTTCCATCTCATCCTGCACTTTGCGAAAAATATTATGAATATAATCCTTTTGGAAGGTCAATTCCATAGCATGCGTGAATCTAGTAGGAATATTTCCAAGCTAATTATATCACCATCTACCTTCTCCTCAGCCTCAATCTTATCACTAAGAGCTGACTCGTAATTCTCCACAAACGTTTTCAACCCAGTCTTCTTATGAACATATGCTTTAAAATATGCATGCATTGACTCACTCCGCTGGCTAGAGGACATACCCGCCCAAAACTGATCCTTCACAAACACAGGAACCCATTTCCGACTCCACCTATACAAACTAACCAACCAATCCCATCTCTTGCCATTGCGTTGGAGGTCAAATTCCTTTATCATACCAACCCACTTCACTTCAAATACTTGCTCTGTCATTGAGTCATACACAACACTATAAAATGATTTCAGTAATTGTTTGTATCTCCTATACCCTTTAAACTTGTCTGGAAACTTTACAAGTATGTGCCATAAACAAAATCGGTGCCTAGAGGTGGGAAATACTTCCTCAATAGCTAATCTAATGCTGTTGCATTGATCTGTTATCATTGCACCTGGCTGTACATTTTCCATTGCCTTCAACCAAGTCCTAAACAACCATGTGAATGTTTGAACATCCTCCTTACAAATTAAAGCACATCCAAGCAAAATTGATTGCCCATGATGATTGACACCAATAAATGGTGCAAAAGGCATCTTGTACTTGTTAACCAAGTAAGTAGCGTCAAAGGTAATTACATCATTAAAATCTTTATATACCCCACGACTTCTTGGATCAATCCAAAACACATTACGAAAACGATCCTTCTCATCACTATCAATCTCATACACAAATCCATGATTCAACTTTTGCATTTTTTGAAATAACTTAAATAAGCCATGTGCATCACCAGACTTCAACCTCTCCCTTCTTATTTATCTAAATGATTTTGAGTATCACTAGGAGTACATGGCATGTTTGCATGATCACCAAGTTGAGATGTTGTAGCTCTTACACATTGACAAGTTCCAACACCCGACTCCTCCAAATATTCCAACCTCCTTGCTACTGGACCTACACTCCTAAATTGTTTTATTAGCCGAGACTTTCGTGGACATACATCATGATTGTGTTCTAACTTCACTGTCAAAACCTTCCAACGACCACAACCTTGCTTACTACAACCCACCCTTACCCCACAACAAGTCCTAGCTGTTGGTCTTCACCTCTCACACTTACCAACCTTTGCTGCCCTCTTTTCCGCTCTATGACATGCAAATAGTTGATTCTTCAATTCACGCTTGTCATTGTTATTAGAAAATTTCACAAACGCAAACCCTATGCTCTTTCCATACTTTTGCAAATAACTCACAGCTTCCACCAAACAACCATAAGTATCTCCAACAACAAGTGGTGAAACTATTGGTTCCACAGGGACCTCACAACTTAATTCACAGGGTTCCCAGGTACCTCTGCATTATCTCCTAAAGAGACTTCAATCCCTGAACCTACAATCTCCTCTACATGTTCAAGCTGATCTACTTCTCTATCATCATCATTTCCGCTAAAACTATCACTATCACTACTACTAAAACTTTCTGTATCACTATCATTATCACCAACTTCTTTTTCATATTCACTTTCATCACGTAATGATTCCCCAACAAGCACTTCCCAAGGATATGCCTCTAATTCATCCATCTTCCAAACCAATCACATCATATAATCATTAACAAAATTACTCACCAACCCAACAACACATCACATAATCATAAACAAATCACCAATCACATCAAATAATTAACAATATATACACAAACAGTACTTATAAAGAACTTTATTTTCCTTCACAATTTAAAATTAATTTTCATCAATATTCACATACAATTATGGATTCCCATTAACTTATACAACTGGTTTGATATTAAATGCTTACTTGCACTACACACACCCTGTTTATAAAGACCCTTAAGTAGAAATGCTTTCATTTTCAGCTACTTCACAACATAAACAAGCAAATGTTGGATTTTTAATTGGTCAATTCAACTTCCCACTTCAATATATGTCCAAAAACGGGGGTCTACTACAATTCTTCTACTAATTTATACAAACAGCATATAGCATTCAATAACAAAATTAAAGAATTCTTCAAACAATAGCTACACATCCACTTCATAAGCTTCCCCAACAAGCACTTACAACCTTTTTCCTGTTTCACAACTTCACTTACAATTCACACATAACCAATTCTTTACTATAATTCAGAAAACCAAAATCTTCAAATAATCATTAGCAACCTATTATTTGTTCTAATTTTAACGAATAAAATTTCAATAATATCTGCTGAATTGCAATCTATACGTTTGCTCCGTCTTCTACGACCTCCTCCTTGTCCATTTAGCCTCTCTTTCAATGTCTGCGACCACAATTGTTAATACCAAGTTTATTCAGCTTCAATTTCGTCAATTTAGGGTTTTAATTTTTGGGGGTTTTCATAATGGCTTTTTTTTGGGCTTCAAAACTATCAATATTTGGGGGTGCTCTTCATCACAATTACAGTTCATATCACTGATTTCAATTTCTCCTTTATTCGGGTTCAATATTTTGGGAGACAGAGGAGAGTACAATTGAGCTCGGGTGTTTTCGGCAAGAGAGAGAGAGAGAGAGAGAGAGAGAGAGAGAGAGAGAGAGAGAGAGAGAGAGAGAGATATTCGGGTGTTTTGGGCAAGAGAGAGAAAGAGATACGGCTGTTTTGAGTTTTGGAAGGAAGAAGGAGACTTCTTTCACTTTAATTCATGTCACTTGACCCTTTCAAAATCTCATATGGTTGTAGTAAAATTTGCTAGCCACATCAGCGCCACCTAGTCAAGGAGACATGCTTATCAATCTCCTTACTAGACATATATCATTTGGCATTTATATACGACCTATAATTCTATTAAGGAGACTACTTAACGTATAGGTCAAAGTATTCAGTTACCTTGGTGGTGATTTTAATTTTGTACTACATGCCTCAGATAAAATTCATGGTGCTCAAGTTACTACTTAAGAGGTTGTAGATCTTTAGAACTTATTGATAATCATAACTTGGCTGAATTGAATGCTATTGGTAGGTTTTATATTTGGGCCAATGAAATATAAGCAGCTAGATTGACAGATTCATTAATAATGTTCATTGGCATTTGTGATGTGGCCACATAAAAGCTGATTTTGGGGAACCATTATTCTCTGATCATTCGCCCATCACCTTGGGAATTGAAGGCAAGCTGCAACATGTCAAAAGACCCTTCTGCTTCTTGAATATAATTTCCTCATATACGCAGCAATATGAGGAATGCATGCTGAAAGTTTAGAGAGTCTTTGTTATTGGTTTAAACATGCTAAAAGTTTGGATAAAAACTCGACGCATGTAAATCTCCTTGTAAGATGCTTTATAACATAGATTTTGGAAATATTGAGAATGATATTGAGGAAGCTAGAGATGATTTGGTTGTGGCTCAAAAACCTACAAGTGAATACTATTGAGCTTGTGTTGCTAGCACATGAAAATAAATGTCTTATCAACCTAAATAAGTGGAGTAAGATTCAAGAGACTAGAGAGAGTGTATAAGCAAAAATTCAAGGTCCATTGGATTAGAGAAGGTAATACCAATAGGGCTGCACAAGAATACGTCCAGACATGATATTTAGACCAGACCTAACCTAACCGGGTCGGACCTAGACCGTACCTAATGAATTCGGTTAGGTCCACGGTCCAGTTTTTATAAAATTTTGGATTAGGCCCGGTTTGGTATTTTTTCCGCTTTGGACCTTATTGGACCTAATTGCACTTGGTTGGATCGAAAACCTTTAAATTATAAAAAATATATATAAAAAATGGCTTTGTGGGGTTTGAAGGAATGAAAACTTTCGGAATTATAAAAAAAAATATAAAAAAGTGATTTTGTGGGTTTTGAGAGCCGAAAACCTTTGAATTTTATATTTTTTTAATTCATTCTTGCGTTGCTTAAACATATTAAGGCTTGTTTGGACTTTTATTGTGTGTTGTTTACTTGCTTGGAATTGAATATATTTGGGCAATTTTTTTATGAGTATTATTAAAAATCGTATTGGAGCTCAAAACAATTAAGGTCCATTAGGTCCATTTAGGTTCGGTCCAGGTTTTGCAGGTTCAGTTAAGTCCAAGACCTATTGTATTTAGGTTAGGTTCTCGGTCCACCAATTAACTAGATTCAGGTTCAGTCCAATTCAGATTCGGTCCGGTTCGGTTAGGTTCTAGACCTATGTGCAACCCTAAATACCAATACTAAAAAAAATAAATTCCCTGTCATAACTTAGCGGCACAATAAGAGTGTTATTTCCATGCTTTGTGACTGATGATGGTAGGAGAATTATTAATGTTTATTATATAAAACATGAGATCCCAAATTTCTATAAAGGACTCATGGGTTTCGCAGCTCCAAACTTACCCAACCTTAACCTGAATGTAGGACGACAAGGTACCTCCCTTGGCTTAGCTCAACAAAAACTTTATGTGAAGATGTTACTATCCAGGAGATCAAAGTTGCTGATTTTTTTGGTAATTGATGATAATAAAGCTCCATGGATAGATGAATTTAGTGCCCATTATCTCAAGAGAATTTGGCATATCATTGGCACTAAGGTATATAATAACATTTTTGGAGTTCTTTGCTATAAGTCGTATGTTGTCTGATGCTAATGTGGCTCTTATCACTCTCGTCCCTAAAGTTCCACTTCCTTCCTCCATTAAGGGATTCAGACCAATAGCTTGTTCCACTATGCCTTTTAAGATTATTTCTAAAATGCTAACTTTTAGAATGAAGAAAATGTCATTGATTATGGGATTAACAACAGTTAATCTGCTTTCATCCCGGGTAGAGTCATCGGTGGTAACATCTTTCTTAGTCATGAACTTGTGAAAGACTATGAAAAGAAGAATATCTCCCCCCGTTGCATTATGATAGTAGACCTACAGATAGCCTAAAGATGTGTGGAATGAAGTTTCATTGAGCATATGTTGAGAGATTTGGTTGTGAATAGGATAATGACATGCATCGTCACTAATCTCAAGCTATTATTGTTGGTGCTAAAAAGGAGCGACAAAGTGGCATGTGAGGGTTCGTGGGGGTCCTTGATTGAGAGAGACACGGTGTGGCCTATGAGGCGTTCATATGGGTACTCGTGAGAGACAAAACTTAAGGGCTAAGGAGTAAAGCTCAACAAAGAAATAACGGTCAGGAAAAGAGACGACAACGACGGAATGGAGAGAGCTGTCTAATCATCTTTTATCTTTTAAAATTCAAACTCAAATTCATCTTTTAAGTTTGTTTTTATCAACACTTTTTAATTTTTGACTTTTGAAAGATTATTTTCGGTCTATATTTATTTGTGTCAATTTTAAATTATGTAGGAAAAGAAATACTACCTATTAATACAAATCTTATATATTTTTTATTTATTTCAAATCTATGAATTCCTTTTTAATTTTCATACGAAATATATTGTATATCTCATTTGTCCCATCTTTAACCATCCCATTTAATCCAATCACTTTAACTTTCTCAAATAATCCTTTTTTTTTTCCTTATGTAAACCTACAATTGACACTAAGTTCGGCCCCTAAATTTGACCCCTATATTCACCCATAATATACCCCAATTGCGGAGCCACCCTACTACAAGTGGCCAATAGACACCACTTCACGATTTTTGTTGTGATATGGTAGGTAAAGTTATGTTGCTGATAAAAAAAAGTTAAGTATTGTTATACACGAATGTGAATAAGATACTGTAGACACCCTAATCGATGCGCATTACTTGGCATCGCAAAAACCCGATAATGATTGTAATGGATTAATATGGACTAGGTAGTAAGGACAATGCTCGTAAGTCTCGACCAAATTCCTTGGAATCCCAACCTTTGGATATCCATTGTTATAAAGTTTTTCAACGCATTTGACCATACCAACATTCTTGAAAAGATTTCGCGTCTTCAAGTTTCAGGTCTAAACTGCTCATTCCCAATGATAGGCCCGCAAGTGCACGGGTATATCGTCTTAATAAAATATCGTATTCACAGGGAGTTTTTTATGATACCCCTATATTTTTCATAATTATTATATTAATTTATAATTTTTTTATAAATAGTTTTGGAGATTAAATCGTATATATATTCAATGATTCGATTTATTCAATTTAAGATATGATAATATTAATTATTATTATGGGGATTTCATAATTTATATTTATCAAAGTTTGAGAGTTTAATTAAATTGTTTTACATATGAATAAGAGTTATTCATATTATTTTATTTAGCTTTAGATAGCAAATTAAATCAGAAAAATTATTTAAAGTATTCCTAAACTTAGTAGTATTGACTTTGGTTGACTGGAGGGCCTATATAAGCATAAAGTGAGGAAAATCATTAGTTTGCAAAACTGAACCAAACCTTCACACTCTCTCTCTTTCCCTCACCCGGTTCTCTTCTCCTCTCTCCCTCCCTCAACCGTGTTCTCTCTCCTTCCTCCCTTGCTGTCGCTGGCCACCAGGCCAGTCGCCGGCTTCCTCCTCCCGCCGGTAATCTCTCTCCTCTCCCTCTTTTTTTTTTTTTTTTCTCTTTCTCCTTCTCTTTTTTGCTTTCTGTTTCTCTCTCCCCGTCCCCTGACGCGCGCGAACTCGCCACCCCGGCGTCGCCAGGTCACCGCCTGGGCGAGCGCCGATGATGGCCGACGTTGCTGCCATCCTCTCTCTCTTTCTCTCTCTCTCTCACGCGCGCGCGTGCGCGATCTCTCTCTCTCTCCTCACTGTGACTCCGGCGAGCCACCGACGACCCTCATCGGCCCTGGGTGGTTTTTGGGTAGTGGTGATGGTGATGGGTCTGACCATGGGTCCCCTTGTGGGTGACCGTGGTCGAGACTTTCACAATAAGTTAGGGTTTTGATTTTTAGTAGTTTTTATTTAATTGTTTTTATTTTCTGTACTCGTTTGGAACCCGATCCGAATTTTCAAAAGCCTAGATTGATTGAAATAAATCAAGGAATTTAAATAAAATATTATATTAATATTTTGTTGCTGTTTAGATTTGCGTATAAACTAATTATATTTCTGTAATTGTTTTTAATTAGGACTTAACGAGCAAGCGTGATCATCTTCGTACGTGGAGAGTACGTACTAATTAGTGAGCGTTTGATAGGTAAGCGATTGTTCCTATACCTCTTTTCAAAACTCATAAAAAGGTTTTGACTCGTTATGTGCTAAATGTCTAATTGTTGTGAATTTAATATGCGAAACATGATTAAATTATATCGTCGATTATTATGAGAATTAGAATTATATTCTTCATTGTAACTATGAATTATAATGAGCATTTGAGTTTATGAAGTTTCGTTAATTAATTAGTTAATATGCTAATTATTGAATAAGTCTTCTGATGGAGAATATTAGTATTATTATGCCATATTATATGTGTTAAATGGAATGGGATATTATTGAGTCCTAATGCGCACCTTTTATACATTGTTGGATGTATTTGATTGAATGTGAAATTTTGGATATCACGTTTTACTGCCGAAGTGCTGCCGAAATTTCGTTAGACTTATATGTGAGCTTGATTGCATATTAACTCATCAAAGCATGTTTATTCTTCAAATGCATAAATGTCATTATCATTATTATTTACTATTCATTGTTATAAGCATGAAATGAAGTAGGCCCAAGTTACTTATGGACACCTCGTAGCGTGTTCGGGATGGATCATTTCCCATTAGTTAAATTCTCTACATATCGATTATTATGTTAGAGATGGGGTGAATATATACTAGAGTAAGTGCATGGCATGTCAATATCAATCGATTAACAGTATGGGTAATCATTGTTCTATTCGCTCTCTTATTACTCTAATCAAGATGGATTGTCTGTTTGTGTTCAATTGATCACTAAGAAAGATTTGCATGCAATTGAATATCGAGTATGCGTGTGCTTGAATGTATGATTACTTGTGCATGCAAATATTTCAAAGATTCTTCTAAAACCCATGTAAGGTTTGCGAAAGTGTTTTTACTGGGTATGGACGACGTTTATTTAGTTTATCTGATTTTTGTTTTCTTTTGTTTCTTCTCTTTTCTTCTGTACCTTGTTTCCGTCACGGAAATCAAAGTTCAGGTGTTATTGAGTGAGGACGTGTAGGTGTGTAGCCTTGGAGATCAGATGTGGGCTTGTTCTCTAGACTATTTATTTGTTTAAGATTGTGGGATTTGGTTTGTGCCCGTGAAGGAAAAGTTGTAATAATATTTTAATGGACTTAAGTTCACTTTATAGACAACTCTGATATTAATGTTTTAATTCGTTTTAGTTAGTTAGTTTGCTCCCTTTTGATACCTAGTCATTCTTTCTGCTTAGCATTTATTCCTTAGTGATAAATGTTGCAGTAACTACCCTCGGGTTTGGGACAGTTCAGTGGTGTCGAGTCATGTATAATGACGTTGATAGTTACCAGGAAATCATTATAAATTCGACGGTGTTACAAATGGTATCAGAGCCCTAGGTTTAAAAGGTTGCATAGGCACTTAAACATGCCATCCAAGACATGATAGATAATAACACTTTGCCATTACCAAGGCAAACCCATACCCTGAGAGTGCTGATGACCTTCTGGGCGCCATTCATCATATCACTATCGAAGATGCTAAAGACAACTCTCACCTCATTTATGAGACAAGGGTTTCTTTGATTTCACAAAAGTCATTCGAGGAAGGATCGGATCCGGAGAAATATAAGGAAGATGACCATGAAGATAAAATCTGAACAAGTCTGGACTGCATAGTCAAGGGCGACATTCATGAAATAAAAGAAAAAGTCGCTATTTTGAAGAGCGCATGTCTAGGCGGAAGAGCACGGTTCTCTTAACTAGAGAAGAAGTATGGTGGCGCCAAGACCTCATCTACCACAAAATTGCCAAATAGGGATACGTTTTCACTAAAGGAATCGTACCTCAAGACTTATCCCAATGGACGGAAACCCATTTTTAAGCGGCTGCAACTACTACGTAGCCGAAGGTCACCACATCAATCAATGCAAACGTTTCAAAGAAGTCGTCATGTGTTTCATAGATTGAGGAACGACGTGGCCACCATATACTTGGACAATTGGTTGTTGTCGTTATGACCAAGAGCGATACACTCCTCTTTTTGCACCAACAATAATTGTCATGAACGCCCTGGTATGGAGAGGCGATATTCAACCTTTTATCCCATCGGAAGATGCCAAGACTGCACGGGAGGAGGATCATCCTTACTGCAAGTACCACCAAATCTCCGGACACCATACATATGACTGCATCCGCCTGAAGGATGACATCCAAGAGGTGATAAACATGGGAGAAGTTCCGCCACCCTTGGAGGAGGAGAATGCTGAAGATGAAGCCTGAAACTAGTCCATGGGAACCAAAGCTAGAGGAGTTTGAGTGTGAGCTTTTAGTTTTGTTGAGTCAACGTTTGCTAAATCCATAGGTTGAGTCAAGGACGGGGAATGTTTCCCCCTTTTATTGCTTTCTAAGTCTAGTTTCGTTTTGAAGGGAATTAGAGACACTTTTCTCTAAAGTCTGTGTGCTTTTTTCCGCAATATCAATAAAAACTACTCTTGCTCATTTTCTTTCTTTGTTTTAGCTATTGATAAAACCCATGAACTCAAAGTTGCCTAACTAATCGATTAATCAATTCAAAGCAATGAAAATAAAATTCGTAAAGTGAGAGTATAATTTGTCTTTTAAACAAGGAAAATAAACAATGAACTCTCACAACAATGTCACGAGCCAACTTTATGCAACAACCTTGACAGCAGTCCAGAAGGGAAGACAGTCCCCACCAAGAGATGTTCCAGCGAACAAAAGGTGCTAGACCAAAGAAACGGTCCCAATCCGCAAGTGTCTTCTGTGTAAACAACCTTTGACGAGCCAGGAAGTTAGAAGGAGTGTAGGTCTTTTTTCTCCACTCCTCAGGAATATGGTCTATCATCCACTCAGGAGTCTCAACTAGCCTTAAGTGTTCGCACAACCATATTTGAAGTAACAAGGAGCAGCCATAAAATGTTTCTTTAGGCAGAATCCTCAGTCTGTCTAGCCCCAAAATGGTCTCCCCTACAACCAGCTGCATAAAAGACAAACTCTTAGACATCTGGTCCACTATTCTCAGCAGAGAGGCTCTACCCATGTTACAAGCCTTTGCACCAACAAACAGAAAATGATGCAATAAACAGAAAAGGCGCGCCTGCGACATCTTTTGAATATTGGATATTGCATAAGGGAGATAGCAAATTTCCCACAAATCTTGATCAAATCAACATCCACACCCTGGATAATTTCATTACACTCAGCAGAAGTCAAGCCAAGAGATTTCCTGTAAAGAGGACAAAAATTTTCCCTTACATATGGCAAAGCTGGGGGAAGAACGTCAGGAAAATTCATGATCGCAACAATTTCTTCAGTCAATGGACATAATTCAGAATTACCAAAGCGGAAAACATGAAGATCAGGATCCCAATAATTCAAAGCAGATCTCAGAAAAGACCGCATTATTTTGGTTGATCTCAGAGCCAGAAGGGTAGACACATGGTACAGGTTCAATTGACGCTTGTTCTCGATGGTCAAATTATTGCACCAAGTATCAAACAAATTCTCAAAGGACTTCACCATGATTATAATTTGAGAAATTTGAGGATTAGAGAGTTTAAAGAGTGAATATGTGATACCCCAATATTTTCTATAGTTATAATATCAATTTGTAATTCATTTATATATAGTTTCGGAGATTTAAATCGTATATTTATATAACAATTCGATTTATTCAACAAAGCCATAATAGTATTAATTATTATTATGGGAATTTCGTAATTTATAATTATCAAATTTGAGGGATTTAATTAAATTATTTTGTGTAAGAATGTTTATTCATATTGTTTAAATAGCATTTAATTAGTTTTAATTAGCATTTAAATTAAAAAATTATTCCTAAACCTAGTAAGTTTTGACTTGGTTAACTGGGGATCTATATAAGCAAAAAGATGGGCAATTTCATCAGTTTACAAAACTGAACTAAACACCTCATACCCTCACTTTCTCTCTCCTCTTTCACGACCCTCTCTCCCCTCTCACTCTCTCACTCAACCGCCCTCTCTCTCTCTCTCCTCTTGTTGTCGCCGGCCACCAAGCCAACCACCGGCCTTCCCTCCCCTTGTTGGTACCCTCCCTTTCTCTCTCTCTCTTTCACTCTCTTTCTCCTTCTCTCTCGTGCTATGTTTTTGCCCCCTCCCCTGTTTTCGCGAGCCATGGCTGTCGAGCCGCTGCCGCGCCACCAGGCCGCGCCTGGGTGGTCGCCAGCAGATGCCGACGCCGCTGGGGCTTCCCCCCCGCCCCTCTCTTGCTCAATATTTCTCTCCCTCGCGATCTCTCTCTCTCTCTCTCTCTCTCTCTCTCTCTCTTCCCTCTCGATCGCCGGTGCTCCGGCGAGCCACCGCCGACCATGGTGGTCGGTGGGTGGTGGTCATGGTGATGGGCATTGTCGTTGGTCCCTATGAATGGGTAACCGTGGCCTAGGTTCGAAAAACCAATTTGGGTTTGGAATTGTATTTTCGTTTTAATTAATTTCGTAATTTTAGTATTTTTCGATTATTGTTTTTATTTTTCTACACTCATTTGGAACCCGAATCCGGATTTTCGAAAGCCTAGATTGATTGAAATAAATCAAGAAATATAAATAAAATATGAGATTAATTTTTTTTCTACTATTTATATTTTTCGTATTTACTGATTATATCTCGGTAATTGTATTTAATTAGGACCTAACGGACAATCGTGATCGGGTCGTGATTTGGAAGCTTACCTACTGTTTAGTGAGCGTTCTTTAGGTAAGAAATTGTGTCTACCTCTTTCCAAAACCCATAAAAAGGTTTTGACTTGTTATGTGCTAATTGCCTAATTGTTGTAAATTTAATATGCGAAGCATGATTAAATTATATCATCGGTAATTATGAGAATTAGAATTATATTCTTGCTGTAATTATGAATTATAATGATGAGCCTGTTGAGTTTATGAAATTTCGTTAATTAATTAGTTCATATGCTAATTATTCAATGTGTATGGTGATGTTGGATTGTTAGTATTATTATGATATACTATATGTGCTAAATGGAATGAGTTATTATTGAGTGCTAATGAGCACGTATTATACCTTGTTGGATGTATTTGTTGAATATGAAATTTTAGATATCATGTTTTAAGTTGCAGCATAACCCGCTGGAGGCCCTGGCCCAAAAATATTTGCAGCATAGCCCGCTGGAGGCCCTGGCCCAAAAATGTCCTCTGGAAAACGGCCAACAAACTTAGCTGCAAGATCCTGATATGAAGGCACGGGAATTCGAGTGTCCCGGCCCACAGCCTGTGACCAACCTCCACTAAATTGAGGTGAATAGTCCGTCATGGGTGTAGACATCTGAGGCTCAGTCGGCATGAGACGAATAGGAGTCGTCCTAACATGGGCCGAGCCCGAGGAGGCATGCTGATCCACATTCGAGGCTTTGTGAATAGAAGGCTCAACTCTCTCTCTAGGAGGGGATAACAAAGCCAACAAGCAAAGTCAAACAAGAATGTTACACAAGCATTCCACTTGGTTTACACAAAAAGAGGAAGTGATACTTACAGCACGAGGTCCTTTTCCTCTTCTTGCAATCCGGCAGTAACCCTTCTTCAGCGAATGGATAAACTTGAACATCCGAGAGGTCTACCTGCGATCAAGCTACAAATACACACAGTGTCAAAAAAGCCTTCTAGCAACATGCAAATAAGCAAAATGAGAACTTACCCCCACACAGTCCTCTGGCAAGGGTAGGCCCTCCATATCCTCTCCATCTGCATCCTCCGGAATAAACCGCTCCATCACATGAGCCCCGCTCTCACCAAGGTACCTCACCTCAGTACTAGGAATGATAACACTCGAGGGCTGACCCCTAGCTCTACCTCTCCTACGATGTGGCTCCGCCGGACCATCCTACGAAACAAGAAAGTTAGGCTAAAGACCACAAAAATGGTAATCGCAACACAAGCTCCAAAATTACCATGGGTCCAAAGTCAGGCATCAATCGCTCCAAGCAGTAGGTGAGATATGCCACTGTGGGATCCAAACCCTCCTCTAGGGTGGTCATAAAGTTTGAAGAATTAGAACCCTACATAACCACCATCAGGTCAGCTGCGCTCAAATTGCGTAGATCGAACATAGTCATCCGCGGATCCTCCTGAATGCGATGGCTAACAAGCTTTGGATAAAATAGCCGGGATTGGCGATCCCCAAATACCACCTCAAAGAAAATTGAAAGACAATCCTCTGACATGACACTCAGAAAGCATTACCGATAATATGTCCTGGCACATCAGGAATCCTCTTGAAAGTATCCTAAGCCACCTGCAAGATACAAGGTTAAAAATTTATTCACACCAAATGATTTTTTAAAGACATGACGTGTACGGCTTACCATGTTAGACGCTATGCTCTCGAAAGTAGATCTGAAGACTCTAAGGCTATTGACGCCATGGGCATCCCTACCTGCTCACCTAGCTCCCAGCGGAAATGTCCTCAATCCTGGTCGAGCTGGACCCAAGGGTGGGAAATATTCAAAAAACCACAACTATCGATACCAAGCAGCAAGGTTAAAGGGCAGATCACAATACAAGTGTTTGAAAAAGAAAACAACAACAAAGGGAAATGACTTACCTCTAAAATCCTCCACGGTTCAGCAATAGTTGTCTTGCTCAATTCCCCCAAGGCCGGCAAGCCTGCCTACACCATCTGATCAAGGTCGCATAAGCATGAGCACCAAAGTTGTACTCCCGTACCTCCTCAAGTCTCTCTAAACAAGGCACATATCCTATTACGTACATGCTCTTCTTCTGAGAAAAGATTGTGGCCTCCAACAAATAGGTAACATGTATACGACTCTTCTGCTCCTCCGAAGACCCCTGCGTGATAAGAGCCTCCTGCAGCGAGGTCAAGCCGACTTTCCTCTCACTATCAAACTTTTGGGAAACCGGACCATACAAGTGATACATCAAAGCCACATTCTTATAATTATGAGGATCATAAGGGATCCTATGCCCCCTGAAGCTCAAGCCAGTCAGTATGGAAAACTGCTTAGGAGTCGGAAACATCTCCCCTATCGGAGTATGAAAGGTGTTGGTCGCATCCCAAAACCTCGCCATCAAACCCCGAGCAGTGATCCTAGGCGCTCTCGAGGAAAAAGCGGGAACTACAGACATGAAATGCTTAAAACCCGCAGCCACAGTCTGTTCCCCGACGGCCAAGGATAAAGACTCACTGATAAGGGTCCAGTTCGTGGTGGGCCCATTAGCCTGCACAACATCTCCAACCTTGTACCATTCAACATACAACAAAATATCACATGAATGAATTAAGTATAGCAATATTCTACATGCGGAAATCTACCCCAAAGTCTTCACATATGCTAATCAGATAACCACCAATCCAGCTCAATCCCATTTGTTCATATGTCAAAGTACTAACAGTTCAATACGGTTTAACCACTACAAGAATGAAGGGTTTTAGCTACAGATTCAGAGACCGAATGAAAACCGGTAGCAATTTCCAAAATTTAGAGACCCTTTAGCAACTGACCTATAATTTGGTCACTAAATTAGCTCCCGAAATGAAGTTCGTAGCAAATCGATTTCTATTATTAGATATAGAATTATATTGGGTCTCAAAAAGCGTATCTAAATTGGCGACCTTCTTTTATTTTTTTTATTTTTTTAATTTTTTTTATTGAAACTGACAGAATGCGTTGCACCACTATCAAACAAAACAAAAGCAGGTTGAGAGTTAACGAGAAAAGTACCAGTGATCACATTCGGGTTCGCCTCAGCTTCATTGCGGTTCAGCACATAAACCCTTCCATTTATCCCTCTATTGTTGTTGTTGTTGTTGTTGTTTTGCGCGGGGTTGGCAGGTGCGGGAAGTTGTGCTTGATGATTCGCAGCAGGAGCAGCATTATTGTTGAGATTGTTGTTGTTGTAACCCCCATTTCCACGGAAGTTACCACCATTTCCGCGATTAGCATTTCCATTTCCATTTCCATCACGATTGAAATTATTATCGCGGTTCTGACTATTGTCGTTCCTTCCACGACTCCAGCATTCAGAAGCTTTGTGACCAGGCTTGTTGCACTCGTAGCATTGAAGCACATCGCCACGACAATTCTTGCCAGGATGCGTCTTGTTGCAGCGACTACAAGGCGTATTCCTCTTAGCTAAGATCGTAGCTCTATGGTTGTTCGAGTCACGATTCATGTTCCCGTTGTGGTTCTCACCACCTTGGTTGTTGTGATTGCCATTGTTTGGCCTTGGTCTCTTATCTGCGCCACTCGACTGGGAAGAATTTCCTTCGTCACGCTTATGCTTCCCGAGCAACGAATCACGACGATCCACAGCACGCTCTTGGTTCAAGGCTTTCTCGTACGATCCTTGGAACGTCAGCGAGTTTTCCATGACGAAACGCTAAATATCCCATGTCAAACCATCCTCGAACCTCTCGACACGCTCAGCTTCGGTCGTCACCAAGTTAGGTGCAAAAGCAGCAAGCTCATTGAACTTTGTTGCATACTCAGCTACAGATAGCTTTCCTTGATAGATGTTCTCGAATTCCCGTTGCTTCTGGCGACGGACAACTCTTGGGTAAAACCTTTCACGAATAGACTCTTTGAACTTAGTCCACCCAAAATCCTCAGTTGCTAACAACTCAGTTCCCACATTGCTCCACCACTTGTTAGCCTCACCCTTCACGTAGTACGTGGCGGTGTTGACCTTCATGTTGTCGGGCCGACTAGTCACCCTAAACAGCTTTTCGAACTCAATAATCCAGTTCTCAAGCTTGGTGGGCTCAGAGCCATCCTCAAACGTCGGAGGTTTGAGTGCATCGAAATCCCTAAAGTTGCGCGTCTCAGGGTTCTACGCGTTGTGATCTTGCTCTTGGTGCTCTAGCTGGCGCGTGATGTGTTCCACGACATTGGTAAGACCTACTTTTAATCTCGCGAGTCGGTCTTGGGTTGCCATTATAACAAATCTGAGATATAAAAGAGCAATGGTTGATCACCGTTTTAGCAAAGTTGGCAAGTTCGACCCAAATTGAGGTCTAATTGAGAGATATAGGTTATAATTGAAACCAATCCCTTGACATTTAGCCAATAGCATATAAGTTCCAATGATCGACCTTACATTGTAGGTCTAAGCAACATACTTGCTTTGAATGTTCTCAATTCTCATGCATAATAGTTCGATATGCAATAACAAGGTAGACACATTGGTCTCACACGATTGATAAGCAATAACATTCACATTTCACACATCGAGGCTCCATACTATTTAGTAGGGCAATAAACAATGACATTTGATTGCATACAATATATGCTTAGCCTTTGGCTCACATTTGATATGATCATGCTCAATAAAATTTTCGCCATAATTCTGATATGGATTTCCCATCATGTCTAGGCAATACGAGATAGCATTATGAAGCTATGAGTCAACCATGCAATTATGTGATAAAACGATCATATAAAACAAATTCTTAACGATATCATATAATCAAATGAAATAGTCTTGCAACGAGACAACTTGCAAGTAAATAGTAGTCATAAATATTTGTTGCCTATGCAACTACACGAACATCAAAATTTGACCACGCAGGGCCATCACAATAGTTTAAAAGTTCAATAAAACTCAAGTAAAAAAAACTAAATCAATCATCTAGTTCTACTTGACGGTCGCACACATCTTCTTCGCGCTAGGGGACTCATCATGATCGTCCTTCCTCCTAGGCTTCACCTCTTTGCAGGGAGTGTACGGATAGGCATAACGATCAAACTTTTGAGTCATGAAACGCTTCCTAAAATCGTCGGCGTGTTTGCGTTTCCTCGTCCAGCAAGTCTCGCACATGTCCTTTGGCATAACTCAGCTGCAACGCCTCTAAAACAAAGGGACCATCTCGTACCTTCACCATACTTCTACTCGTGAAGATGACCACTCTTGGAGACTACATCATCGTACTTCTCCTTGAGTCCCATCCAAGGATGGATGTTAGGCAGACCAGCCAGCAGTACCTCTACCCATAAGCCTTCATGCAGACTCGTGCGGTTCTCGTACTGATAACGCTCAATCGTAGTATAAGCACGTCGTATGTAGATACGTATATCCTCGAGCTCAGCATCAGTAGCAAAGAATGGCTCCACAGGAGGAGACCAATTTGCAGCAGGAGTAGGTGCAGTAGTAGTAGGTGTAGTAGTAGTAGTAGGTGCAGCAGTAGGTGCAACGTTGTTGTCGCTCTCAACACCAATATCCTCCAAATCTGGCATGTGATCATGCTCTTCCGGCGCGGTATGCTCAGAGGGATCTTCCTCTTCATCCACATATGCAGCAGGTGTGGCAACTGGGGCAGCAATAGGCGCGGGTACAGGCGCGGGTATAGGCGCAGGGCGTGCGGCTTCGTTGCGTACGACAATCATGTGCGCGGGCTCACGGCGTACGTTCGCGTCGTTTCCTGTTGACTCGCTATCCGATGAAGCTACGTATTCCGCAGGTGGTGCACGATGGGTTAGGGTGCGTGCCCCTTGGTGTGTAGTCGTCATTCTAGCGGTTTTTCTTGTCCTTACCATCTACAGGTAGGCAATCAAACAATGAGAACATTATAAATCACAAGCAAAGTGATTTCAAATAATTCCTATCTTCTAGGACTACTACGCTCAACGACTTTAATTATATTATATTTTCCCCAACATGAAACTACTCTTTATTAATTCATTTATTAATCCTAAGCAACCTTTATAAACCTAGGGCTCTGATACCATTTGCAACATCCCTGAATTCGCAATGATTTCCTGGGAACTATCAACGTCGCTATCCACGACTCGACACCACCGAACCGTCACAAACCCAAGGGTTATTTACTGCAACATTTATCACTAAGGAGTAAATAAGCAGAAAGAAAGACTAGGCGTCAAATGGAGCTTCTAAGGAACTAATTAATCTAAAACAGTTAATATCAGAGTTGTCTATATAGTGAGCTAAAACCATTAACCAAATTTATTACAACTGGCCTTCAAGGGCAAAACCTAATCCAAATAATTAAATCCCACAATCTAATACAAACAGAAATAGTTCTACCAAACGTCGCCAACTCTAACCTTCCAAGCTGTACGACCTCAATCAATCTAAACCCGCACTTTGGTTTTCGTGACGGAAACAAAAATACAGAAGAAAAGAAAAGAAACAAAAATCAGATAAACTGAATAAACGTCATCCGCACCCAGTAAAAATATTTCGCAAACCTTACGTGAGGTTTTAGAAGAATCACTGAAATTCATTTGCATACGCACATAAGCAGATAATCAAGCATATGCATAACGACATTCTCTTCCATACAATTCTTGTATAGTGATCACACGAAATATGACACAGACAATTCGTCTTGATTAGAGAGATGTAGGAGAGCTTATAAAACAGCGATTACCCATACTGTTTATCGAAGATACAATCACGCCATGGACTTAATGACTCTAATGTGCACACTACCTCTAGTACAATTACACGAGCCTAGAGGACTTAATAAATGGGGAATGATCCGTCCTAGACACACTGTGAGGTGTCCATAAGTAACTTGGGAATCACTCATCCCTTGAACTACACCTTTAGGTGCAATCCCGATAGCTCGACTACTCCTAGGGATCCATTAGGAGTCTTACTCTCATTTAATTCAATTCACATAATTTGCATTGGTTGACATAAGTGGTACTACGAGACCACGACTTACTAATTCATTTCATGCTCTAGACAATGAATAGTAGATAACGACGATAATGATAATTCAATACGATAAGAATTAAATATGCTTTAATTCAATAACGACGATAATTCAATAATGAAGACAAGTAATGTCTAGCCAAATTTCGGCAGCACTTCGAAAAGGGTAACATGATATCCAAAAATTCACAAATCATCAATGACATTCATTCAACAATAGATAGGTGCTCACTAGCACTCAATAATACCCATACCAATTAGCACTTATTTAATAACATAATAATACTAACAATTCACCATTCAATAACTGTCCAATAATCATCATATGGACTAATTAATTCCCAAAACATGATAACATCGACATGCTAATTATAAATCATATTTATAGCGGTAAACATGCTTAAGAAATCTCATAATAACGACGATATAATTTAATCATGCTTTGCATATTAAATTCACAACAAATTCTCAATTAGCACATAACACATCAAAATAGTTTTGATGGGCTTTGGAAGAAGGTAGACATGAGCGCTTACCACTAATACGCTACCAAACAGTACCTAAGCTCCACGTACAAAGATTATCACGCTTGCTTGTTAGGCCCTAATTAAAAACAATTACCGAAACTGAATTTATTAAATACGAAAATCCAAAAAGTAACAAAATATTAATCTGATATTTGTTTTAAATTTCTTGGTTTATTCCAATCAATATAGGCTTTTGAAAATCCAAATTCGGGTTCCAAACGAGTGCAGAAAAATTAAAAAGAAATTAAATTTGCAGAAAATCAATAAAAACTGCACGAAAATCCGCGAATTTGCGAAAACGAAGAACTACTAACTCAGCCCGCAAACCACCACCACGACCACCACCCATGGTGGTCTAGTGACCCCCTCACCACCCACCAGCGCCCGTGGTGGTGGTGGGTCCACCGTGGTGGTTCACGGTCAGCCACAAAGCAAGTGCGAAAGAGATAGAAAGAAAGAGAAAACAAAGGAAAGAGAGAGAAGAAGGTTGGGCGGCTCACCAACAGCATGGCGGCGGTGACCGGAGCGGCCGTGACCCCTGGTGATTTCCGACAGGAGGAGAGAGAAACCTTAGGGCAGAGAAGAGAGATGGTGAGCATGAGAGAACAAGAGGAAGAGAAAGATAAAGAAAGCAAGAGAAAGAAGAGGAGAGAGAAAGCTTACCAAGGCCATGGTAATGGCAACGATGATGATGGTGATGGCGACGGTGATGATGGTAATTCGATGGTGACAGCAAGGGGACGGCAAGGAGAGAGAGAACAGTGAGGTGAGAGAAAGAGAGAGTGATTGTTTGAGGGTTTGATCAGTTATGCAAAATTGATCAATTGTCTCATCTTTTTCCTTATAAAGGCATTCAGTCAACCAAAGTCAAAGACTACTAGGTTTAGGAATTTATTTAATAATTTTCTGAATTAAAAAGCTAATTAAAACTAATTAAAACTATATGAATAATTCTTATTCATATATAAAATATTTTAATTAAACTCCTCAAATTAATAAATACTATTTATAAAAGTCCCATAATAATAATTAATATTATTATGGCTTTAATTGAATAAATTGAATCCTTAAATGAATATACGATTTAATCTCCGATACTATTTATAAATCATTTATAAATCAATATAATAACTATAGAAAATATTGGGTATCACATGCAAAAGATATGCTTGATGGCCACTGGGTTCCTTAATGCTAAGAACCCCCTAGTATCATAATTAGAGAGTAGATTGACCAAGGAATTTCGATTTCCCCCCGTAATGCTTTAATGATAGTAACATTATCCCCTTCGACTTCCAATCTTTTGCACCCTAGTTCAATAGCTTTTTTGACCCCATCTCTTAGTCCAGTAGCCTCTGCGATAAGAATCAACGCCCTACCAACACAACTGGCCTTGACACCTAGACATTGGCCTTGTGTATCTCGAATAACTAACCCAGCAGCTATTGTGTCACCTTTTTTGGAGCCATCAAAATTAATCTTAACATGTCCTGGGATGGGTAACTGCCAACGAACCAGTTGTAATTCCACTGCTTTAACTGTCTTGTCAGTGTGATTATTTGTATGTGACGTATAAACTGACGGCTTGGTGCGATGTATCCATTCGATAAAATAGTTTTTGGCTTTAATTAAACACCTCGTGGGATTAAAGAGGTTATTTCTAAAAATAGTTTCATTACGCTCACACCTAATGCTCCACAACAGCAAAGCGGCTTTAGCAATTTCCGTGGGGTTAGACCCATCATCAGACTTAATCGAGTTGAGCCAGTGGATCGGAGAAGATTATTCTTGGGCGGAACCAACTCTAACCATCCACAATCATACGCCTCAGACCATAATTGTTTAGTTTTGGGGCATTCAACAAATAAATGATCTATACATTCAATACAGTCCTGGCATAAAGGTGTAGACACCCTAATCGGTTCTCATCCCCTGACACCGCAACCCCCGATGATGATGGTAATGGATTAACATGGACGTAAGTAGAAAAGGACATTGCTCGAAAATCTAGACCAAATTCCTTGAAACCTCAGTCGTTGGATAGCCTTGTTATAAGGACTCCAACGCCTTTGACCTTGCCTGATTCAGGTTCCTGGATCAATAGATATCGCGTCTCGAAAATTTGGGCCAAAACCGCTCAAACCCGGCCCCTTGGGTCAGCCCAAGGGAAATTTTGTAATTTACAGAGCACAAAAGTCAAAAGCCCTAGTCACGCGCGCGCCGTTAGGTCCAGCAGCTTTCGCGACCTGTTCGGCGGCCAGCGCGTGACAGCGGGGGCCATTAGGCTAGCCGCTGGCCCCAGCGGCCAGCCGCCGAGCCCTAGCGGCGGCCGCGGGCCTTGGCTGCCCTCCGTGTGGCCGCCGAGCCAGCTTTTTGGCTGGGCCGAGTTTTGGCGCCGGGCTTCTTGCCCTAGGCCCCTAAATCCGTCCCCTAACTATATAAATACTCCTCTTCACCCTCTTTTGCAAGGGGTCAGTCAGTTCATAATTTTGAGAGCATTGAGAGCACATATTCCCTCAAATTAAAGAGAATTCATAAATCTGAAGATCCGAGTAAGCAATACACCTAGCCTAGCACCCAAGATCGAAGAGCAATTCCAGTTCTACTAGTCCCGTTCGAACAGAACGTCCAACAAAGTTAATAGGTTGGAGCGTTAATTTAATGTTTTATATCATGTTTATGCTAGTCAATAGAATGCATGTAAATCGGATATAAATCGTGCAAAGTGATAACATAGGTAATTTGGTTGTTCTTAACCCGGCTAGTTAATTTAGGATCATTGCACGACCGGATTTGTATGGAACCATATAGCATAAATAAATATTTGACATGGATAAGCTTAGTAGAGGCCGTTATTACGGGCGATTTAGATGAGATTCGTTTTATTTATTTCGTACCTGCATCCCCGAACTCAATATTTAGTCCCCATGGGCATGAGTCAATTCCCAATAGGAATTGGATGCACTTTTGGTGGTTTTCAATTGTTTCCTTAAAAATTGGTGGCGGCTTCTTATTTTCAAATTATTGTTCTTTATAATTAATTTGAATCGCATGTGGCATATATTTAAGAACCATTAATTCCAACTAAAAAATCGAAAACGCGCCGGAAAGGCGAGGGTTCTTACAAAAGGATACTGCATGTCCAAAGGTATCCCACGAGAGGCCAGTATTCGGCGCACTGCAACCGACCTGTGACAGAGTTGCCACAGAATGATTTTGACTTTAGGTGGAATTGGAAGCCTCCAAATCCAGTGGAAGCACCATTTAGTGGCAGTTTCCATGTTAAGCCCGTGAGCCAACCACGTTGCTGTTTTAGTCGAGAAGAGACAATTCTCAGACAGCCCCCAACAAAATTCATCCTCGATATCGTGAAAAGAGATTGGTGTACTGCGAACCAGACCCAAAAGATCCTAGGGGAGAACCGGGACCAATTTGCCCTTGTCCCACGTTCTACGATGAGTGATGACATCACATACCTACCATTCAAGAACTTCCTCAGGTATGTTGTTGATGTCCATAATTTTGACAAGTGGGCGATTAGTACACCAGTTGTCAGTCCGAAAATGGATGTTTTGACCATTTCCTACTTTCCAACGCAGACCTTTGATAAACAGTTCCCTGTTATGTATTTTCTTCCACCCCCAGGATTGAGAGGCCTTGATTTTGCAATCCATAAGCCCACTATGCTGGAAACACTTTGTTGTTACTATTTTGACCCAGATGTTTTTGGGCTCTGTGAGAATTTTTCATGCAAGTTTTCATATGAAAGCACTATTAACTGCTTCAAACTTGCGAAGGCTTAACCCTCCAACAACATTAGGTTGGCATATTCTACCCCAACTGATGAGTGGAAAACCGCGGGAGTCGCCCTCTTTTTTCCAAAAGAAGTCATGATTTATTTTATTTAATTCGTTGCACGTGGATTTAGGAATCTGAAAAAATTGCATAATGTGGGACGAGGTGGATTCTAAATTCGCTTGGATAAGAACCGAGTGACCCGCCTTAGAGAGAGAGCTGGCCGTCCAAGCATTCATACACTTCCGGGATTTATTTATAAGGGCCTGAAAATTATCTTTCGAAGCGCGTTTGTTAAGGACTGGGAAACCAAGATACTTCCCTAAGTTTTGTTTGATTGGAATCTGTACAATGGCGTTAATCATTTGTTTTGTCGGTTCAGTGACAGAACGGGAACATACCACACTGGATTTGTGAAAGTTGATCAGTTGGCCGAATTGAGTGCAAAAATCAGTGAGGATCTTCATGAGTTTGCAACAAATATATTTACTGCCTTTGCAGAAGAGGATGCTGTCATCCGCAAAGCAGAGTCAACGTATAACCGGGGCTTGGGGGCGATTTTTATTCCTATACCAGATTTTCTATCCATGCTGGCTATATTAATTCGCCTAAGCAGCACATCCATACATAAAATGAACATATAATGGGATAACGGATCACCTTGCCTCAATCCTCTGGAGGGACAGAAAGGTGGGGTCGGTTCGTCATTACTCATAACTGAGTAAGATACAATGGTGATACACCGACTTATCCAGTCAATCCCTAATGAGCAGAAACCAAGTTTTTCTAGGCAGGTAAAAAGAAAATCCCACTTTATTTGGTCGTACGCTTTTTCCATATCTAATTTAATAGCTAACCACCCCATTTTACTCTTAGTGTTCCGAAAGAAATTCATGATTTCATGTGTGAGGAGGATATTGTCATGGATAGACCGATCAGGAACAAATGCCCCTTGGAAAGGCGATACTAGATCAATCCAAAAAGTTGCTACTGCTGCTCTGTCTTTATCGATTTGTTATGGATCTGCATCTATAGTGGACTAGTTGTAGCTATCCGAGATTTGATTGCATTTTTTACTGGTAACACAGGTAACATAGGAAACAAAAGTAACACAAGAAGAGACAAATGGTAATAACGGTCTCCGCAACTACAGGGTTGTTTTGGCTACCCCGCTCTCACTACTTCTGATTACCGATGCGACTCGCCTGATAGAGCTGATGCATCAATTTCGTAACTCTTCCATATGGACGTCCTTTTGGTCACGCGAACCTTGCAGTTGCGTAGTTTTCTCTTTTTGCAAATGGAACATGACTAGTACGTCGGTACTATATAACTATATATTTCAATATTAGGGCCTTAATGTAGTTAGACTTTAATTATCTTTAGGATTTATGGATTGAAATAATGTATTCCGATACTACTTTCAAATTAATATGTTTGAATTGGTATGCTATTTGTATCATTATGAGTATTGACGGGTAATAAAATATAAAAGTCTTTTACAAGTTCTTTGAATACTATATTGCTATGCTATTTTTATTATTATGATTATTGGCAGTAGTAGAATATAAAAGACTTTCAGTCGCTAAATTAGCTATGATTTAGCTACGTAATTTCAGTCGCTAAGTTTTGTAGGAAAAACACTGTATTTAAATTTAGTTACAACTTAGCTACTTATTTTCAGTCTCTAAATTAGAGACCGAACTTCAGTAGCTAAATTTAGCGACCGAATATCTGTAGCGAATTTTGCCACCGATAATGTATGGTCGCTAATTTTGCAACCGAATATTCGTTTTCGAATTTAGGAGCTAAACAAAGCGGTCACTAATTTTGCAACAGCCTATTCGGTATCTAAATAGCAACTGATACCATGGGTAGCAAAATTTAGCTACCGAAATTTAATCGGTTTCAATTCGGTTGCTATTTTGTCGGTAACTAATTTAGCCACCAGCCTTTTAGCTACCAAATTCAATCGATTGCAATTCGGTGTCTAAAGCCGATTAGCGATCGAATTTTCTCGTTTTGAGACTGAATTTTCAGTCGCTAAATTGATGCTCTGTTGTAGTGTACACAACTCAATACAATTTAGTTCAATATAAACGAGTACATAAACAGAATACAAAAAATTTTGGGTCAATTCAGACATATGCTCATGCCTATACAACAGAAGAGAACCACGTCCCTAGGTTGTTTGGGTCACCTCTCCCGTCGCATAGAAAGGTCCTGAAACAAGGAAACTCCGTCCACATGACGTGGTGGAAATCTCCAACCTGGAGGAAATCCACTACGAAAAAGGTCCCTCATTCGCTCATCCTCAATTATCTGAGCCTTCCCACAACCACCTCTTCCCTTTGGAGGCACAATTGGACAATTTCGAACTTTCACTCTCCCGAAGAGGTCAAAGTTATTATTACAGATTCGCAAGTTACAAGCTCTTAATCCACAATGCAAGTAAGAATTCAGAAATTAGACATGAAAATAATCAAGTTTGAAACAAAAAGCAACGAAATTGGTCAAGAATTGGTCTTACCCACAAAAGCACCAAGCCTCCCTTCAACACTGGTGCACGGCAAGAGGAAGGAGAAAGAAGTGGTTTTTGCCAAAAAATCGCGACACAGCTCGCAAAAATAGCCAAGCCAAAGCCAAGGCCCAACCGCTAGCTGTTGCGCCTAGTCCAGGGCCTAGTCGCTAGCGATTGCCACCCAGCCCAGCTCGGCTGCGTGGGCTTCACACGTGGGCCCCCTTGTTCCACTTTATTAGATCGAATCCATGTAGACGTACTTCGAGTAATACAGTCTAAGTGCGTGGGCTTATTCTCAAAAGTCTGTCAGTTTAAACTTTCACAGGTCAGTCTCAGGACGGTTTACACACGATGCAAAGACCTTATCTGGTAAAACTAACTCATTTGTTTTGCAGGGCCTCTAATACGCATGAGCCCAGTCTCGCGTATTTGTATTTGTGCTAATTTCTTATTTTGTGCAGGAATAGATTTTCCGCAAAATACATTCTATTTAACACTAATGTTGTGCTAATTTCGTATTTTGTGCTGGAATAGATTTTCCGCAAAATACATTTTATTTAGCATTAATGTTGTTCTAATTTCTTGTTTTGTGCAGGAATAGATTTTCCGCAAAATACATTCTATTTAGCACTATTGTTGTGCTAATGTATTATTTTGTGCAGGATAGATTTTTCGCAAAATACATTCTATTTAGCACTAGTGTTGTGCTAATTTCTTATTTTGTGCAGGAATAGATTTTCCACAAAATACATTTTATAGAACTAATGTTGTGCTAATTCTTATTTTCTGCAGGAATAAATTTTTCGCAAAATACATTTTATTTAGCACTAAGAGTTGTGCTAATTTTTTTTTTTTGTGCAGGAACAGATTTTCCGCAAAATACATTTTATTTTGCACTAATGTTTACTAACTCTTATTTTGTGCAGTGATAGATTTTCTGCGAAATACACATCTAAGCACTAAGCGACATGTTACCTCCGAATCTTTGGGTTGAATGTACCCGCAAATGCATTGTGTTAGCACTAAGCGGTGTGCTACCTCCGAACTCTTGGATTGAATGTACCCGCAAATACATTGAGTTAGCACTAAGTGGTGTGCTACCTTCAAATTTTTGGGTTGAATGTACCCGCAAATACATTGAGTTAGCACTAAGCGGTGTGCTACCTTCGAATCTTTGCGTTGAATGTACCCGCAAATACATTGAGTTAGCCTTAAGCAATGTGCTACCTTCGACTTTTTTTTTTTGCATGAATGTACCCGCAAATACATTCAGATTGTCGTCCTCTTGATTGCGCTGTCTCATCGACTTTTCGTTTCTCATGCGGAAACGTAATCTCGGCATCCGCCGAGTGGTACTTAGTCACTGTTTGCTTCGACAAAACATTTATAATATTTACTCTCACAAGTGATGTTTTCCATTTACAGTCGTCCTCTTGATTGCGCTGTCTCATCGACTTTTTCGTTTCTCATGCGGGGACGAAATCTCTGCATCCGCCGAGTGGTGCTTAGCCAATCTTTGCTTCGACAAATCATTTCATACTAGTCACTCTCAAAAATGTTATTTTTCATCTACAACCCATCACGTACGAAATTCGTGGTTGGGTTGTCTCGCTAACCCTTTTCATTTTCTCAAAATACAGGTCTCCTGCAGTCGTCAATACCCCGTCGCGAGCGTTTGTTACTGCTAACCATTACCTTTATTTTTTTGTTGTTCACAGAGATGGGATCTTAGCATCCACCGAGCGCGTTTCAGTCAAGGTTCGCCTAATTTTCACTCATACTGTACACACTCACACACTGATTGTACGTCATCATGTTGCATGCTCGTTTCGTAATACTTTGATCGTCGCTTTACTCAAGCTTTATCAAAGTGGGGGCTTCTGTAGACGCTAAAAAAGTATCATTAGTCTCCTCCACAAAAACTCGGTGATGAAATGAGTAACTTTATATGTACATGTTTGCTTCTCAGCTTAGATAGGGAAATAAGGTTACAAGGTCTCTAAATAGACCTTTCATTTCCTCTCCATTCAATAGCCCCTTTAGAGCTTTCCATCGACACCTCTTAAGCCTCATTCCGACTCCGAAGGAAAATTTATCTTTTCGCGCCCTTAGGGGCAAATCCGTCTTTTCACGCCTCAAGGGTAAATTCGTACTTTTCTCTCCGAAAAATACAATCTCAAAATGGACCAGATACACAATACTATCTTGCTAGCTTGCTCCGTAAAAGATCTCTTATCCTTTACGGGAGCCGCTAGCGGCTAAGCTCTTATCTGGGAGCTGTTATCGAAGGCTTAGCCGCCCACAACAGGGCTTAGCCGCTAGCGGCTGCGCCCTTGTCCTCTGTTGACAGCTCATTTTCCCTGAATTAACGTGCACGACTCTATTTTTTGGTTGGCCGGTACCCTACTTCCTCCACTATATAAACAAACACACGACCTTCATTCTAAATTGCTTAGTCTGTACCAGACACCCAGTTCACAAGAACCAACCTCTTGTTTTGACTTTTCTCTCTTTATTTATTATCTCTACTGGAGACCTTGTTTGCTGATAATCAACCTTATTCACCATAATCTTTGCTAATCAGTCTAACGATTCAGGTACTAAACTCCTGAGTGCTCAAATCAGCTTTATTGCTTTCTTTATTGCTTTTCATGCTTGTCAAAATGTAGATCTCATGCAAATCATGTAATTTATTGCTTCCTAAATATCGCTTGTAAATCATGTACAATCAATGTCTTGTCATTATAATGCTCAACCTGTCAATCGAATGCATGTTTACAATATGGTTAAATAATAATATTTTGATGATTGTGATCAACCAATTAATAGTCTAATCTAAGATGGTTATTGGGATTTGCGTGGGAATAATGTCATTAACATATTAAGCAAACTTGAGTTAGTAGAGACCGTTATTTTAAACGGGCAAGTTGGGTGCCTAACACCTTCCCACCTCGTACCTTCGCCCCCGAACCCTCATTCTTGGGTACTCATATGTTCTATATGAGCGGAAGTCTTTCTAAAAGCATGACTAGCTCAATTTTCCACTACTAGACCGTCCCTTTGGTTGTCCCTTCGTTTTGTCCCTTTCGATAAAGTGCTAGTAGCAGAATTTTAGCCTATTTCATGGTTTTTCTTCAATTCAAGTCTTTCAAAAGCTTTTCTAACTCTACGATTCCTTAAACTTATCTAATCCCTACAAACACAAATTTTCTATAAGGATCTAATCACATTGGCACCGAAAACCAATGCAGTGAGTATTTTGGGGTCCTTATAGTGAATTATCTTTTAGAGATTATATTCTGATAATTTACTTAGTTAGATGGCCGTGATTTTCTGTTAAGTTAATTTGGACGTTTTATTATCTAGGTTAGTTTAAGAAATATCTTTGATCTTTACTTAAACTCTATCCTATCTTTTGAAAATTCTATATTTTCTCTTCTGAAAGGATTTAATCTAGATTGAATGAGCTTCTACGCCTACGTATATAAGGCTCTTAATAGCCTCATTGCTAAGTTGTTCTTTAAGCTTTGCGTGCATTTTTGAGTTCAGAATCATTTTTGCAAAGCAGTCATATCGTCCTGTGCTTACATAAGAACAACTTTGAACCTTGTTCCCTGTCCTGGTCAGTTTGAGTCTTGCTTAAATTGGTTATTGCATAATAGGTTTTCTGTAGTCTTATTCTGCTTGTAATAGAAGCGTGTTATAGGACAAACAATCTGGTAATCTGTAGTACCTCTAGCTTAATGAGAAGCGTAGAGTTTTCCTTCAAGCCAATGTGTGTCTTGGTAGGAATTGCAGCACATCAGTGACGATGTTTGTGCTTAGGGTATTGTGCTTTATCCTATTTAATTTGGCTCTAGTAATAAGAGAAGTAGTGTGACAAAATACCAAGTAATTGGGTCATGGTTTTTATTTCGATTGAGCCTAGGAGGTTTTCCACGTTAAAAAATGCGTGTGTTATATATATTTTGTCATTTGCTTTCTTGTTACTCTGCTGCATAGGAACAACGTTCACAATATTGTTCTCTCCACGTCTTGTTAAGTCTTAAAGAGTTTTGTTTGGCGAAAAGTAGGCGTCACTCTATTCACCCCCCTCTAGAGTTACTTTGTGCACCTTTCACTAATCAAGCAAATAATTAAAAGGGGCTGTCTTCATAAAATTGTAGAGTAGAGCTATATGGAGAGAAATGAATCATCAAGAAAAACCAATCTACAACTTGACACAAAATGTAAACTGCCACCACTAAGAAGCCATTAAGACAAAATGTAAACACCCACTTCTTTTATAGATCGATTTGGGAGCAAAGTGGTATAAGGATGATGTTTAATGCCTACCTCACTAAAGATATGCATCAATCTTAAATAGCTTTCCAAGATGCTCCATATTTAGAGCATGGAGAGGCACATTGGTCAATATGCATATAGAATAAATTGAAACCATATGGACTTAATTATCAATGCAACAAGAATTTATATTAGAGACAACAAAAACCACATTATATAGAAGGGTTTTGCCAGAGGGGAGAATATGCACCTACCTGAATTTGAGATGTACTATCTTACAATGAGCATTGATATTGCGACTCCGATCGGCTACCATGGATATGTTTTTTAGGGCTAAATTGAACTGAATTAGACTGGATTAAAAATCACCACCTCTGAATTGAAATAAACACCACGGAAGTGAACTTAACACTACTAAAATGGATTGAATCTTTTTTTTTCTATGAGATAAAATGTATATTTTTGAATTGAACACCGCTGAACTACACCGAACATCACAGAATTGAGCTAAAGTGAAAATAATCGAACTGACACGAGACCACTCTTGAACTGGACTGAATTGAACTAAACTAATCGGATAAGCTCAAAAAAACATACCCCATGTCATAGACACCGACATCAGTAAAAAAAAAAATAGTTACAAATGACCGTGTGAACAACTTATGGGGACCTATGATTATATTAACAATATCAGCATGCTCTAATGAAAAACGGAACAACTATAAACTAATTGAAAGAAATCCATTATTTATGAGATGATATACAAATCAGTAACTTTATGTATAGCATAGCATAAGAATTGTTATTACACAGGGTGTGTTCTTAAGGTAGGGTTCAATTGAACAGAACTTAAGTTAATTCAACAATACTGAACTGAAATGAACATCACTGAATTGAATTCAGCCTCATTTTCTATGTGAGAGAAAATGTATGTTTTGAAAAGAACACCACTATGCTGAACTGAGCATCACTGAATTGAACTGAAAATTATTAAATTGACAGAATACCACTATTAAATTGAACTGAACTGAACTAAACTGAGCTGATTGGTAAACTCTAAAGAACACATCCATAATATTGGGTACATGATAACAACGAAAGGAGATCGGAGACCGACTACTATGGTAAATTTGCATAAAACTTGATACTGTAACAATTTTTACACCAGTTTGCATTTTGTAGCATACATATTATTCATGATTAAACTTTCCACTTCTGTGTTCGTCCTTCTCCGGAGAGAGAATAGTGAATTTACGTATCTCTGCGGGAAAAAAATTGTTTCTAATTTAGCTACATAATGTTTCCATCATTAATTAGTGATCAACATCAAATTAGTTCAGCATCTCTTGTGTGGATTTAGTCCATCGTGGATTAAGTAATTTTGAGGGGTAATTTCAGGTGAAGTAGGGGGTGGCTTCAGGTGAAGTAGGGGTGGCTCCAGGTAAAGTAGGGGTGGCTCCAAGTGAAGTAAATTTGAAGGGTGACTCCAGGTAAAGTAGGGAGGTGGCTTCACGTGAAATAGGGGTTTGCCAAGTATAAATTTGAGGGGTGACTCTAGGTAAAGTAGGGGTGACTCCACTATTAGAGGAAAGTGGCTCCAGGTGAATTAGGGGGTGACTCCAAGTATTGGTTACCATGAACTAAGTCCACACAAGTTTTTGTATACGAACATAATTGGTTTTGGCTTGTGACTTGTGAATCGTTTGCTTGTGCCTGAATTTAATGGTACTCCCTCCGTCCCATTATATAAATTGTTCTAGAATTTTTTTTTCTCATAATATAGTCATTTTAGAGTTTCAATAAAATATTTATTATTTTTTTATCCATTCTAACCTTATTTCACATTATTTCGTTAATTGTCCACCTAATTTTATCAAATATAAAGTCAAAGAGGAATCTAGTATGTAGAATAAAACTATGTTTGTTAGACTTCAGACTATTTAATGACCTTAAATCTTTTGCAAAAATCTTAAATACCTTGAATAATAGGATAGATGGGAGTAATAAAAGTTATGAATCATAGGATTTGGTCTACACAAAAACTTCTATAATACGATTTTGTTGTAACTTTTGGTGAAACGGTGATCACTTTTCAATAAAATAAGGATCATTACTCATTATAAGTGACCCCTTTACATTTCTGAATATTAACCCCATTTATGAATTGGTCTTATATAATACTTGATGGTTTGTCTAAGACTTTGAAGTGCTAGGTAACCTTTACTTGGGAGTTGGGAGTATGTTTTTGAGCGTTGTATCCTTCACAATGAGGTGCCCTTGTGGCCTTGTCCCACAATGGGCCAATATGCACTTGGAACTCCTCGTTTTCCGTGTTTAAATCCTCTATTTTCATTGAAAATTTTTTCATGGTTTGCGAATCATAATCAATGGTTCTACCTCTTATAAAATAAGTGAAACTCACCAAAATTCACCTCTTAAACAAGTAGTAATTTTAAGTGATAGGAGTATGATATGTGATCATCTAATAATTTAACAGTTTCATTTCGCATTTAATGAGAAGTTATCGATATTGTTTCCTAAACTCGTCCGCAACAGAGGAATACACATTGCAGTAGAGCTGACAATACTCAATCTGACACGAATACAATCCAAAGTTACCAAGAGAAACCCAAACCCCCACCCAATACAAACCAAAATCGACCTATTTGAAAAAATTGTTATAAAAGTGATTTCCTATCATTTCACATCATTTTTAATGTTTTTCACCGTTTAACCCGAATTACCAACTCCACAGAGAAGAACTCAAAAATAAAACGGAGGAAGAATTAAGGTAGAAAACAAAAACGACAGTAATGATTGGATGTTTAAAGCAAATCATATTTCCTCATCTTAATCATGCATTTTTTCCAAGATCCAGAATGGTAATTGGATGATATATATATACATGAACATGATGATCACAAGCCTCACAGCTAGCTCAGTCCAACTCTCCACTCACAAACATACAGCAAACAACTATCTTTTTAATTTTTGTTCATTAGAATGTCTTCACGTGAAACACCAATAATGTCTCTCATGCACAAGTGGGTCCTTAAGCCAGCAATTCCCCTTTTGTTCCCATGCCAAATTCCAATACCCTCAAGAATCTCTCCAATCTCCACTCTCTTTAATTTCTCTCTTACAATACAGTACAGTTTCTCTAGATTTCTCCATTGTTAGTTTTTCATTTTTGATTCACAAATGAAACAAGGAAAACCCATATTGTTAATACTCACTTATCTCTTATTTCTTCTCCTTTTGATCCTAGACAAGACTGATGGTAATAAGAGTTCACAGGATAAGAAATTGCTCAGCTTGAGCAAACATCAATGGAAATATCACCATCAAAATTCCATTCCAAGTTGCTTTTCTCACCAATCAAGTGAGTATTCTGACCATTTTGTTTTCAGATAGCATAATGGGCATCCAAGCTTTGCTTGGCCATCTCATGGGCCGTGAAATTAACGACCAGGAAAACTTCCAATGGCCCTAAGGGTACTCAAACTTGGGACCTCTCGAATAATTGTAGAGGTCTTACCAATTGAGCTACCTTTCAGGGTTGTGTGTTCTAATCAAATTATAAAAGAATGAAACTTCAACTTTTGGTGCTTATTGTATTCTTTGCATGCTTAAGTAATGTTTTTAGTGCTGTTGTTATTATACTTAAGGTATTAGATATCTGCATTAGTGTAATAATGCTCCAATTGAATTGTGGTTGTATGGCATTGTTTTGGTATAAACGAAAATGAAGTTCTCATTTTGACCATTACATAATGTGTTTCATATTGAACATAAGTACTTGCTAATTGGGTTCGAAAGGTTGTGACATCTTTGAGGGTCAGGCTATTTGCTTTACTAGGAGAATCTAGGACATTGTATTTATGATCTGCAGTTCTTTGTTTTCTCCCACTTGCAGTTCTGTGTTAAGTCTATCTGTCTTCAGTTCTGCTTCATTTTCCGTCAATGTAAATATGAATTCTGCAGCTTCATTATTTGATTGTAGACAACTCCAAATTTCTGATCTAGATAGTCTATTTATGCTTTTAGGAAAACAGGAGGATTCAACTACCCTGGAGATAAAGCACCGCGAATTCTGCTCTGGAAGGATAAAGAATCTGAACAAGGGACTCCAGGAACGCGTAATTCTGGACCATAACCAGGTTCAGTTTCTACAATCCCGGATCAAAAATCTCATATCGGGTGAACTTCAAACCTTTTCAGACAGCCAAATGCCACTGAGTTCTGGGACAAGGCTTCAAATTATGAACTATGTAGTCACAGTGCAACTGGGTGGTAAAAATATGACAGTGATTATGGATACTGGTAGTGACATAACCTGGGTACAGTGCCAGCCATGTAGAGCATGTTATAACCAACAGGAGCCCCTCTTTAGCCCCTCAAATTCTGTCTCCTACCATTCACTTTCTTGCAATTCTTCCGCCTGTAGAACAGCGCAAGAAGCGACTGGAACTTTTGGAGCATGTCGATATACTCCTTCAACCTGTGCTTACTATGTTAGCTATGGTGATGGCTCGTATTCTCGTGGTGAGCTAGGTACAGAACGTCTTAATCTAGGAAATACTTATGCAGATAATTTTGTTTTTGGGTGTGGTAGGAGCAACAAAGGTCTATTTGGTGAGGTATCAGGTCTCATGGGATTGGGAAAGAGTGACTTATCACTAGTTATCCAGACAAATACCATGTTTGGAGGAGTATTTTCCTACTGTTTACCTTCCTCTGACACAGAGAAATCAGGATCACTTACCTTAGGAGGGAACTCTTCAGTTTACAGCAATACAACTCCTATTTCCTACACCAAAATGGTATCTAATCCCCAGCTTCCCTCCTTTTATTTACTCAACCTAACAGGAATGAGCATTGGAAGTGTGGGTTTAGAGGCTCCAAGCTTCAGCCAAAATGGAGTTTTGATTGATTCTGGAACAGTCATCACAAGGCTTCCTCCATCGGTTTACACGGCTCTGAAGGTCGAGTTTATGAAACAGTTTTCGGGTTTTCCATCAGCTCCAGGGTTCTCAATCTTGGACACCTGTTTCGACCTCAGTGCATATAAGGAGGTCAACATCCCTACAGTCAGAATGCAGTTTGAGGGAAATGCAGAGTTAAATGTGGATGTGAATGGTGTTTTTTACTTTGTAAAACCTGATGCATCTCAAGTGTGTCTGGCTTTTGCTAGCCTTACGTATGAAGACGAGATGCCAATCATAGGGAACTTTCAGCAGAAGAATTTGAGAGTCGTATATGATACTAGGCAATCTATGGTGGGATTCGCAGAGGAAGAATGTGGTTTCGTGTAAACAGGTGACCCGGAAAAGCGGTTATCAGTCTGTACATAACTCATCAGCAGCTAGCTGAGAGATAAGAAGCAGTACTATCCTCCATGACATGAATAGTATTATAGTTGAGAAAGGTATACTTTTCATTATGTAGTTGCATTCTGTAACCCTTTTTTATTTTGTTCTTTTTCCCAATTTGTAACTTGCTTAAGGGAAGAAAGCTGGACCATCAATCTAATCTACCATCTCAGAGGAGGTATTGCTTCAGTAAGAATGTAGTTTTGACCCTGTAAAACTTTAAATCATGGAAATTTGTAACTACTGATACTTGGATTCTGGGGGACGCTTTACTTTATGTCAATTTTAGCCTTTTCTTGTAGCTATCCTATTCATAGGCTTCTTTTTGCTTTTCTTTTCTTTTTTTCTTGTTTTTTCTAATTTTTTATTCTTTTGGTGAGGTTAAACACTATTGCATGCTGCTTATTTGATATAACCTCGCAAATTATCAGAGTAATTCAATCTTCAGTATCTCGTGAATGACCAGGCAAGAATGAGTAGAAGAGTGAGGAGGGGGGAGGGATGCAGATTCACGATCTCGGACAACACAAGCATGCGTAGAGTAAATAACATCTGTGTTGTAACATTATACGTATGAAACTACAACTTGTCACTGTGTGCTAAGTTCTACATACAAGTGATCTGTCCTTTAGCTAAAGAATTAAGGTGCTATGACAATGCATACATGATACAACTTATAACTATACAACAGAAAATAGTAGGGTATCAATGAATACAAGCTACATATTGTACACCTGAATATCTGACGAAGTAACCGCATAGAGATCAGTTCAGTTCTAAGCAATAACTGGCTCTTCCAATACGGCCATATTTGCCTTTAATCCAGATCAACAACTATTTCTTCAAAACATGACTAACCTGAAGAAACTGCAAACATTGACAGATTTTAGAGCCCAAACACATCAAGTTGCTTTTTCAACCATGAATTTCTAGTTTGAAAGCACAATAAAGAAACACTGACCTTTCCCTATGATTTTGTTTCACGTCCTCCCAACATCGTCAAGTACAGAATTGATGACTTTGAGCAAGGATGAGTCATGAGTGGCAATGAGAAAATAATATAGAATGATGGTCAGCTGCTATTGACAAGAGAGGCCAGTTCAAGGTTCTCTGTAGCCAACATCTCAGAATCCCTTTTTGTCTTTGTGATGTCAGAAGGGAGGACAGGCAAGTTGGGATCAGTTGTCGGCACCAAAAACAGCAAAAAAATGGGTGTTATTCTCAACAGATTACGGATCAGAACGGCAATCCACAGGTTGTTGAACTCTGTCCTTGTTACATGCAAATTATGTAAAACTACGCCTCCTGCCCAAGAAGAGGTCAGCATGCCCACATGGTCAATTGACATCAGCAACGCGAAAAATGTGCCTTCTACTCCAGGAGGGCAAAGCTTAGAGCTAAGTACCAGCAAAGGCATCCATTTAAGACGTCCTATCATATGGGAAACTCCTTCATCGATCACAATAAATAGGTAATCTGGTATATGGTATTTCAAGTTCAGACGAAGCACCAAAACTAAATCCAGCATTCCTGATGCACCATGCAGCAGTTGTGTCCAGAAAAGTAACTCCCGGAAAGGACGGTTTTTTAGGAAATTCTGGTAGAGAAGGACCCCAAAAAGCGAACCAAGAGCCCCAACAGAATATATGGACCCTACAACCTCCTGCATACAGCATGCCATACTTCATGTCAGACATACCACTAGGCGCCTAGTAAGAGGTAAGGCTGCGTACATCTTGACCTCGACAGACCCCGCCCTTGGCGGGATACTTACTGGGCTATTGTTGTTAATGATGTCTTTGTGTAATAACAAGATTTGCAATGTTGTCCATCTTTCATTCAAGTTTTGATCACATCTCATGTAATGTAGCTTTATTTCATCACAAATTTCTTCACTCACCATGCTCTATGCAATCTTATAGACAGTTAACAAATGCAGCACTAAGAACTGATGACACAAGCACAATGCTCTTTGATCATTATTCTCAACAAAAGCTTACAGTTTTCTGTTTCCCAAAGAGAATCATTGTGGGCTCACAATGGTACCAAATAGCCTTATTAACTGTATTATTCTCGGATTGTAGCAAATTAAGAAAATTACGAAATCTATTGTAGACCAACTCCACCTTTTTGCAATGTCATTCTGACTTCTGTTTTTCTATATTCTTTTTTCTTGTGGTTTCTATTACTTGAGCTTCTCCAACAACTTAGATAAGTTCAGAACTGCAAACTTGAGCATCAGATTCTAAGTAGGAATCCATGACAGGAAAAGAATGAGATAATTTTTCTTTCAAAAATCATGAGTAAATATTGATAAATGGAATATGCAGTGCCTGTGTGGAAGGGGATAACTAGGTACAACAAACTTTCCACAAATGCGATTCAAACTTAATAATGTGCATTATTGGCTGGTCAAATCCAACTAAAGGGAATATTAACTAACCAATACGAGAAAATAAAACCCGTGATGTAAATCTTGCAATCCAAGCAGTAAAGATGACCAAACATATGCGTGAAAGAAAACAATGAAATGTACACAGTTAAAATGAAAGTTACCTTTGAGAATAATGGTCCATCCTTCCCATCGGTATACCAATAGAACAATCCTTCATGGATGTTAGTACCAAGAGCAAGTGATAGATACATGTAAAGACATGGCTTCCAGACACTTTGGCATTTTATTGCGGCCCACATAGCTCTTCCAGCATCATAAAACTTGTCATTCACCTGTTTCAAAGATTCACAATCATATAAAGAATCTCAACTGATACAACCCAAATTTTTAAAAAAATTGAAACATTAAAAACTAACAAACAAACAAACAAACGGATAATACTCATAAGAGAGGTTAAGTTCTCCTTAGACTATGAAAGGAGAGAGATGAAGCTTGACATTACCTTACTGTAAGAGATAGTCCGTACAGGGGAATCTTTAATTGTCATTCCAACCAAAACAACTAGTGCTGGTGGAATAGTTAACATGCCAAACACACCCTAAGAGGAAAGGAAAGTTATCAAAGCTCTCAATGAGTAAATTAGAATAAAATTAGTGTAAATAAAGAAAAGATTATTATAAATGAGCCTGATAGATGCACTCCAAAGTTACCTTTTCTACTCCCAGTACGAGAAAGGGGAAAAAAACTACATTGAGGTGCATAGAATAGTCATTTTATTAGTAGAATTATAAATTTTCAAATAAAAAGGACCAGTATGTAAATGCATTTTTACATCAACATTATAGCCTTTCCTTTAGCTGATTTTTCCAAGGCATCCAAATGTGGGATGAGGGTAAAAGAACATGTTTAACCATTCACATAATCCATCATGACCAGTCAGCTAATTCAGCTCAGTTTATCATTTCACAATCCACCTCTTCTATTCAGTGTAAGCCTTTTCTTCTGAAACCAAACAAAAACCATATATGGACCAACTAAATTTCTATTAGCAAACATATGAGAAGTCAATCATACTAATCAAGCGCAGACTACATCGTGTTCTTCAAGGTACATGCAAACGGGTAAAAGTATCGAAACATATGTCAAAATCAAATCCACGAGTTATGGTTAGGAAAGGGCAGGAAAGAGCTGGTAGTAAACTTCTCCAATAACAAACATGAAGAACAGAGAAAGAAGCTCCAAGCTGACATATCCTACTGAATTCCAATTCAATATATGTTCTTGAACAAAAAAGACAACTGTTCTACAGAGTATTGTATACCACTTGCATAAGCAAGATATCTTCACTCCAAGCAATCACATTCGAACCTAGACTTTAATTTGTAAGAGTTAGTGATATGGCAACAAATATAACAAGAAACAAACCTTGGAGCCAACTAGATGAATAAGAAAGCCACTCATTATGAATCCCGCCAGTGCACCAATTGAAGAGCTTAGTCCACACAAACTTTGCATATCACTAGCAAAAGAAGGATGAGTGCTACTGTTCTCAGTGATACAAGCATCAATTGTCACATCTGCTATTGCCATCCCAGCACTTCCACCCATCATTGATAGCATGGCAGCTATGACATGCAGTCCACTTTTGACGGAAAGAAAAAGCATAGAGATCATACCAAGAAACCCTGAGAAATTCAAAATCAGTTTCACTGCAATATGATGGTTAACAAGTACTATATATTTCATAATGAATGACAGCAGTTTCTATAAGGTTTACCTTACCAAGGCTTCTATTCCAAGGAAGGCAGAGGAAGCAAGCATCTTTCAACAGTAGGTTGCAGCTCAATTTTTTTAACATCAGCTTATATTTCTTCACAACTATTAACCCGAATACATTGAAATCTATTTTTATTAAAATCACTTGATAACAGTTGGAAACTTAACAAGAATGGGATTTACAGTATAAAGAGCTGCTGTAATGCTCTTCTTGGAGAGCAAATTGTTTGCAGAAATGCAGACATTGTTTGGGGCCCTATTCATGTTCCAAAGCATAGTATCATAATGTGGTTGACTGTAAGGGGGAGACTACAGACACACACACGTCTTCTGCTGTGAGTAGGTCAGAGAAGTGCTGAAGACCTGCTTTGATTGGCTGCAGATGCGGAATGTCCAAGGAGATGTTACTCAGATGATGCCGAAGCTCAAAAGAATAAGAGGGAAATATAAGAATGATGTAGCAGCTGCCGTGGTTGCTGCAGTGATCTATTACAGCTGGACAGCAAGGAATTTCAGAATTTTTAGAGACGTGAAGCCTGACAATTTAGCTAATTGAGAAGTTGCTGGTATTAAAAGAGATGTGAAAAGCTAGAATTGAGATGCTGATGCTGTGCAGGAAACATAGTAGGAATGATAGCTGGTTCCAAATGTTTTGTTAAGAGCTTGAATGTCTTTAGTTTGTTTTCAGGAATGAAGTATGAGTGGAACCCTTCCTAGAAGGAGTTTATTGCCTTATTCCCTTTAGTGTGTAATTTGCAAGTATTTGCTTGGTATTAATATAATTTACCTTTACTTAAAAAAACCTCAAAAGGTGATCTGGGAGTCTGCAGCTGTCCCTAGACATCGGATTGTCAGCTGGCTTGCTTTACAGGGTAAGTTACCTACTGTTGACAGACTGAAAAAGAAAGGTATGTGTATGCCCAACAGATCCGTGTCATGCTGCGCGGCTGTGGAAAATATTCTGCATTTATTCTTTGAATGCCCAGGAGTTGTGCATATTTGGCAGGATACTATGAGGTAGTTGGGGATACAGAGGAGTCGCTGGCACTTAAAACATGAGGCTCGGGGGTTCTTGGCACACTACAGAGGAAACAGATTAATAAGAAGTGGAAAAGATCCACCTTTTTGGCTGCTGTCACAGAAATTTGGTATGAGAGTGTTTACTAGTAAAAGTAGGACAGCCGAACAAATTGTGTATAGTATATAGAATATAATGTTAGTGCTAGAATACTACACATAGATAGCTCAGCTGATTGATTCTAGATAATAGGATTTTCTCTTTTTGGTGAGGAACTGATGTGAGCATGGAGTGTGAGCAGGCCATCTCCTGCTTGTATGCTCTATGATTTTTTCCCGAGTGGATGAATAATATAAGTAGATACACTACTCCAAAAAAAAGACATAGACATACAAATAGTGCTACTTCTTTTTTTTTAGATAAGACAAATAGTGCTACTTCACAAATCACGCGTAGTAAGAGTCTCGCTGTTTCTAAACACATGGAATGGCCTGCTTGAATCACTAACTTTATCCACACCAATTCCCACACATTATGTGTTGGAAAACACAAATATTGCGGAATAACTTTTCCTCGGTGTGCTTACAGTGGGCTAAAATAAAATTGCGGAAAATAAAGTAGATAAGGACACAAGAACTTTTACATGGAACACCCTCCAAGGTGAAGGGAAAAACCACAGGACCTTTGGTCCGGTAAAACTTCCACTTTAATATATAGGATTACAAAATAGTCTTCTCCAGTAAAAACTAGAGGATATCTCTCAAAGGACCTCACCCAAAAAGGATGGATTACTACAAGTATATCTCACCAAATGGTGGAAACTCAAAAATGAACTTGAAAATATAAGATGATTTCAAACTTCCTCATTTCCACCAAATGGTGGAAACTCAAAAATGAACTTGAAAATATAAGATGATTTCAAACTTCCTCATTTCAATGTGGCTCTCTTTTTCTCTCTCACTCTAGGACTGGATCTCTCTCGCTATTGTTGTGGATACTCTTCACAACTTGTTGGTGATTTTGCTAAGTCCTCCTATTTGTAGGGGATGAAATGAGCTAAGGGAATGCATTTGATCTTTTCCAGAATGCTAACCTTGTAACACCCGTTGTATTCAACTCTCAACTTAAAGGACTTAATACTGAAACTCCAATTTATGTTTTCATCCAAAGGAATTAATCAAGTGGGCTAGCGGTTAACATTCCCAAGCTTCATTAGCTAGTAGTTTTCATCTCCATTATTAAATACTTCATAAGAGAAGTCAATTGGTATATGAATATCAAAACTGAAAAGTTCCGATTGAATGCTCCAGCATTCACGTTTGGCATCTTATCATTCGCCATGAAAGATTTGGGACCTGCTAATCTGGAACGAAGTCACTCGAGATAGTTCAAAATTATTGTGTCTATCTCAAGAAAGCTACATTGAGAAAGTTCTTGAAAGATTCAACTTGCACAAGGCCAAGGTAGTCAGTGTTCCACTAGCCGGACATTTCATGCTAAGTGAGAAGTGAGATAGAAAGAAGAAAAGGAAAAGGTCCCACACTCAACTGCAGTTGGCAGTCGGTGCAATGAGCAAACAATGGTGTGTACCACACCCGATATTGCCTACGCAGTCGGTGCAATGAGCACATTATTGTCCGAGCCCGAAAACTGTGAAGTGGATACTTCGTCATCTCCGAGTACGACCAAGAGGTGCTTGTGCTTTGGTGAAACAAAACCTGTGTTAGAGGGCTATGGAGATGCCGACTTGAGAAAGTCGATGTCGGGATACCTAACTACCTTTGCAAGGGGAGTTGTATTGTGGCAATCGAAGCTCCAAAAGTGTGTCGCAATTTCTACCACAGAGCTGAAATGCTGAATATATCGCAGCTACAAAAGCGTGCAAAAAAATGTTATAGATGCAAAATTTCCTCCATGAGTTGGGCACCAACAAGACAGGTATATGTTGAAGTATGATAGGCAGAGTGCTATACACTTAGCCAAAAATTCTACCTTTTACTCCCGTACGAAACATATTGATATTGGATATCATTCGATACATGACATGCTAGAAAAAAAGCTATGGCAGCTAGACTGGGTTTACACTGATGACAATTGGTCGGACATGATGACAAGGTTATAGTGGTGCCCCCAAATAAGTCAGGAAGAAGGAGATTGTTAAGTGTCCCTACTATTTGGTGGGTCCCACAATAATAAGTAAGAGAAAATGAGAAACTGAAAAGATGCCAAGCGTGAATGCTAGAGTAGTGAAGTAGTCAATCAGAACGTTTCGGTTTTGGTATTCATATACCAATTGGTTTCTCTTATGAAGTATTTAATAATGTACATGAAAACCACTAGCTAATAAAGGTTGGGAATGTTAACCGCCAGCCCACTTGATTAATTCCTAGAGAGAAAACATAAACTGAAGTTTCAGTTACAAGTCCTGTAAGCTGAGAATGGAATACAACGGGTTTTACAAGGCTGACAGAAAATGCTTGAGAAGATCAATGCATTCCCTTAGCTCATTTTAATTACACAGAGGGAAAACTTATTCCGCAATTATCCATTTTTCACGACAATATGTGACCAATCAATTCATAAGAGAGTATTTATCTAAATAACCATCATTTGCCCAAATTAAACTGCTCCCTTTAGAGCATTCAGTCACAAGTATCATATCTAAGACCGATTCTTAGAAAATGAGAAGATAAAATTCCCAGACAACATACACGTAACATGATTTAGACAAATACAACAAAGAGAAATGGCTAAGTTATGTAATTGATAAGGTGACAAAATTTTAGAGCACTAGTTAGTTTTCATGTACTTGATGCGAAAGGTTAAAGTTGATTCAATAGTATTGGTAATCCAAACAATTGAAAAAGAAAACAAAGGGTTCCTTATAGAAACTGGCATTCACTTCCTTCACAATTGAGAACAAATTACCCTATTCAAGTGAGAAAACCTTTGTAAATTTACATATACTCATTACCATTTTGGGTTAATTTATTACCTCAACCCAAACAAACAGCAATAAGAAATAGAATCAAGCTTCATCCATAAACTAATGTCACCCAATGACAGGAAATTTGTTATAACAATTGGAAATGCATCTACAATCTCCACAAATACAAATATTCAGAAACAAGCATTTATGAGAACAAGTACTGTATTGTATTGGTGACTATGGAAGTTTAAGCATACAATATTAGAAGCAAACAGCAGAAAAAACTCGAACAAAAAACAAGATAATGTAATGTAAGTAATGAAGCATAAGTGCCAGTGAAAATACCAGCAAAAATGAAGTATGGCCTTCTTCTGTACCCATACAATGAAACAACATCAGTGAGAATACCCCATAAAGGCTTAACAATCCACGGAATTTGAACAATCCCCAAAAAGATTTGAGCTTCAGAGGGTTGCACTTTGAGCTCATCCTTCATATAATACTGGGTACTAACCCTGCTTAAACCCTTACTTAACCCTTGATTTATGCCATAAACTATAATCACACTCATCACAAAGCTCCAATGCAATTGATGGCATAATTTGTTTATCCAATGTATGGGTGACATTATTAAGCCCAAAATACCATCTTTTAGCTTTTTAGTTTTCTGGGTTTCTCCTTCTTCTCTTTCTTCTTCCATAACTAGTTAAGCCTTAGCTGTAAATTTGTAACTGATCTCTCTTTTTTCCTTGGTTTATGCCCAGAAAATAGGGAAAAGGAAAGATACCCACTTGAAATATCAGAGTTTTGAGCAATGGGTGTGTTCCAAAATGGCTCCTTTTTTTGAGTTTGAGTACATTTCAGGTAAATGGTTGGTGAGAAGAGAGAAATACGCACAAAGAAGAGTTGGGGGAGAAGAGATACTCACACAGTCATACTAGTAGACAGACCAGACCCGTTTGACCACAATTATTAAAGAAACGGGATCTGGTCTTCACTGTGACTCACTGACTCCCAGTCTGACTTTCAGAAACGTGTGAGGTATGATATGACATCATCCGATGTACTTTGGGAGTTTGGGTAGGGCCACTAGGGGTGAGCAAAAATCAAACATCCGCAACTATTTTCGAAAGCAGAGCGGGTTTCTATTTTTCGATCGCTAAAAGTTTGATCTGTGTTAGCTCCGTTTTTTGAATATTTGGTTAAAGCGAATCGAATTGGCGGATATGTGTATCTCATTTAGTTTATACGAGTATATATTTTTCCTATATTTTTTAATTTTTAACTTTATATTTTAATTTGAACCTTATCAAATGCACCTAAATTGTATCAGAAAGTTTAAATTGTGTAGCTTTAAATTTTAGAAGTAAAAATAACTAATAAGTTCCAAAAGTTTTTCTCTCTAGAAATTGAGAGCTCTCAACCTAGGGTAACTCCCTAACTTTTTCCTTTTCAACCGTAGCGTCTTCTACCTCAAATCCCCTTTACTGTTCAGAATATTAAAGCTTCTTGTCTTCCTTTCTACTATAGGTTGTTATGTCTTTCTCGTTGTGTCCCTAGAAGCAATCATCTGCATTCAATTTTAAACTCCTTTGCCTTCTGGTATTCTCCTCTTAACTTTTCTCTTGTCTTTTTCTTGTCTTTCTCCCTTTCTATAATCTATGCACTCTCCTGTCACTTTCCAACCTTGCATGTACTAGATCTTTTCATATCGCCTCTTTTTACCCATTGTTTTCTTCTTTTTTCCTCCTTTCTTCTCCCTTTCTCTGTTACTGTTGACATGCAAAGCAATATGAACTCTCAAAATTGGCGAGCTCCTCGTCAATGTGCTTATGTTGAAATTGATCAACAATGAATAGATGAAAGCAGGAATCCCTGGCATTTTTGTGTTCTTGGCTTCATGGTTGATTATAGACAGCCTTCTGCTGAGTTTATCCAACACTTAGTTGATACAAACTGGAGGACTCATGGTGATATTATAGTTGAAAGATGGGGGAATGTGTTCGTCTTTCGTTGTTCTCAGCCTGAAGATAAAAATGATCTCCTTTATAGAAGTAATACTTCTTTTGAAGGAGTTCTCATGGTTTTTAGAAACTGGGAGCCATGCAGAATACCAAGTATTGAGCGTTTTCCTTTCACCTTCTTTTGGGTTAGAATTTGTGGGCTTCCATGGGAATATTCAATCTTGCATGTTGCTGTCCAAGCTGCAGGATAACTTGGAGGCAACTTTTCTTTGGATTCTCATCCGCGACCTACTAGGCCGGATTTCATGAGGATAAGGGTGCAATTTGCTCTGGATAAACCACTTATTCTTGGCTTCTTTTTGAAGCATGATAACGATACGCTAATCTGGATTCAATTTAAATATGAAGGGATTCATAAATATTGTGTTAAATGTGAAAAATTTGGCCATAAAGTTTTCAGGTGCACTGCTTCTCAAGAAGATGTGGAAGTCTCTATTTTTGATATGATGCAGGGATTTGTAGGTAGAGGGTATGAAGTATTACAAGCAGAGCCTAGTTTTACAATGTTTTCTCTTGATTTAAGGGCTGCATAGACTACAAATGATAATAACACTACTGGAGTAGTGTTTGGGAATCATCTTTGGCGACCTCCAATACCTTCCTATCCTGAAAGGGTTATTGACTACCATTTGGGTTTGACAATGGGGAGTTTGCGTTTTATGCCAGGGGAATTCATCAATGAAGAACAAGTTATTCTAAATGGTGCACCTATTATACATGCAAGGCCTTTTTGTTCTCGTTCTGGCAATAATTCAGCCAATATCTTCTCACAGTGCAGGTAATTCTAATTTACTTAGTCAGTTAAATGGGGTCAATAATCAAGATTTACCTTTGCATGCTAGAAATTATGCGTCCTCTGTTTCTAATACTCATAATATAACCCAAGCTGGTTTAGATGAACCTTATGATCCTGCACTCTTGCTTCTGGTTTCCATTTGGTAAATCCCATTTCTCGTGATCCTTACGACTTGCCCCCTAATTTCCCACCAATTAATACTTTTCCTCTAAATCAAGCTAATTCTCTTGATAATTCTACTAGTGATCCTACTCGTCTTGATAGAGTACTTCAATTTCTCATTCACAACCGTGTTCAAGAGCCTTTTTTCACACACATTTTCGTCATCTTGAAAGAGGCTATAACCAGACTTTTGGCTTTGATCCTAATGATGACGAAGGTCCTAATATTCCTAGGAATTCAATTGATGGGGATCTTAATAATTCTTCTAATGCACTTCAAGAAAATAGACTGAACCCTTGTCCTATTAGTATCATCAGAAGATCTCGTTCTTTGAGTTTTATTGGAAGTAGCTCTCATGTTTATCCTAGTGATAATGAATCTACTGATTCTGATTCCATGTTTACGGATCAACAAGATTTTAATATTGGTATTCACACTGATAGTGATGAAGAACTACCTTTGCCATTTCCTGTTAATGTTGTGCCTGATTTTCATCCACTTCCTGAAGTTATTTCTCCTGAATATGATGATGTTACGGATGGGGGAGAAGTTGGCATATTGCCTGATCCCTTTGCCCTTGAAAAGATCCTGATTTTATAAATAGAGGACAAGCTTCAAGGCCTATTCCACGACCTGCTCTTATTATGCTAGAAAGAGTAGAGTGCTTAACTCCAAAGGATTCTGAAGAGGAATATCCATCCCCAAGATCAGTTATGTTTGATGGTGCTATTATCTTTAGTGTGGATAAAATTAATAGAAGGAGAGACAGAAGAGGGCATTATTTAAGGTTCAATAGAATGAAGAAAAGAAAGGGTGAAGCCATGGGTAAACTTTTTAATATTTGTGCTTGTTTATGCCCTACAAAACGTAAAGCACTTTCTGACCCAGAATTGGGATCTACTTGTATCTCTCTGAAAGAGAAAACTGAATTTTCTTCTTATAAACAGAAGAAAAAGAAAAAGAAGAAGATGGATGTGACTAACTCAGCAGATATTACAAGTGAGATTGGTTCCAGTTTGGCTTCTATGATGAAGAATGATCTTATTGTTTGCTCTCGTCACTTTGAAGTTGGTACTTCTAGAAATGCAGCTGATCATGTCCCTAAGGAGAAGATTGATTACAAGGAGTTCATGGATATTTCTCTCGATGCGATGGGCATCAAGGGTTGGCCCTAAAGAACCCCTTCAGGCGCCATGAGAGGTATCGCTTGGAATTGGAGGGGTCTTAATGATCCAACCTCCCCTACAATTCACTTTATTAGAAATATGGTTGAGAATGCTAATGTAGAATTTATCTTTTTAGCTGAAACTAAATGTACTGCTAGTAATGTTAAGAAGGTGGGCCGCCCTGTTAATGTCTTTTTGGGTTGGTTTTGACGCTATAGGAATCAGTGGAGGACTTTGTTTTGGGTGGAAGACCAAAGGCTTATTTAATCTTGTTGTATCCTCTACTAACTATATTGTAATGGAAACCATGTATGCTAGTGATGAGCTTTGGTACCTTGTCTTGTTTTATGGCTGCCCTTACCATAGTAGACGTGAAGAGGTTTTAGACCAGCTGGGAGAAGTTCTTTCTTCTCTTAAACCTGTAAATTTATTATCTTTGGAAACTTTAACCAGGTAATAATATCCAAGATAAGTTTGGTGGCTCTTCTTCTATCAAGGGGATTAATTATTTTTTACAGTGGAAAAATATTTGGAGCCTCTATGATCTCCCTTTTAATGGTGCAAGATTTACTTGGACTAATAATAAGCAGGGTAATGATGCAATTTTTAAAAGAATTGATAAAGCTCTTTGCTCGCTTGATTGGTTACCTTTGTTTAATGATGTTGTTGTTAGTAATTTGGTCATACAATGCTCTGATCATGCCCCAGTTCAGCTTAGAATCAATAATTTTTCTCCTGGTTCTAAGCGTCCTTATAAATTGGAGGCATGGTGTCTTAACTATGGGGAATGTTTGGAGAACATAAATTCTTCCTGGAGTAATAGTTACGTTGGGTCTTCTATGTTTAAAGTAGCTAGAAAAATTTCTTCTACTAGACAGGCTACAAAACATTGGACTTTTGATAAGAAAGGGAGTTGGGATAACGATTGGGATGAATTTTAGGAGAAAATTAATAACTCTCAGCTAGATGGAGAAGTACAACTCGACTTTGAAGAAAATTTACAATGCAAGACTCTTTTTAATGAGTTCTTAGCTAACTCTACTTTATATTGGAGACAACGTGTTAAATTAAAATAGCACTTGGAAGGGGATACTTACTCAAAGTATTTCTTTAACTGGACTAAGATGAGAAAAGGGCGCAATATCATTAGAGGCATGAAGAATGACAAAGGAGTTTAGTGTTCTAACGAGTCTGATGTTGCGCCTATTATCCAGAATTATTTTATTCAGTTTTTTTCTGATCAAAGTTTATCAGATATGCATAATATAGAACCTAGTTCGGATCTGTTTATTTCAACTATTGATACTCTGTCAGTTCAGCTCAAAGAAGAAGATATTTCATGGCTTATGAAACCTTTCTCCCACAGAGAAGTCAGGAAAGCTGTGTTTCAACTAGACCTCTAAAATCACTTGGGCCAGATGGTATTCCTGCAATATTCTTTCAGAATTGTTGGCCTTTTATAAACATGATATTATTGAAGTTGTTCAGGATGCCCTCTCTTCTGGTTTTATTCTAAAAGAATTTAATATAACGCATATCGTCCTTATTCCCAATAAAGATAGTCCTGAATCTATGGATCATTTTCGCCCGATTAGTTTATGAAATGTTATTTATAAAATTATTTCTAAACGTATTTCGCAAGATTATGTCACATATTATTGCGCCCTTTCAAAATGCGTTTGTCCCTGGGAGAAGTATTGCGGACAATATTCTAATTGCTCCTGAAGTTCTGAAAAAAATTCGACGTACCAAGGATAGCAGTAATTTTATGGTGGGAATTAAGGTTGATATGAGCAAGGCATATGACAGGATTAGATGAGATTTCTTAGAAGTTGTTCTTGTCAAGTTTGGCTTTCCGACTTTCTGAGTTAGGCATATTATGAATTGTGTCTCTTCGGTCTCATATCATATCTTACTAAATGGCCACCTGTTACCACGAATTAAGCCAAAAAGAGGATTAAGGCAAGGAGATCCATTATCGCCATATTTATTTATCCTTTGTGCAAAGGTTTTATCAACTATGATTATCAAGGAGGAATCGAATTCCTTAATCCACGGTATTAAGGTGAGCAGATCAGCCTACCCGATTATCCACTTATTATTTGCTGATGATTGATCTTTCTTTTTTAAAGGTTCTATTGAGTCTTGTCAAGTTATTAGGGACATCTTGCTCAATTATTGTAATGCTTCAGGTCAACTTACTAACCATCAGAAATCTCAGCTGCTTACTACTCCTAATACCCCCTTTAAATTTCAAAGGATTTTCAGAAAAATTCTTAAATCTTGTCGAAGTAATAACTTTGGTATCTATTTGGGCATTCCTGCGGATTTCGGATGCTCTAAAAAGGAAAATTTTTGCCTCTCTTTCGGAAAAAATGGAAAATCAACTACAAGGATGGAAGAGTCTCTATCTCTCTCCCGCAGGTAGACTCACAATTATTTCTTCTATTTTATCATCCTTGGCTATTTATGCATTATCTGTTTTCCGAATTCTGATTTCTATTATCTCAAGAATGAACTCCATTATGGGAAGATTTTTCTGGGGAGGAGCTAAGAAAAATAAGAAATTACATTGGAGAAGTTGGGAGGTGATTTCTAATCCTAGAGGGCTAGGAGGATTGGGCATTCGGGTTATGTTATCTTTTAATCAAGCACTCCTGGCTAAGCAATGTTGGAGGATGCTTGAGTCCCCGGACCTTCTTATTGCTAAAACAGTTGGTGTCAAGTATAATCTTAATTGCAAATATTTCTTTGATGGTGAGGTCAAACATCCTTCTTCCTCTTCTTGGGGATGGCGTGGTATTTTCTGGGGATTACAGCTCTTAGCTGATTACTGTTCTTGGAAAGTGGGTGATGGGAAATCAATAAAAATTTGGTCACATCCTTGCATTCAAGGACAAATTCCACCTGCACCTGCATCCCTTCTTATTGGAGATTTTAGTGGACCACAACCACCTTCTGTAGTCAAAGATCTTATTCACAACAACAATTGGAACCTGGAGATCATTAACTGTTTCTTTTCAAGTGAATGGGTTGATAGAATCTGCAATATATTTGTCCCACATTCAGATAAAAGCGACAAAATTATATGGCATTGTCATAGTCCTGGTCGCTAGCTGGTTAAACAAGACTATGTGATGACTGTCAAAAAATAGAATTGATTACAAACAGAAGACCTGTACTAGGGATTCTGTTAACTGGAAATTTTCTAGGTGATGGACATTATACCTAAATGGAAAATTTTATCTGGAAGATTCACAATGATGCCCTCACTATAGGTGAAGAATTTTCTAGAAGACGAATGCAAAGACATAACAATTGTCTGCTTTGTAATTCTTCTTCTGAATTTATTGAATTTCTCAACCATCTCTTAAGAGATTGTGAATTTGCAAGACGAATTTGGGCTAGCTGTCATCTGGGCATCTTAACTGCAGGAAGTTGGTGCATCTCTCTATCCCAATGGTTAGAAGGCTGGTTACATTATCTCAAGAAAAGAGACACAGAAGAATTCAATGGAAGTTTATATTTTATATGTGTTCTTTGGTCTCTTTGGTTGCTTCGAAATAACGCTGTCTTTCGCAGCACGTTTCATTCTATTAACCAGGCTTTAGCTTTTATAGATAATAATTTCGCAGAAGTATCCAAGGCATCTTACTTAGGAATGCAATGAGAAGTACTTAAAACTACAGGAGCCAAAGAAGAAACAAAAGAAACCAATAATGTCAATGCAGTAACCTCTTCGTGGTCACATCTGCATTCTATTTTTTATACTGATGGTGCATGGAAGAAAGAATCTTTAAGGGGTGCTCATGGCTGGGTCCCTGCAAATGAAGATGAATGTGTTATTATGGAAATAGGTGCAGGACAATGCCATGCTAACGCAGCCGAAATCACAAAAGCACAAGCCATAATTTCTGCTTTGGAAATGGTGAATAGTGTAAGAACCCTCGCCTTTCCGGGGCGCTCTAGTTGAAATTATATTCAGTTGGAATTAACGGTTCTTAAATATGTGTACATGCGATTCAAATTAATTATAAAGAATAATAATTTGCAAATAAGAAGCCGCCACCAATTTTTAAGGAAACAATTGGAAACCACCAAAAAAGTGCATCCCAACTCCTATTGGGAATTGACTCATGCCCATGGGGACTAAATATTGAGTTCGGGGATGTAGGTACGAAATAAACAAAACGAATCTCATCTAAATCGCCCGTATTAACGGTCTCTACTAAGCTTATCCATGTCAAGTATTTATTTATGCTATATAATTCCATGCAAATCCGGTCGTCCAATAATCCTAAATTAACTAGGCGGGTTAAGATCAACCAAATTACCTACGTTATCGCTTTGCACAATTTATATCCAATTTACATGCATACTATTAACAAGCATAAACATGATATAGAACATTAAATAACGCTCCAACCTACCAACTTTGCTAAACGCGCCATGTATTGCATATGCACATTAATAAAACTGTTAGTATCTTCAAAAGAATAATCGTAATACTATAAAGATGCTAAGTTTATGCTAAAATAAACCTAGGAGGCTACTATATGCAAGCAAAAACTATAAAAAGATGTAAACTTGCATAAACTAATAAAAAGACATAAACTTTATATTAACTAATCATACATAATTATATAAAAAATCCAAAGCATGAAAATTTATTCAACCATAATCAAAAGCTAAATAAAACATGATTAATAAACGATAAAACAACAGATTTAATAAAGAACTAGGCCCTGAGGATGGTTAACCTGGACGTTCTGTTCGAACGGGACTAGTAGAATTGGAATTGCTCTTTGATCTTGGGTGCTAGGCTAGGTGTATTGCTTGCTTGAATCTTCAGATTTCTGAATTTTGGGGAATTATGTGCTCTCAATGCTCTCAAAATTGTGAACTGACTGAACCCTTGCAGAAGAGGATGAAAAGGAGTATTTATAGAGTTGGGGGACGGATTTAGGGGCCTAGGGATGGAAGCCCGGCTCAAAAACTCAGCCCAGTCAAAAAACCGGTTCAGCTGCCACACAGAGGGCAGTTGGGGCCCGCGGTGGCCGCTGGGGCTCAGCGGCTGGCCGAATGGCCCTCGCTGTCACGCGTTGGCCGCCGAACGGGTTGAGTTAGCCACTGGGCCTGACGGCGCGCGCGTGACTAGGGTTTTGACTTTTTGGTGCTCTGTAAATTACAAAATTGCCCTTGGGCTGGCCCAGGGGGCCGGGATTGAGCGGTTTTGGCCCAAATCTTCGAGACGCGATACCTCTTGATCCGGGAGCCTGATTGAGGCAAGGTCAAAGGCGTTGGAATCCTTATAACAAGGGCTATCCAAAGACTGAGGTTTCAAGGAATTTGGTCTATATTTCCGAGCAATGTCCTTTTCTACTTACGTCCATGTTAATCCATTACCATCATCATTGGGCGTTGCGGTTACAAGGGATGAGAACCGATTAGGTTGTCTATAGAAGCCCCCACTTTGGCCGAGCTTGTAAAAGCGAAGGTCAAAGTATTTGCTAAAAAATGCCTGCAATGTTTTTTTTTGAAAATGCTTTATGTTATAGAGAAGAAAAGATGGACTCCTGACCGCCTGTGGTCAGGGTTACCTGCTTTGTTTTAAGAGCGGTGCGTTGCTCTGCTTTGTTTAAAGAGCGGTGCGTTGCTCTGCTTTGTTTTAAAGAACAGTATGTTGCTCTGCTTTGCTGATACCGACGTGGCGCTAATTTTGATAGCTTCGCCGTCAAAAGGGTGTTGTGTTGCCCTGCTTCAGTTTTAAAGAGCGGTATGTTGCTCTGCTTCAGTTCTGCCTGCAAAAAATACAATAATGTGCCTGTGCCAGTAAAAAGGTGAGATATAAGGCTGGTGCCTGCAAAAATGGGTAAGGCCGGATCCCTGAGATAGGAAACCAAGCTGTGGGGGTAAAAGAGTCATTTTGGGTGACATATTCAAATTTCCCGGGCTTCCAACGGTCGAGAAATGCAATTCCGCGCGGAATTTGAACTCGTGGGCCCGCCCCGAGGGGGCAAACGAAAAACTTGGTTGGGCGGCCATGCGGACAGCCGTCGAGTGCTGGCGGCCTTTACGGGCTTGCTCGGCGGCTGAAATAGCCGTGCGGGGGCTAATAGAGGGGCCGCCAGGGCCAACGGCTGGGCCGCTGAGACTGGGCGGCCCTGAATCTGGCCGCCGAGCCGGTTCAGAGGCGCGGATGAGGTTAAATCATGGGGGAGCCGAATTTTTGGGTCATTTCTTCCCCAAAAATTCGAGACTCTATCTCTCTACCTCCGTTGTTGCCCAAACTTCCTTTCTTGCTCAAATTTGCTCAAATTTGCTTCTTTTTGCTTGTATTTGCTTGATTTTGCATAATCTTTGCATAATTTCAAGTTTATTTGTGATTTCTCACAAATTTGGGGTGAATTTGTGAGTGGGTTTTTGAAACCCTTGGAGAGAGAAAATCCCAAATTTCTCCATTCTTGCTTGTTGATCTTTGCTAGCTTGTTTATCTTTCTTCATGGCTCCCAAATTGGCAAAGAAGAGGAGTAGAAGGGTCGAGGTTCGGGAAGAGGTTGAAGATATCGATATCTTCACCAAGGCTTTTCCCTCTCATGTGAAGCCTTCCAAGAGGAAGCCTAATGTGGCTTTCCCTCAAGATAGGTACACCCGATCGGATAGGATGCCCGACATTGTTTGGGATTGATCGGAGTTGCTCTTCCGACCGGCTACTCACTTGAGTTCTCGTGCTTCCAAGTTTGTGGTAAGCCTCAAACTTTAAAATTCATAGTTTTATGCATTGAATTTAGTTTATGTGCTTTGCCTTGAGTAGAATTGTGTAGAAATTGTATGCAATTGTCAAGCTTGTAGCGCATGCGATCTTGCGCGGCTTGAGCGAACTTAGAAACATGCTTAGGATTTGAACATTTGGTTGAAATGTGCACCTAAGAGGTTGTAAATTTGATGATAGGAACCCGATGGTAATTTGAAGCCCCGTGGTAATTATGGTTCATCGGTGAGGCTTTTTAAGACTTTGCCAAAGAGGTGCAAAGCGCGGTTTTGGGTGCGGGGTTCGGACCCCTTTTGAAAGCAGCGGACTCGGTTGAGCGAGTCAAGAGATGCATTGCCCGCTTGTCTTTGGAACGTTTTTGGGATACTACCAACACGTTCCATTTCCATAATGGGGAGATCATGATCACTCCATCGGAGTTTGCTATGTTAACTGGGGTGCCTTGCGTGGGTACGCCCATTGTGTATGACGTTTCCATCTGGAAGCGTAAGACTGAGATGGTGGAGTTGTTTGGCCCTTGGGGAAATACCTGGGGTCGTCCCTATAGTGAGCTCTATGCCGCTTTGACTGATGTGAGGTACAAGAGGAGTACCTCGGTTGAGCAGAAGGCGAGGAAGTTTATCACCTATCTCCTTGCCACCACTGTCTTTGGTGACAAGGGAGAGCGTATTCATGCTATTTACCTCCCTTGCTTGTTGGATTGGGAGAGGGTGAGAGAGTACAACTGGGGGTTGCCGGGCTACGCCAAACTCTTGAGGTGCATGCGGTTTGCTTGCCGCGTGAATGATGAGGGATACAAGCAGACTACTCTTCCTCCCGTGAGCCTATGCGGTTTCTGGAAGGCCTTGCAGGTATGTTTCCACTTAAGTGCATGGTGCTTAATTTCATGTTTCGATGTAGCCTTGGTTTTTCGAGCATTTCTGGACCTGGCGCCCAGGGGCTGGGAGTTGGATTTCCCGGTTTGCAGGGCGTGGCGTCACAGAGGTCTTGCGCCCTTTTTGACCCTTCATCAGTATAGGGAGGCTCTCTTGCGCCTAGATCGGCACAAGGTAACGCAATTTTGCTTTTGTTACATGGATTGTATTTCTTGGTGTGGAAATATCTTATATTGCATATTTGTGTAGATTGACTACTTCCCTTGGGCGAAGTACCATGGGTCGGCACCGGATGCTGTCCTAGCGTCCAGGGCGTTAGACCGTCAGAGGATCCTGATTGCGGGTCCGTTCTCTTTTGAGTCGTATTTAGGAGAGCGGATCTTCCGTCAGGTTTATCCTGACGTGGCTGGACCGAGGATTCCCTTGGATCCTCCCTCGACCATGTTCTTGGTGAGGTGCTTGTCTCGCGAGCGGTGGCGGAGGCCATGGTCGGCTCAGATGCTATGCAGTATTTGAGGGAGCCTGCGGGGCACTACGAGCAGTTCCGTCGTGATCGCCTTATGCCTTCAGTCGTGGGTTTGAAGGTCAGAATTTTATATTTATTTTCTTTGCCTTTCTTGCTTCGTTGATTTGCTGACCTTCTTTGCTTTGTAGGAGTCTCGGGTTGATTATGTCAACGTGGATGTCCCGGATATGCGGGTCCGAGGTAGGGATTATGGCGGGAAGGAGTGCTGGGGAGAGGTCCCGATGACGGAGGACCTTGATGAGGACATCCAGGACCTTCCTCTTCCAGTTGGGCATCCAGGGGTAAAATCGTAATTTTACCTGTTGCATGTGATTTTTGCTGTTTTTATACTTGTATTGACTTTTCTTTGTGTAGCTTGACCGTGAGCAGACCGGGAAGGTCTTCAAGATGATGCATGCTATGAAGTCCTGGATTTCTCGAGCTCTCTCGAAGGGCACCTGCTCGAGGGCTAACTTGGATAAGGTGAGCTTGACTTTGCATCTTCAAAGTTGTATGCTTTGAGAAATGTATCTTATATGTTTGGTGGATTGCAGGTGGAGTATCGTCGACCCCTTCCTCGTCGGTCACGACAGGTGATATTGTTGGATGATGTGGTTGTGAGCTCGCCTGAGCGTAGTCCTTCCCGCGAGAGGAGCCTACTCCTATGCCTATGCCGATGTATCCTTCTTATCCCGGGTATGCGGGATATGCTCCTCATGGTGGTCTTTATTACCAGCCCCCTGTCCCTGCTCCTATGATGCCTACCATGCCTCCTCGTTTTTCGTGGAGGTATGATTCGAGTTATGCTGGAGAGGGGTGCTCGTATCGGGAGCCTGCCCGTCATTCTTCCTTTGACCCGGGCCAGCTGGTGGCGTCGATCTTTGGTGATGAGCCACGGAGGTCGGAGGATCATTTTGAGGTGCTCCGTTCAGATGCTGATGCGGGTGATGGTTTTTATGACAATGCACTTGTATGAAATGCGTTCTTAAACATTTGTGTTGAACAAAATATTCGGATTTTGCTTTGTAATATATTGCTATTCTTGTTGGTCCCTGCATATAATTAGGCTAATGCAAATGCACAGGTAGTCAAGCAAAAGCGCAAGTAATAGCCATGTAGCAAAAAATGGTACAACCAAAAAGTTTAAAATTGGGTGTACCCTATCCCCTCTAAAAAAAATGAAAAAAGGAAGGGGTCGCCAAAATGAAATAAAATTAATAAGTGTAAAAAGGGATGAATAAAAAAATAAAAATAAAATGATGATCAACAACAAAAGAAATAAGGAAATTGTGGGATTCCCATAAATTATTAAGGAAATAATAGAAAGTAGCAATAATAGAGAAAATAGGAAACTGAGCCAAAACGGTTAAAAAAAGTGTCCAATACCGGGTAGAAGAATGCTGTCTCGAAAAAGTGGCTCGGCGGCCCAAGGAATGTGCTCAGCGGCTAACGCGAAGGAGCGGAGGTCAAAACAGGGGCCGCCAGACTCAGCGGCTGGGCCGCTGAGGCTCAGCGGATGGCCTCTAGAACTCAGCGGCTGGGCCGCTGGGCCTTGGCTGCCATAACGGGGCCGCCGAGCCTGCAGCGGCAGCCCTATGGGCCGCTGAAGCCGTTTTTTCGACGGGTTGCCTTATTTTCGTCCTTTTTTCGTGCGAGCCCTATATAAGCCTTTGGGTAGTCCGATTGTGGGACATCACCTTCATAATTCTGTAGCAATAGAGAGCTTTTTAGAGAGAGAAACCCCCAATTAAGAATTCAGCCATGACAAGCTTTGAAGTTAAGTTCGATAAGTGATTGCAATCTATGACCCCTGAAGAGAGGATGAGTCTTGTCCCCTTTCACTTGAATGCTTTCTTCCATCTGAAGCAAGTTCAAGTTTTTTGGAACCTCCTTGAGGGTGCGGTGGATTTTTGGGATGACAAACTTCATGTTTTCAGGTTTGGGTATAACGAATTGTGCCCTCTCCCTGAAGAATTTGCTGCCATAATTGGGTTACCTCATGATCAAGCACCTGCTACTCCATGGCTCGGGGCCAACCTTGAAAGTTACTATAAAAGGTATCTTGGTTTATCTGCAACACAAGCCTCTTCTGTGGCTAGAACCGGTGACTTGGATCTCAATGGTGTGATTGACATCTTTTTCCCCAAGGTAAGGGATGATCATGATGAGACATATTATGGGCGTGCTTTTATCTTATGTCTCTTGCATAGGTACCTCTTTGTTGGTGGAGGTAATGATGGTAAAACTTGTATGCTTAGAATTGTTGAACAAATTCAAAACGATTTTACCCCTATGTCTCTTGTTCTTGGTGAAACCTTAATGTGCTTGGATCGCAAGAAAACAAAAACCAACTCATGGCGGATGGACGGGAAGCCCTCTTCTCCTTCAAGTGAGTGCTTGAATAATTGCTTGTATGTAAAGTTCGAATCTTTAATGGATACCTAACTTTATTATTTGTTTTGTTTTTGTGCTTTTTTTTGTAGATTTGGCTTTTGGAGCATGTGTGCTTTATTGAGAGGCCGGCTAATGCACTCAAGTACCAACCAAAGCAGTTTCCTGCCCGCCGAAGGCTTTATTATGAATCCACCATTGATGAATGGCGTGGATACCTTAAAGCGTGCCCTTTGCTAAGATGGACTGTCAAGTGGTGGAGCTTAAAATTCGCAATCGGATGTAGCAAGGAGACAGGATATTATCAAGTCCTTGGTCTTCAAAATTTGTCTTATATATTTCCTAGCCGTGTTATGCGGCAATATGGGAAGCGCCAGATCATCCCACAGAAGGATAGTGTTGCGCCTGCAACCCGGGTTTTGACTATTAGCATGGTGAGATCATGGGAGTGTGCGTGGGATCGTCGCCCTAAGTGGACTATTCCTCATATCAAGGCCCCAACGGCAATATCTTCAGCTTATGAAGCTTGGATGGATTGTAAGACCGCGGAGGGTCGTCGTGCATGCAGGAAATATGAACAAGATGATCTCAAGGCCCAATCGGTCAAGGCTAGCTTAAGACTCTCTAACCCTAATGATCCTAAGGGGAAGGGTGAACAAAAGGGAGTCAAGCATGTGAAAATTGTTATAACCCAAAGGCTAAGAAAGCTTTAGCCAAGATTACTACTAAGCCAGAGGAGGAGCCTCAAATTCGGGCCAATGATCATGAAGCCTCTACAAGTGATCCTCTAATGGAGGTTGGAAAGGAAGATGAGCCTGTGGTCCGAGAAAGATGGGCTCCCAAGGAGCGCGAAGTGGAAGGCCCAAAGGTTGATGAACCTATGGAAGATGTTGTTTCTACTACCGAAGCTATGGAGTAGTCTATTAGGAAATACTCTTTTGGAGCATGTCTAGCTTAGGATTGCCTCTTCTTTTTTTTTATTGCTTTAAATTCAATAAGGGTGATGTGCCCTCTTTTTTATTTATTTTTTAGTTAGTTTATTTTTATTGCTTAGGAATTGCCGAGTCTTGTAATGGACTTTATTATTATTTATTTATGGAGACATGCTCATTTTAATTTTGAAACCTTGTGTTTATTATGTGCACAAATTTTAACAACTTTTGAATGCGAATTTGATGAAGGGGCCGGGCCCAATTGCAATTGGGTTGTCCTACGTATCCTTTTAGGGGAATCAGGCCGCTCGTAGTTCTTATCCGTTTTTTTGTTAACATTCAATCCGGTTTTTTTTTTTTTTTTACGGGATTAGTTAGCCTTGTGTGGGCCTCTCGAAAGTGTTATATTGGGTGTCTTGCCTAAGCATAGAACCTCTTTAATTGATCCATGTTTATCCATTGACTAAATTCAATCCCGTCTAAATCTTCCAATCTTGCAGCGCCACCTGTTAAGATCTTTGTGATGATAAACGGGCCTGACCAGTTGGGTCAAAATTTGCCTCTTGGGTCAGTGACATTGGCCCTTACTTCCTTAAGTACTAAGTCTCCGACTTTAAGGTCCCTCATTTTGAGCCTTTGGTTAAAGTGCCTAGTTAGTCTGTGCTGATAGACTCTTACATTGTGCAAAGCTTGTAACCTTTTCTCATCTAGCAGGACCAATTGTTCATAGCGGGCCTGGACCCAATCCACTTATGGGATTTGACTTTCTAAGACGATCCTTAGAGATGGGATCTCTAGTTCAATTGGTAATACGGCTTCCATTCCGTAAACCAGGGAGTATGGTGTTGCTCCCGTTGATGCGCGAACCGATGTCCTATAACCCCAAAGTGCGAATGGCAGCTTGTCTGGCCAGTCATGATAATTTTTGGACATTCTTTCAATGATTTTCTTGATGTTCTTGTTAGCTGCTTCTACTGCACCGTTTGTTTGCGGTCTGTAGGGGGATGACTTTCGATGCTGGATTTTAAATTGGTCTAACAGCTCGATCACTTCTTTCATGAAGTGTGACCCATTATCACTGATGATTTCTTTGGGAACTCCATATCTAGCTATTTTGTTATTCTTAATGAACTTTACCACGTGTTTTGCTTTGAGCTTCGCGTATGATTGCGCCTCGAACCATTTGGTAAAGTAGTCGATTGCGACTAGTATATACTTGTGTCCCCCTTTTCCTGTTGGGGTTACTTTACCGATGATATCGATGCCCCAAGCTGAGAAAGGCCAAGGTGAGGTAAAGGTGTATAAAGGGCTTGGTGGTAGATGTTGTAAATTTGCATGAGTCTGTCATTCTATGCATCTTTTGACAAATTCACAACAGTCTTTCTCCATCGTTGTCCAATAATATCCAAGCCTTATTATCTTCCTAGATAGCATCATACCGTTCATGTGCGGTCCACATACTCCTGCATGAACTTCTCTTAAGACCTTATGGGCCGTTTCGGTACCTAGGCAGTGGAGGTTGACTCCGTTTGGGCTTTTCTTGTATATTTCTCCCTGTACTTCTAAGAATTGGGCCCCTAGCCTTCTGAGTGCTTTCTGGGCTCTAGGACTAGAATCAGGAGGGTAGAGCTGGTAAACAAGCAGATTTTTTATGTCGGTGTACCACTCATCTTCTTCATCGTGGAACACGTCCAGGTTGTCACAATATGAAGGCTCGGATCTTCTTTGTACACAGATGAGCATCATCCAAATAGTTTCTGGTATGTTAATCATGCTTGCTAACTTTGCCAAGGCGTCTGCGAATTGATTATCTTCTCGCGGAAGGTATGTGAAGTGTATTTGATTGGAATACACTATGATCTTGTCTAAGTATTCCTGGTAGAGTGCCAGGGATTCACTTTTAACCCTCCATATTTTGGAAATTCGGTTGATTATGAGTGACGAGTCCCCATAGACTCGGAGTGTCTTAATGCCAAGGCTTATGGCGGATTACAGTCCTATTATGCAAGCTTCATATGCGGCGCCATTATTTGTAACCTCATGGTCCAGCTTAACTGAAATGGGTGTATGTGCACCTTCAAGGGATACTATCAGTATTCCTACTCCAAAACCCTTTTGGTTGGATGCTCCGTCGAAGTATAGCTGCCAAGTCTCGGTATCTAAGGTCATGACTCCTTCGTTTGGGAAGTGATACTCATCCTTGTGGTCTGGCTCATTTATGGCTTGGTCGGCCAAGTATTCTGAAATAGCATGCCCTTTTATGGCCTTTTGATGTTCAAACTTGAGGTCGAACTCTGAGAGGAGAACGGTCCACCTTGCTATTCTACCATTTATATGGGCTTTTCGAATATGTGTTTCAAAGGATTTTCTCTCGATCTGATATGGATCGTGTGTTGGAGCATGTAATGTCGTAAATTTTTGGTAGTTGCCACCAAGGCTAAACATGTCTTTTCTAGGGATGAATAGCGGGTTTCATATTCCAGAAACTTCTTGCTTACATAGTATATTGCTTTCTCTTCTTTATCTACTTCTTGGGCTAGCATGGGCCCCATTGATGTTTCTGTGACTGTGAGGTAGAGAATTAGAGGCATGCCTGGAATGGGCGGTACTAGAACAGGTGGTTCAGATAAGTAGGCCTTAATTTTGTCAAAGCCTTTTTACCTCTTTTTTGAGTTTCTTGAATACGGGCTCACAAGTGATAGTTAACTTGGAGATGAACCTGCTTATGTATTGGATTCTTCCCAGGAAGCCTTTTATTTCTTTTTCCGTTTTTGGAGGTGGCATGTCTATTATGGCTTTGATCTTAGATGGATCGATTTCTATCCCCCTAGTGCTTATGACAAATCCTAGAAGTTTGCCGGATGTAACTCCGAATGCACATATCTTGGGATTAAGCCTCATATTGTACTTCCTAAGCCTGTCGAAGAACTTTTGAAGTGAGGGTACATGCCCTTCTTTGTCCTTGAATTTTATGATCATGTCATCTACATATACTTCAGCCTCTTTATGCATCATATCGTGGAGTAAGGTCGTAGCGGTTCTTTGGTATGTAGCCCCCGCATTCTTAAGCTCGAATGGCATTACCGTATAGAAATAAGTGCCCCACTTTGTGATGAAAGTGGTTTTCTCTTCGTCTTCTTTAGCCATCAAGACTTGGTTATATCCTGCGTACCCGTCCATGAATGATAGAAGGGCATGTCCAGCGGTGTTATCTACCAAGACGTCTATGTGAGGTAAGGGAAAGTCATCTTTTGGGCTTGCTTTGTTCAACTCCCTAAAATCTACACACATTCGGACCCGTCAGTCCCTTTTTGGGACTGGGACAATGTTGGCTACCCAATCGGGGTAATTGGCCACTCTTATGAAGCCTGCCTCTAGTTGTTTTTGGACTTCCTCCTTGATTTTAAGGGCCCATTCTGGCTTCATTCTTCTTAGCTTTTGCTTGACTGGTTTGCAGTCGGGATTTAGTGGAATGGTATGCTGAGCAATTTTGCGGTCTATGCCTGGCATGTCCTTGTAGGACCAGGCGAAAATATCTGTATAATCTTTTAGGAGTGTTACGAATTGTTCGCGTTCATTAGATGTTAAAAACAAGCCTATTTGCACGTGGCGTGGCTCATCATTAGTTGCAATGTTTATTATCTCGGTTTCTTTGACTATTGAAGTCTTTTGCTCATGTTCGATTAGTGCTTTAATAACTTCTTTTGGCAATTCCGTTATATTTTCTGAATTATTAGCAGTGAGGCAATCCGAGTAAGCAAAATCGATGTTCATAATATTAATAGAAGCGGACAATACATCAATGAGGTCATCACTAAGGACCTTAGGAATAGACTGGGGTGGACTACCCGACACTTGTAGGATAACAGAATCGCAATCAAACTCGGACTCAGAATCGGACTCGGAATCGGAACTGGGCCCTCCTGTGGGACCGTTGCGGATGGTGAACTTGTACTTGGCTCCCTTGACTGGAGTCCAACTCGTCTCGTGTGTCCAGGTGGTGCGGTCGGGCCCGATTGGGGCGATCAGCTTTGTCGAGTCGAAACGTTCATTGAAAAGCACAGTAAGGGGAAGTTTGGTAGTGGTCTCGTCGTATTGACGACGTTCTTCGCCAAATAAAAGCCTAAAGTCATTGGGTGCCATATCATTAGCCCAATCTTTAGTGGATTGGCCCTCACTGGGAGGTATGGGTGTGTCTTCATTCATGAGGAAGCAATCTTGAAATGCTTCGAAGCCTGGCATCAGGATCCCGTTGGTTGTGTATGGTTCAGGGAATCCATAATAGGGATATGGGTCGCCTTCTTGAAGGAATTTCCCATTGAGGGTGAGGGGATAAGGATCCATGTTATGTGTAATGGGTTTGTTAGCCACAAGGGCTCTTTTCTTAGCCATCACTTTGGGTAAGTAGGCCCTAACTTCTTGCCTTGTGGGCCTGCAGCCCAGCCCGAATAAGTCATTTTTGATCTTGGTGTTCCAAGAGGTTTGAGCTACCTTGGGACGAGGGCCCAAAGTGGTGCCTGGGAAGTAGCCTTGCTTTCTTAGTAAGGCGTTTACATTGAGCGTAGGCTCTATTGTTTCTATGAAGGCTATCTTCTCAAAACCCCATAACTCCTCGTCTTGCTCATTATGCTCTATCTTTAGGACTGGAGCTTTCTAAATCTGGGCTATCAAGCGCAGACCTCCAAGGTGGATCCCGCCAAGGATAGCTTCACCTTTTGATGCAGAGATGAGGCTATAGCATTTAATCCGTGTAACCAGGGCCTTCCCAAGAGTAGGTTGAAAGTAGCTGGAATGTCAATCACATGGAATTGGACCATTTTCTCGATGGGCCAAATATTGATGTTCATGGAGAAGGTACCCAATACGTTCCTTTTTGAATTATCGTAGGCCCTTAACCCTTGTGTGGAATGCGCGAGGTTGTAGCTGTATATTTTAAGGTGTTCAGCAGTCCTCAAAGGGCATACATTTACAGCCGAGCCATTGTCGACTAAAGTCATAGGGACTTGCCTTTGTTGACAAATTACAGTAAGATAAAGGGCTTTGTTGTGGTGAATACCTTCGGGTGGAAGGTCTTTATCAGAAAAGGTGATGGGCGTGGATGACTTTCCTTGGACTAGGAGGTTGACTACCTCTTCAGGAGTGGCATTTGGAGAAATGATGGTTGCATTCAAGGCCTCTAGCACGGCCCTTCTATGAGTGATAGAAGTGATCAACAGTTGCCAAATAGATATATCGACTTTTGTTCTTTGCAGTTGCTTGAGGATATTGGTCCCATCATCTTCTTTTGCCACCTCTCTTTGGGCCGGATCCCTGTTGGGGATGGCTATAGGCTCTACTGGTTGGATTTGAGATGGATCCATATAAATGTTTTCGGGCCTGAACTGGCGTCTCGACCTTGTGAAATAGCTTAGAGTTTTGTCATCCTCTTCCTTCTCATCATCTGAGATATCATACCAGGCTTTGCTGTTAGCTATGTCATGGACTTGATGAGTCAACACATCTTCTGGATCAGTATGTGACCCATTATCCTCTTCATCACTATCCCAAAGGCCGCAGACGTCTAGCGTGGATCTTGGGCTTGGGTATGGTGGTATGGCCTGTCCAATAGGCGTGATCAAATAGGAGGGATCAAACCCTTCTTCTATGTCAATAGCAAAAGAGTTCCCAAGGTGATTTTTGTTATTGCTGGGTGGTGGTGCATCTTTAGGCAATGGTATTGTGCCATTGTCGAACAAGTCTTGGCTTTTATCTTTAAGGGTGTAACACTTTTCAGTATCGTATCCACGCCCCCTATGGTATTTGCAGAATGCAGATTCGTTCCAATATGGTGACCTTTTCTCTACAGGTGGATCGGGAGTAGGCCCAATCGGATGCAAATAGTCTCCTTTGATCAACTTATCCAGAGCCTTGACATAAGTCATCCCGAGCAGAATATACCTTCTTGAGCGCCTATCAGCTATAGCGTTCACTTCATTTCCTTTACTTGTGGAGGCATGGTTGGCATTCGTGTATTTCTTGTCCTTATATCCACTTCTGTTGTTATTGTAGGTGACCTTGTTCTTCCCCCCTTGGAGTTGGTCGTCTTCAAAGTCAGGTAATTGAGCATAGGTGGTTATGGGTTGAAACTTCATGTGTTCTCGGTATTCAGATGCCAAATTTTGGACTAGCATGCGGATTTGATCCCTTTCAGATGGGCGATCAATCATCTCAGCGACCTTAGTCCTCCATCTTCTCACGAAGCTAGTAAATCCTTCTTTGTCACCTTGCTTAGTGATGTCGAGTTCCCTTAATGTCATGGCTGGCAAGACATTGTCAGCATATCTTTGAAGGAACAGTGTGGATAGATCTTCCCATTTCTCCAGCTTTTGAGTGGGCAACTTGAAGAACCAGGCCCTGACAGCAGAATCCAAAGTTTGGGGAAAGAGGTGAACATACAACTCTTGTTCAATGCCTCTAAGGCCCAATGCAGTAGTAAAAGCTCTAATGTGATCTTGTGGATCATCGGTTCCTTTAAACGTGGGAACTTCAGGCATGGAGAACTTGGTGGGCAATTTTCCCTTGATGTGGGGAGCATAGCCTTCAGAATTGATGATCATGTCGTTGAAGGCCCGACTCTTACCTAGGACAGATTCAAGCCTGTTCAGCTTAGCTTGAAGTTCTTGCACCTCTTTAGTGGAGGGTTCGACCTTTTCCTCATCGGGCTTGGGCTCATCCTCATTTCTATTAGGGGGATTCAACTTGGAGACACGGGCTTCCATATCGGTGAATGTAGCATTCATAGCGACCATTTGGGCTAAAAGGTCATCCATCTTTTGATCAGCGATTTTCTCGACGTCCCCAGACATAGCGGACTTAGGTGAATTGGATGGCGAGGTTTGAGGTGGCAGTGGCGGTGTGCGAAGGTAATCGAGCCAAACAGGGCCCACGAACTGTGCTTGTGGTGAAGGTTCGAACGACAACTTGCGGACTAACCTCTTGGTGGACTCATCTCTCTCCCACTCCCTAGGACCAGGATCTCTACTTCTACCAATTCTGGACATGAAAAGGCCCGTTTAAGAAGATAGAAAATAAATGGGAATCTCCACATAATAAAAGGTTTTATTTTAAAACAAATGTGGGAATAGAACCTAGCACTAATCCTCAACATGGTGATCTTTGTGGGGTAAGACGTGATTTTATGTAAATAGCATATTCTAATCTATGATCTTTCGACTCTATTAGAATTATAGATACTCTTGACTCGCATATGGGATAAAACTCTTAATTTTAGAAAAAGATAAATAATGTTGACTTGCATATGAAATCAAATTGGACTCTTTTTTATTTGGTAAAAGATTATTGACGGGAATATGTTATTTGCATGCAATCTAATTCTTATGGAAAGGAACGTTTTCCTAACATGGTCACTAGCATCATCGGAGTTATACAAGGATTCTACTTCCTAAAAAGAAAAGATCCTAGACTCTATTTGTAAACTTGAACAAGCAAACAAAATATGTGTACATGCTCTTATTAAGTCCCCAATGAAGTACGGTAATTGAATCAAATAGCTAAAATAAATTATTGACATGGATAAGTGTTCGAATTACATCCTCTTATTAAGTCCCCAGTGAAGTCGCCACTGTAAAAACTCTCGCCTTTCCGGCGCGCTCTAGTTGAAATTATATTCAGTTGGAATTAATGGTTCTTAAATATGTGTACATGCGATTCAAATTAATTATAAAGAATAATAATTTGCAAATAAGAAGCCGCCACCAATTTTTAAGGAAACAATTGGAAACCACCAAAAGTGCATCCCAACTCCTATTGGAAATTGACTTATGCCCATGGGGACTAAATATTGAGTTCGGGGATGTAGGTACGAAATAAACAAAACGAATCTCATCTAAATCGCCCGTATTAACGGCGTCTACTAAGCTTTTCCATGTCAAGTATTTATTTATGCTATATGATTCCATGCAAATCCGGTCGTCCAATAATCCTAAATTAACTAGGCGGGTTGAGATCAACCAAATTACCTACGTTATCGCTTTGCACAATTTATATCCAATTTACATGCATACTATTAACAAGCATAAACATGATATAGAACATTAAATAACGCTCCAACCTACCAACTTTGCTAAACGCGCCATGTATTGCATATGAACATTAAAAAAATTGTTAGTATCTTCAAAAGAATAATAGTAATACTATAAAGATACTAACTTTATGCTAAAATAAACCTAGGAGGCTACTATATGCATGCAAAAACTATAAAAAGACATAAACTTTATATTAACTAATCATACATAATTATATACAAAATCCAAAGCATGAAAATTTATTCAACCATAATCAAAAGCTAAATAAAACATGATTAATAAATGATAAAACAACAGATTTAATAAAGAATTAGGCCCTCAGGTTGGTTAACCTGGACGTTCTGTTCGAACGGGCCTAGTAGAATTGGAATTGCTCTTCGATCTTGGGTGCTAGGCTAGGTGTATTCCTTGCTTGAATCTTCAGATTTCTGAATTTTGGGGAATTATGTGCTCTCAATGCTCTCAAAATTGTGAACTGACTGACCCCTTGCAGAAGAGGATGAAAAGGAGTATTTATAGAGTTGGGGGACGGATTTAGGGGCCTAGGGCTGGAAGTCCGGCTCAAAAACTCGGCCCAGTCAAAAAACCGGTTCAGCGGCCACACGGAGGGCAGCTGGGGCCCACGGTGGTCGCTGGGGCTCAGCGGCTGGCCCAATAGCCTTCGCTGTCATGCGTTGGCCGCCGAACGAGTCGAGTTAGCCGCTGGACCTGACGGTGCGCGCGTGACTAGGGTTTTGACTTTTTGGTGCTCTGTAAATTGCGAAATTGCCCTTGGGCTGGCCCAGGGGGCCGGGATTGAGCGGTTTTGGCCCAAATCTTCGAGACGCGATATCTCTTGATCCGGGAGCCTGATTGAGGCAAGGCCAAAGGCGTTGGAATCCTTATAACAAGGGCTATTCAAAGACCGAGGTTTCAAGGAATTTGGTCTAGATTTCCGAGTAATGTCCTTTTCTACTTACGTCTATGTTAATCCATTACCATCATCATCGGGTGTTGCGGTGTCAGGGGATGAGAACCGATTAGGGTGTCTACAAATAGGAAAAGATTTTCTCATCTAAAAAGCTTGTCAGATGCGAAGAATGTTATTAAAGCAATTAATGAAGCACTCACACCATCCTTAGATATGGAAGACATAATTACTTATATTCAGCATTTAGCTAGTTCTTTTTCTTGCTGTTTGTTTTCTTCCATTCCACGTAAACTTAATTGTATGGCTCATGCTTTAGTTAGATAGGCTAATGTGAACAGTTGTAAGTTTTTTTTTTGGTAAGGTCAGATTGATCTTATTACCAACTAGTGGAAAGACTGTAATATATACACGCTAAAGGGAGGGAAAAAAGTCAGCATGATCACCTGAAGTCAAGGTATCAGCCCACAAACATTTACAAGCCTCAAAACAGCAAACTAAGAAAAACAGTAGTTACAATAAATTATCCACAACGTCCCGTCAAAAGGAAAATATGTAGAGAGAAACTCATCCCCTTCCTCACGCAAACCACTAACCTCCACCATTGTTAGTGCTTTGCTCCTCAAAATTCTCCCACGTTTTCTCTCGTCTGCTCTCTCTGCATATTTCGATCGGATTGTCTGCTACTGTTCTTCAATTTGAGCTAGGTATTGGTGAAAATGGTGGAAATGGGTTCGACTACTTTTGCTGATACTCTTCATCGTAACAGACATCAGGACTCAGGTATGAAACTTCAATTTTTTCCCAATCCTGATAGTGATAAGTTGGTTGTTAATTTCATCGAGTCTGAATGGAATGAGGGATACGATCAATGTAAATCATCTCTGGTTGGTTATGTCTTACAATTGAAACCCACTGAATAAGCAATAAGAGGTTATGTGAAATCGCAGTGGAAGGATTGTGGTACTGTTGATGTCCATTTAATTGAACCTGGTTTGTTTGTGTTTCGTTTTTCTACTGATGATTATATGTTGAAGATATTTGAGCATGGCCACTGGTATTATAACAATAGACCATTAATTTTGAAGCCATGGGATGTTGACATGAATATTAGGGATATGGATGTTAAGAAGGTACCAATTTGGGTTAAATTGCATCATTTGAAGTACAATTTGCGGACTATACCTGGTTGAGTAAAATTGGAAGTGCATTGGGTACACCCTTGTGTACTGATGGTATCACAGCTTCAAAAACAAAGCTAGAATATGCTAGACTCTGTGTTGAGATCAGGGTTGATGCTCAGCTGCCTAAGAGCCTCACTCTAGGTGATCCCTTGGGTAAACAATATGAACAGTCAATTGAATATGAGTGGATTCCACAGAGGTGCACCAAGTGCAAGGTGTTTGGGCACTCTGACAATAGATGTTTGAAGTATCCTGTTGTTTGGAGGGCTGTCCAACCATCTACTACTGCTCCTGTGGGAGTTTCTGTCCCAGTTGTTGCTGATGTGCCAGTACCTAACACTGAGGCTACTGAGGTTCATGTTACAGATAGTGACCAGCAGGCTGAAGAAACAGAGAAGCAGACTGTAGAGTCAACTTCAGAGAAAGATATGCAGCCACCTAATGAGGCAGGGTGGAGTGTTATTAATTCAGGGGCAAAATGAAATATTCCTGCAACAATTGAGCAGCTGGGGACTGTTACACAAAACAAGTTTGGGAGGTTAGACGGAGCAACTGAGCAACCTGAATCTTCTGCAATGAGGGATAAACACAAGCAAAAGCCTCCTCACAGTGATAGGACCCTTCGCAGTAAGGGTGGTGGTCCTCAGAATAAGCAAGGGGGGACTCATCCAGGATGAGTGTCCTTGGTTTCTGGAATATCGGGGGTCTTAACCTCCCTGACAAACAAAACGAGGTTAAGAATTTTGTTTTGCATAATAAAATTGCATTTGTGGGCATTGTTGAATCTAAGATTCATTTTGCAGATGTAGCTTCAGTAGCTAATGTGTGTGTTCCTGGGTGGACCTTTGAACATAATGCTAGTAGTAGTAATAGTAAAAGTAGAATTCTTGTTTGTTGGAATCCTGGTATTTTTGATGTGAGGGTCCTGGTAAAAACTTTCCAACTCATACACTGTGAGGTTGTGGAGCTGGCTAATGGGGACAGATATAATGTGACTGTGGTGTATGCATATAACCTTGCTATGCAGAGAAGTCCTTTGTGGGATCAGCTGAAGCTAATTAATCAAGGCATGACAGGGCCTTGGTTAATAGCTGGAGATTTTATTTGTTTGTTATCTTCTGAGGAGAAAAGGAATGGTAGACCAGTTACAGCTCATGATACTGCTGAATTGAGTGATCTAATAGCTCAAATTCCTATTTTGGACTTGAAATTTATTGAATTTTTTTTTACATGGAATGATAGGAGGAAAGACATGAGCAGGATGTATAAGAAACTTGAGAGGGTTATGGTGAATGGTGATTGGTTGGATAGTTTCTCTGTCCTGCAGTGGTTCAGATCAAGCTCCCTGTGCAGATTAAATACTCTTTTAAGTTTTATAACTTCTGGATTCATCATGAAGATTTTATGCCTCTTGTTTGTGATACCTGGAGCCAACGTATACAGGGTACTAAAATGTTTAGTCTCTGCAAACATCTGAAGAGTTTGAAGCCTGTTTTGAAAGAGTTCCATAAAATGAATTTTGGTGGCATGCAGAAGAGAGTTAAAGAGAAGAAAGCTGAGTTAGTGGAGCTACAACAGAAATTACATCTTAATATGGCTGATTCTGATATAGCAGTGAAAGAGGGTTGCGTTTTTTAACTGAATACAGGAAGCTTTTGAAGTATGAGGCTCTTTACCTAAAGCAGAAATCAAGAATCAAGTGGCTGAAAGCTGGTGATCAGAATACCTCTTATTTCTATGCTTGTTTGAAGCAGAGGAGACAAAATAATTTTGTGCTAGCTTTGTATAATGATCATGGAGTTAAACTGGTGAATCATGAGGATATCAAAGCAGAATTCATCTCTTACTATCAGAATTTGCTTGGATCTTCATGTGGGATGACACAGCTACCTGATGAAGTTTACAATGCAGGGCCTATTCTTTCAGAGAGTAGTGGTAGGATTATCTGTTCTGCAATGTTTAAGGCTGCAATGTTTAATTTACAAAAGCTCCAGGTCCTGATGGTTATAGCTCATGTTTTTTCAAGAAGTCTTGGTCCAGGATTATCTATTACAGATGAGGAGATTAAGGCTGCAATGTTTAAAATCAAGGACACAAAAGCTCCAGGTCCTGATGGTTATAGCTCATGTTTTTTCAAGAAGTCTTGGTCAACTGTTGGTCCTGAGGTTATTGCTGCAGTAAAAGATTTCTTTGTTAAAATGAGAATTCTGCATCAAATCAATGCTATAGCTGTATCTTTGCTCCCTAAGGTACAAAATCCTACTTTAGCCTCGGATTTTAGACCTATTTCATGCTGTAATGTGATTTATAATGTATATCAAATGTCCTGGCTGCTCGTATGAGTATGATTTTGCATGAAGTTGTTGGCACTCAACAAGGGGCCTTTGTGAAGGGTAGGAGTATAGTTCATAACATTCTGCTGGCACAAGAATTGTTAAATCATTATGACAGGAAACATGTGAGTGCTAGGATGGCTGTTAAGATTGATCTTAAGAAAGCATATGATTCTATCAATTGGGAGTTTTTGCTGCATTCTATGTGTAAGCTAGGTTTCCCCTCTGATTTTATTAGTTGGATAGAACTGTGTGTAACAACTGTGAAGTACTCCTTGGTGGTGAATGGTGAGTTGTGTGGCTATTTTGAAGGGAAAAATTGTTTGAGACAAGGTGATCCCATCTCCCCCTATCTCTTTGTTCTGGTCATGGAGCTTCTTTCTAGGAGTCTGTCTTTGTTAAGACTGGAAAATGATTTCAGGCATCATCCCAAGTGTAGGAGACTCAATATCACTCACTTGAGTTATGCGGATGATCTTTTCTTGTTCTGTAAAGGTACTCCAAAGTCTGCTCAGTGTGTTTTCTCTGCGTTCAAAGAGTTTTCTGAAGCTTCTGGTTTGGTGGCTAATCTGAATAAATGCCAATTATTTTTTGGTGGGATTTCATTTCTTGTGAGAGAGCAAATTCAGACAATTTTGCAGATGGATGTTGGTCAGTTACCTGTTAGGTATCTGGGAGTCCCACTGACTTCTAGGTCCCTAGCTGCAGCAGATTATATTGCACTTGTTGAGAGGATAACTGGAAAAATTAGGAACTGGTCAAGCAGGTTCCTATCATATGCAGCTCGATCCCAACTTATTCATACAGTTTTATTCAGTTTACAAAATTTTTGGGGATCTATATTTGTGTTGCCAAAGAAAGTTATCAAGTAGGTAGATGACCTATGCAGGAATTTCTTGTGGAGTGGAAAGACTGACTATAAGAAGGCTCTAGTGGCTTGGAGTGATATTTGTCAGCCTAAACAGAATGGTGGGTTAGGTTTCAAAGACTTATATGTTGTTAATACAGCATTGATTCTCAAGTTGCTTTGGTGTGTTGCAAATAAGGCTGATGTTTTATGGGTCAAATGGATACATGAGATGTATGTGGATGATAGCTCCTCCTTTTGGGAGCTTCAGCTATCAAACAAACATTCTTGGTGCTTTAAGAAGCTCCTTAATCTGAGAGAAGCAGCTCTACAGTGTGTAGCTATACAAAATGGTGAGCTGATATGGATTGCTGATCCTCCTCCTTTTTCTTCTAAGCCAGCTTATAATAAACTGAAACAAACACCTTCGTTGAAAGCTTGGGCCAAATTTATTTGGGGCAGGAATTGTTATCCAAAGCATTCTTTCATCTCCTGGATAATTATGCAGAAGAAGCTTTTGACAAGAGACAGGCTGTTAGCAAGGGGTGTACTAGTTGACACTAAATGTATTCTCTGTAACGTAGAAGATGAGACACATGAGCATTTGTTTTTGTCATGTAATTTTGCACAGGAGGTGCGGAAACAGGTTGCAAGCTTTGTTCAGTTTGTTCCACCTCCAGACAGATGGGATGGCATGCTGGAATGGGGTTTGAAGTATATCCGAGGAACCTCTGCTTATAGATCAATATGTAAGGCAACAGTTACAACCTGCTTTTACCACCTCTGGGTTGCTAGGAACCATTCAATCTTCAGGCAGGTGCAACCTGATATTGAGCAGATCACAGCCAGGATCAGATTTGAACTCAGGGTGCAATTGAGTAAAATGGAAAGGATAATGGATAAAAACAAAAACAGAGATTGGTGCATGTTTGTTGGCATTCAACCTCTTTTTACACACAGAAATAGAACAAATGTATAGGTGGTTTACATAGCATAGTTATTTCTTGTTGTTATGATGTATAGGTGTAGTGAGATAGCAAATGTTAGCTGTTCTCAGATGATGTTGGTCTATTGATGTATGCTGCACATTGATATTATTTTTGGTAATGAATATATACGCTCACATTTACCAAAAAAATAAAAAAATAAAAAATAAAAATAAAAAATAAATTATCCACAAATACTCTATCTTTCCTAGTCATTTTTCCTAGGGTGTTAAGCCTGGTTTTGATCTCCTTGAGAATCATTCTCGTGATAACCTCTTTGCTTCTCATAGTGTTCCTGAATATCCTGTAATTTCTTTCAATCCAACCATGATATGTAACATCAGCCATGCAGGCAGCAAGGATTTTTTTCTGGCTTTTACACATGTTCTTCTTGTTGTGCAGCCATCTATGCCATCTCTCATTTGCATTAGGAAGTTGCTCAGCCTTCGCCCATCCACCTACCCTCTTCTTCAGATTAGACATCCAGGGACAAGTATAAAATATATGGTCTGGTCTTCATCTGCACTGCAGCACAAAACACATTTGCCATCTGCATTTATGTGATAAATCCTTTCCATCCTATCCTTAGTGAGGAGTCTCTTCTTCTCAGCTAGTCATAAAATGAAAGAGTGCTTAGGGACAGCCACTCCGGACCAAATGAACTTTGCAGCTCTGCAAGTCCCCTCACTTTGCCTTATGAATTTAAAGCCATCATTTACCCTGTAAGGCTTGTGCAGGGCTCTCCAATCACTCTGGGCAGGGAATAAATCTCTCATTTCAAACAGCTTTCTTATGTACTAGCTACTATTCAAAGGGATTAAACCTCTCCCCTTCATATAAATGCCATCTACCCATCTAACCCACAAGATATCTTCTTTCTGAGCCAATGCCCACATAAGCTTGGCCACTGCAGCTTTGTTCTAACTTTGACAATGCTTGAAATTTAATCCACCCTTTTTCTTTTCTGTGCAGATTAGATCCCAAGATTCCCAACTCACAAGTGGTATCTTGTTTTGTGTCTCAGTAGTTCCTCACAAAAACTTCCTTCAAACAACATCAATTCTTTTGAAGACACTCTGGGGTAGAAGGAGAACACTTGTAAGTTTATTACTATGTAATATATAGATGTATTTTCAATTGTCAATAAAAAAAGTTTTGAAAGTTGGATATATCCAATGCAAATAAGAAAAAACAATCAACATCCAAACATCAAATAAGGTGGCGGCTGAGCCAAAAAGATACAATTCTTTTTTTTTCTTCTTTTTTTTTTTAATATATAGGGTTTCCAGATTTGAAATCAAGAAACCCTAATCCTAAAATCTTGATTGTTCTCAAAGCAAAAAAAAAAAAAATACATTAAAAATACAAGGATTGTATCACAGAACACCAAGGCAACCTCTAATACACATGGTTGGTGGCGTCACAAAGAGCGGTGAGACAAGAAAATCAATTTAGATCTGGAAAACCCAAAAGATAAGGAAGAAAACCAACTTGATCAAAAAGCTTGGTAGGAAGCTTAATGACTATAGGAAGGAATTGCTAGGAGAGCTACCAACACCATATCTGAAAGTATTAAATATATACTATAAGAGAAATTAATTAGCGATATGTTGATTAGGGGTGGTTATTCAACTGTAGACACCCTAATCGGTTCTCATCCCCTGGCACCGCAACGCCCGATGATGATGGTAATGGATTAACATGGACGTAAGTAGAAAAGGACATTACTCGGAAATCTAGACCAAATTCCTTGAAACCTCAGTCTTTGGATAGCCCTTGTTATAAGGATTCCAACACCTTTGACCTTCCCTCAATCAGCCTCCCGGATCAAGAGGTATCGCGTCTCGAAGATTTGGGCAAAAATCGCTCAATCCAGGCCCCCTGGGCCAGCCCAAGGGCAATTTCGTAATTTACAAAGCACCAAAAAGTCAAAACCCTAGTCACGCGCGCGCCGTCAGGTCCAGCAGCTAACTCGACCCGTTGGGACGGCCAACGCGTGACAGCGGGGGCCATTGGGCCAGCCGCTGAGCTCCAGCGACCAGCCGCTGAGCCCCAGCGGCCACCGCGGGCCCCAGCTGCCCTCCGTGTGGCCGCTGAACCGGTTTTTTGACTGGGCCGAGTTTTTGAGCCGGGCTTCCAGCCCTAGGCCCCTAAAATCCGTCCCCCAACTCTATAAATACTTCTTTTCATCCTCTTCTGCAAGGAGTCAGTCAGTTCACAATTTTGAGAGCATTGAGAGCACATAATTACCCAAAATTCAGAAATCTGAAGATTCAAGCAAGCAATACACCTAGCCTAGCACCCAATATAGAAGAGCAATTCCAATTCTACTAGTCCCGTTCGAACAGAACGTCCAGGTTAGCCATCCTGAGGGCCTAATTCTTTATTAAATCTCTTGTTTTATCATTTATTAATCATGTTTTATTTAGCTTTTGATTATGGTTGAATAAATTTGCATGCTTTGGATTTTGTATATAATTATGTATGATTAGTTAATATAAAGTTTATATCTTTTTATTAGTTTATGCAAGTTTGCATCTTTTTATAGTTTTTGCATGCATATAGTAGCCTCCTAGGTTTACTTTAGCATAAAGTTAGCATCTTTATAGTATTATTATTATTCTTTTGAAGATACTAACAGTTTTATTAATGTGCATATGCAATATATGGCGCGTTTAGCAAAGTTGGTAGGTTGGAGCGTTATTTAATGTTCTATATCATGTTTATGCTTGTTAATAGTATGCATGTAAATTGGATATAAATTGTGCAAAGCGATAACGCAGGTAATTTGGTTGATCTTAACCCGCCTAGTTAATTTAGGATTATTGGACGACCGGATTTGCATGGAATCATATAGCATAAATAAATACTTGACATGGATAAGCTTAGTAGAGGTCGTTAATACGGGCGATTTAGATGAGATTCGTTTTGTTTATTTCGTACCTACATCCCCAAACTCAATATTTAATCCCCATGGGCATGAGTCAATTCCCAATAGGAGTTGGGATGCACTTTTGATGGTTTCCATTTGTTTCCTTAAAAATTGGTGGCGGCTTCTTATTTGCAAATTACTATTCTTTATAATTAATTTGAATCGCATGTACACATATTTAAGAACCATTAATTCCAACTGAATATAGTTTCAACTAGAGCGCCCTGGAAAGGCGAGGGTTTTTACAGTGGCGACTTCACTGGGGACTTAATAAGAGGATGTAATTCGAATACTTATCCATGTCAATAATTTATTTTAGCTATTTGATTCAATTACCGTACGTGTTTATTCTCTTTGCCTCTTTGCATACATATTATTCATATTGCATGCATTATCTTTGCAAGATGTTGAAAGACATCACCACTCCATTATAGGATCTACCCTTGGAGCATTGTCTATGACTTAGGCCAGTGACCCACTCGGTCCGAATTACCTTTGCACATAGTCGTGTTCTACCCCATGACATTTACATGTTTCCATTCGAGATGTGTAAAACGGTACGTCTAGTCTTACTATGCACCCCGTAGATGACAAAACGCATCCGGTCATGGGTTACCTTATCCAACCATAGATTGTGTCAAACTATTGCACTAAATCTCATAGTCCATATCAAAGTGCTACTTGCTTTATTTATCATATTATTAATTGTTTCCTTGCTATGTGATTAACTTCCATAAGAATACTAGGATTAGATCCCTCCTTAGGATTCTTTTATTGAGTCCTGGTTAGGAAAGGTTTCCCTTTTGTTTGCTTGTTCAAGTTTACAAATAGAGTCTAGGATCTTATCTTTTTAGGAAGCAGAATCCTTGTATAACTCCGATGATGCTAGTTACCATGTTAGGAAGATGTTCCTTTCCATAAGAATTAGATTGCATGCAAATAACATATTCCCGTCAATGATCTTTCACCAAATAAAAAAAGAGTCCAATTTGATTTCATATGCAAAGCAACAGTATTTATCTTTTTCTAAAATTAAGAGTTTTATCCCATATGCGAGTCAAGAGTATCTATAATTCTAATAGAGTCGAAAGATCATAGATTAGAATATGCTATTTACATAAAATCGCGTCTTACCCCATAAGATCACCATGTTGAGGATTAGTGCTAGATTCTCTTCCCACATTTGTTTTAAAATAAAACCTTTTATTATGTGGAGATTCCCATTTATTTTCTATCTTCTTAAATGGGCCTTTTCATGTCCAGAATTGGTAGAAGTAGAGATCCTGGTCCTACGGAGTGGGAGAGAGACGAGTCCAGCAAGAGGTTAGTCCGCAAGTTGTCGTTTGAACCTTCACCACAAGCACAGTTCGTGGGCCCTGTTTGGCTCGATTACCTTCGCACACCGCCACTGTCACCTCAAACCTCGCCATCCAATTCACCTAAGTCCGCTATGTCTGGGGACGTCGAGAGAACCACTGATCAAAAGATGGTTGACCTTTTAGCCCAAATGGTCGCTATGAATGCTAGATTCCCCGATATGGAAGCCCGTGTCGCCAAGTTCAATCCCCCTAATAGAAATGAGGATGAGCCCAAGCCCGATGAGGAAAAGGCCGAACCCTCGACAAAAGAGGTGCAAGAACTTCAAGCTAAGCTGAACAGGCTTGAATCTGTCCTAGGTAAGAGTCGGGCCTTCAACGACATGATCATCAATTCTGAAGGCTATGCTCCCCACATCAAGGGAAATTTGCCCACCAAGTTCTCCATGCCTGAAGTTCCCACATTTAAAGGAACCGATGATCCACAAGATCACATTAGAGCTTTTACTACTGCATTGGGCCGTAGAGGCATTGAACAAGAGCTGTATGTTCACCTCTTTCCCCAAACTTTGGATCCTGCTGTCAGGGCCTGGTTCTTCAAGTTGCCCACTCAAAAGCTGGAGAAATGGGAATCTATCCATACTGTTCCTTCAAAGATATGCTGACAATGTCTTGCCACCCATGACATTAAGGGAACTCGACATCACCAAGCAAGGTGACAAATAAGGATTTACTAGCTTCGTGAGAAGATGGAGGACTAAGGTTACTGAGATGATTGATCGCCCATCTGAAAGGGATCAAATCCGCATGCTAGTCCAAAATTTGGCATCTGAATACCGAGAACACATGAAGTTTCAACCCATAACCACCTATGCTCAATTAATTGAAGTGGGCATGGCCATTGAAGACGACCAACTCCAAAGGGGGAAGAACAAGGTCACTTACAATAACAACACAAGTGGATATAAGGAAAAGAAATACACTAATACCAACCATGCGTCCACAAATAGAGGAAATGAAGTGAACGCCATAGCTGATAGGCGCTCAAGAAGGTATATTCCCCTCCGGATGACTTATGTCAAGGCTCTGGATAAGTTGATCAAAGGAGACTATTTGCATCCGATTGGGCCTACTCCCGATCCACCTGTAGAGAAAAGGTCACCATATTGAAACGAATCTGCATTCTGCAAATACCATAGGCGGCGTGGACACGATACTGAAAAGTGGTACACCCTTAAAGATAAAATCCAAGACTTGTTCGACAATGGCACAATACCATTGCCTAAGGATTCACCACCACCCAGCAACAACAACAATCCCCTTGGGAACTCTTTCGCTATTGACATAAAAGAAGGGTTTGATCCCTCCTATTTGATCACGCCTATTGGACAGGCCATACCACCATACCCAAGCCCAAGATCCACGCTAGACGTCTGCGGCCTTTGGGATAGTGATGAAGAGGATAATGGGTCACATACTGATCCAGAAGATGTGTTGACTCATCAAGTCCATGACATAGCTAACAGAAAGTCTGGTATGATATCTCCGATGATGAGTAGGAAGAGGATGACAAAACTCTAAACTATCTCACAAGGTTGGGACGCCAGTTCAGGCCCGAAAATATTTATATGGATCCATCTCAAATCCAACCAGTAGAGCCTGTAGCCATCCCCAACAGGGATCCGACCCAAAGAGAGGTGGCAGAAGAAGATGATGGGACCAATATCCTCAAGCAACTGCAAAGAACAAAAGCCGATATCCCGTTCGAACAAAGACCTTCCACCCGAAGGTATTCACCACAACAAAGCCCTTTATCTTACTGTAATTTGTCAACAAAGGCAAGTCCCTATGACTTTAGTCGACAATGGCTCGGCTGTAAATGTATGCCCTTTGAGGACTGCTGAACACCTCAAAATAGAGTACAACAACCTCGCGCACTCTGCACTAGGGTTAAGGGCCTACGATAATTCAAAAAGGAACGTATTGGGTACCTTCTCCATGAACATCAATATTGGGCCCATCGAGAAAATGGTCCAATTCCATGTGATTGACATTCCAGCTACTTTCAACCTACTCTTGGGAAGGCCCTGGTTACACGGATTAAATGCTGTAGCCTCATCTCTGCATCAAAAGGTGAAGCTATCCTTGGCGGGATCCACCTTGGAGGTCTGCGCTGATACTTTGATAGCCCAGATTGAGAAAGCTCCAGTCCTAAAGATGGAGCATAATGAGCAAGACGAGGAGTTATGGGGTTTTGAGAAGATAGCCTTCATAGAAACAATAGAGCCTACGCTCAATGTGAACGCCTTACTAAGAAAGCAAGGCTACTTCCCAGGCACCACTTTGGGCCCTCGTCCCAAGGTAGCTCAAACCTCTTGGAACATCAAGATCAAAAATGACTTATTCGGGCTGGGCTACAGGCCCACAAGGCAAGAAGTTAGGGCCTGCATACCCAAAGTGATGGCTAAGAAAAGAGCCCTTGTGGCTAACAAACCCATTACACATAACATGGATCCTTATCCCCTCACCCTCAATGAGCAATTCCTTCAGGAAGACGACCAATATCCCTATTATGGATTCCCTGAACCATACACAACCAACGGGATCCTGATGCTAGGCTTCGAAGCATTTCAAGATTGCTTCCTCATGAATGAAGACACACCCATACCTCCCAATGACGGCCAATCCACTAAAGATTGGGCTAATGACATGGCACCCAATGACTTTAGGCTTTTATTTGGCGAAGAATGTCGTCAATACGACGAGACCACTACCAAAGTTCCCCTTACTGTGCTTTTCAATAAACGTTTCGACCCGACAAAGCTGCTCGCCCCAATCGGGCCCGACTGCACCACCTGGACACACGAGACGAGTTGGACTCCAGTCAAGGGAGCCAAGTACAAGTTCACCATCCGCAACGGTCCCGCAGGAGGACCCAGTTCCGATTCCGAGTCCGATTCTGAGTCCGAGTCTGATTCCGAGTCTGTTATCCTAGAAGTGCCGGGTAGTCCACCCCAATCTATTCCTAAGGTCCTTAGTGATGACCTCATTGATGTATTGTCTGCTTCTATTAATATTATGAACGTCGACTTTGCTTACTCGGATTGCCTTCACTGCTAATAATTCATAAAATATAACGGAATTGCCAAAAAAGGTATTAAAGCACTAATCGAACATGAGCAAAAGACTTCAATGGTCGAAGAAACCGAGACAATAAACATTGCAACTAATGATGAGCCACGCCACGTGCAAATAGGCTTGTCTTTAACATCTAATGAATGCGAACAATTGGTAACACTCCTAAAGGATTATACGGATGTTTTTGCCTGGTCCTACAAGGACATGCCAGGCATAGACCGCAAAATTGCTCAGCATACCATTCCACTAAATCCCGACTGCAAACCAGTCAGGCAAAAGCTAAGAAGAATGAAGCCAGAATGGGCCCTTAAAATCAAGGAGGAAGTCCAAAAACAACTAGAGGCAGGCTTCATAAGAGTGGCCAATTACCCCAATTGGGTAGCCAACATTGTCCCAGTCCTAAAAAAGGACGGACGGGTCCGAATGTGTATAGATTTTAGGGACTTCAACAAAGCAAGCCCAAAAGATGACTTTTCCTTACCTCACATAGACGTCTTGGTAGATAACACCGCTGGACATGCCCTTCTATCATTCATGGACGGGTACGCAGGATATAACCAAGTCTTGATGGCTAAAGAGGACGAAGAGAAAACCACTTTCATCACACAGTGGGGCACTTATTGCTATACAGTAATGCCATTCGGGCTTAAGAATGCGGGGGCTACATACCAAAGAACCGCTACGACCTTACTCCACGATATGATGCATAAAGAGGCTAAAGTATATGTAGATGACATGATCATAAAATCCAAGGACAGAGAAGGGCATGTACCCTCACTTCAAAAGTTCTTCGACAGGCTTAGGTAGTACAATATGAGGCTTAATCCCAGGAAGTGTGCATTCGGAGTTACATCCGGCAAACTTCTAGGATTTCTCATAAGCACCAGGGGGATAGAAATCGATCCATCCAAGATCAAAGCCATAATAGACATGCCACCTCCGAAAACGGAAAAAGAAATAAAAGGCTTCCTGGGAAGAATCCAATACATAAGCAGGTTCATCTCCAAGTTAACTATCACTTGTGAGCCCATATTCAAGAAACTCAAAAAAGAGGTAAAAACGGAATGGGACGAGCAATGCCAAAAGGCCTTTGACAAAATTAAGGCCTACTTATCTGAACCACCCATTCTAGTACCGCCCATTCCAGGCATGCCTCTAATTCTCTACCTCACAGTCACAGAAACATCAATGGGGGCCATGCTAGCCCAAGAAGTAGATAAAGAAGAGAAAGCAATATACTATGTAAGCAAGAAGTTTCTGGAATATGAAACCCGCTATTCATCCCTGGAAAAGACATGTTTAGCCTTGGTGGCAACTACCAAAAAGTTACGACATTACATGCTCCAACACATGATCCATATCAGATCGATAGAAAATCCTTTGAAACACATATTCGAAAAGCCCATACTAAATGGTAGAATAGCAAGGTGGACCGTTCTCCTCTCAGAGTTCGACCTCAAGTTTGAACATCAAAAGGCCATAAAAGGGCATGCTATTTCAGAATACTAGCCCGACCAAGCCATAAATGAGCCAGACCACAAGGATGAGTATCACTTCCCAGACGAAAGAGTCATGACCTTAGATACCGAGACTTGGCAGCTATGCTTCGACGGAGCATCCAACCAAAAGGGTTTCGGAGTAGGAATACTGATAGTATCCCCTGAAGGTGCACATACACCCATTTCAGTTAAGCTAGACCATGAGGTTACAAATAATGGCGCCGAATATGAAGCTTGCATAATAGGACTGTAACCCGCCATAAGCCTTGGCATCAAGACACTCCGAGTCTATGGGGACTCGTCACTCATAATCAACTAAATTTCCAAAATATGGAGGGTTAAAAGTGAATCCCTGGCACTCTACGAGGAGTACTTAGACAAGATCATAGTGTATTCCAATCAAATATACTTCACATACCTTCCGCGAGAAGATAATCAATTCGCAGACGCCTTGGCAAAGTTAGCAAGCATGATTAGCATACCAGAAACTATTTGGATGATGCTCATCTGTGTACAAAGAAGATCCGAGCCTTCATATTGTGACAACCTGGACGTGTTCCACAATGAAGAAGATGAGTGGTACACCGACATAAAAAATCTGCTTGTTTACCAGCTCTACCCTCCTGATTCTAGTCCTAGAGCCCAGAAAGTACTCAGAAGGCTAGGGGCCCAATTCTTAGAAGTACAGGGAGAAATATACAAGAAAAGCCCAAACGGAGTCAACCTCCGCTGCCTAGGTACCGAAACGGCCCATAAGGTCTTAAGAGAAGTTCATGCAGGAGTATGTGGACCGCACATAAACGGTATGATGCTATCTAGGAAGATAATAAGGCTTGGATATTATTGGACAACGATGGAGAAAGACTGTTGTGAATTTGTCAAAAGATGCATAGAATGCCAGACTCATGCAAATTTACAACATCTACCACCAAGCCCTTTATACACCTTTACCTCACCTTGGCCTTTCTCAGCTTGGGGGATCGATATCATCGGTAAAGTAACCCCAACAGGAAAAGGGGGACACGAGTATATACTAGTCGCAATCGACTACTTTACCAAATGGGTCGAGGCGCAATCATACGCGAAGCTCAAAGCAAAACACGTGGTAAAGTTCATTAAGAATAACAAAATAGCTGGATATGGAGTTCCCCTAGAAATCATCAGTGATAATGGGTCACACTTCATGAAAGAAGTGATCGAGCTGTTGGACCAATTTAAAATCCAGCATCGAAGTCATCCCCCTACAGACCGCAAACAAACGGTGCAGTAGAAGCAGCTAACAAGAACATCAAGAAAATCATTGAAAGAATGTCCGAAAATTATCATGACTGGCCACACAAGCTGCCATTCGCACTTTGGGGTTATAGGACATCGGTTCGCGCATCAACGGGAGCAACACCATACTCCCTGGTTTACGGAATGGAAGTCGTATTACCAATTGAACTAGAGATCTCATCTCTAAGGATCGTCTTAGAAAGTCAAATCCCAGAAGTGGATTGGGTCCAGGCCCACTATGAACAATTGGTCCTGCTAGATGAGAAAGGGTTACAAGCTTTGCACAATGTAAGAGTCTATCAGAACAGACTAACTAGGCACTTTAACCAAAGGCTCAAAATGAGGGACCTTAAAGTTGGAGACTTAGTACTTAAGGAAGTAAGGGCCAATGTCACTGACCCAAGAGGCAAATTTTGACCCAACTGGTCAGGCCCGTTTATCATCACAAAGATCTTAACAGGTGGCGCTGCAAGATTGGCAGATTTAGACGGGATTGAATTTAGTCAATGGATAAACATGGATCAATTAAAGAGGTTCTATGCTTAGGCAAGACACCCAATATAACACTTTCGAGAGGCCCACACAAGGCTAACTAATCCCGTAAAAAAAATAAATAAAAATATAAAAAAAATAAAAAAAAACAAAAAAAAAACCGGGATTGAATGTTAAAAAAAAAACAGATAAGAACTACGAGCGACCTGATTCCTCTAAAAGGATACGTAGGACAACCAATTGCAATTGGGCCCGGCCCCTTCATCAAATTCGCATTCAAAAGTTGTTAAATTTTGTGCACATAATAAACACAAGGTTTCAAAATTAAAATGAGCATGTCTCCATAAATAAATAATAATAAAGTCCATTACAAGACTCGGCAATTCCTAAGCAATAAAAATAAACTAACTAAAAAAAACAAAAAAAAAAAGAGGGCACATCATCCTTATTGAATTTAAAGCAATAAAAAAAAGAAGAGGCAATCCTAAGCTAGACATGCTCCAAAAGAGTATTTCCTAATAGACTACTCCGTAGCTTCGGTAGTAGGAACAACATCTTCCATAGGTTCATTAACCTTTGGGCCTTCCACTTCGCGCTCCTTGGGAGCCCATCTTTCTCGGACCACAGGCTCATCTTCCTTTCCAACCTCCATTAGAGGATCACTTGTAGAGGCTTCATGATCATTGGCCCGATTCGGGGCTCCTCCTCTGGCTTAGTAGTAATCTTGGCTAAAGCTTTCTTAGCCTTTGGGTTAAGAACACTTTTCACATGCTTGACTCCCTTTTGTTCACCCTTCCCTTAGGATCATTAGGATTAGAGAGTCTTAAGCTAGCCTTGACTGATTGGGCCTTGAGATCATCTTGTTCAGATTTCCTGCATGCACGATGACCCTCCGCAGTCTTACATTCCATCCAAGCTTCATAAGCTGAAGATATTGTCGTTTGGGCCTTGATATGAGGAATAGTCCACTTAGGGCGATGATCCCACGCACACTCCCATGATCTCACCATGCTAATAGTCAAAACCCGGGTTGTAGGCGCAACACTATCCTTCTGTGGGATGATCTGGCGCTTTCCATATTGCCGCATAACACGACTAGGAAATATATAAGTCAAAATTTGAAGACCAAGGACTTGATAATATCCTGTCTTCTTGCTACATCCGATTGCAGATTTTAAGCCCCACCACTTGACAGTCTATCTTAGCAAAGGGCGCGCTTTAAGGTATCCACGCCATTCATCAATGGTGGATTCATAATAAAGCCTTCGGCGGGCAGGAAACTGCTTTGGTTGGTACTTGAGTGCATCAGCCGGCCTCTCAATAAAGCACATATGCTCCAAAAGCCAAATCTACCAAAAAAAAGCACAAAAACAAAACAAATAATAAAGTTAGGTATCCATTAAAGATTCGAACTTTATATACAAGCAATTATTCAAGCACTCACTTGAAGGAGAAGAGGGCTTTCCGTCCATCCGCCATGAGTTGGTTCTTGTTTCTTGCGATCCAAGCACATTAAGGTTTCACCAAGAACAAGAGACATAGGGGTAAAATCGTTTTGAATTTTTTCAACAATTCTAAGCATACAAGTTTTACCATCATTACCTCCACCAACAAAGAGGTACCTATGCAAGAGACATAAGATAAAAGCACGCCCATAATATGTCTCATTATGATCATCCCTTACCTTGGGAAAAAAGATGTCAATCACACCATTGAGATCCAACTCACCGGTTCTAGCCACAGAAGAGGCTTGTGTTGCAGATAAACCAAGATACCTTTTATAGTAACTTTCAAGGTTGGCCCCGAGCGATGGAGTTGCAGGTGCTTGATCATGAGGAAACCCAATTATGGCAACAAATTCTTCACGGAGAGGGCACAATTCGTTATACCCAAACCTGAATACATGAAGTTTGTCATCCCAAAAATCCACCGCAACCTCAAGGTGGTTCCAGACAACTTAAACTTGCTTCAGATGGAAGAAAGCATTCAAGTGAAAGGGGACAAGACTCATCCTCTCTTCAGGGGTCATAGATTGCAACCACTTATCAAACTTAACTTCAAAGCTTGTCATGGCTGAATTCTTAATTGGGGGTTTCTCTCTCTAAAAAGCTCTCTATTGCTACAGAATTATGAAGGTGATGTCCCACAATCGGATTACCCAAAGGCTTATATAGGGCTCGCACGAAAAAAGGACGAAAATAAGGCAACCCGTCAAAAAAACGGCTTCAGCGGCCATAGGGCAGCCGCTGAAGGCTCGGCGGCCCCGTTATGGCAGCCAAGGCCCAGCGGCCCAGCCGCTGAGTCTGGCGGCCCCTGTTTTGACCTCCGCTCCTTCGCGTCAGCCGCTGAGCAAATCCCTTGGGCCGCCGAGCCACTTTTTCGAGACATCACTCTTCTACCCGGTTTTGGACACTTTCCTTAACCGTTTTGGACTTCGATTAGGCTCAGTTTCCTATTTTCTCTATTATTGCTACTTTCCATTATTTCCTTAATTATTTATGGGAATCCCACAATTTCCATTTGTTGTTGATCATCATATTTTTTATTCATCCCTTTTTACACTTATTAATTTTATTTCATTTTGGCGACCCCTTCCTTTTTTCATTTTTTTTTAGGGGGATAGGGTACACCCAATTTTAAACTTTTTGGCTGTACCATTTTTTGCTACATGGCTATTACTTGCGCTTTTGCTTGACTACCTGTGCATTTGCATTAGCCTAATTATATGTAGGGATCAATAAGAATAGCAATATATTACAAAGCAAAATCCGAATATTTTGTTCAACACAAATGTTCAAGAACGCATTTCATACAAGTGCATTGTCATAAAAACCATCACCCGCATCAGCATCTGAACGGAGCACCTCAAAATGATCCTCCGACCTCCGGGGCTCATCACCAAAGATCGACGCCGCCAGTTGGCCCGGGTCAAAGGAAGAATGACGGGCAGGCTCCCGAGACGAGCACCCCTCTCCAGCAAAACTTGAATCATACGCCCACGAAAAACGAGGAGGCATGGTAGGCATCATAGGAGTAGGGACAGGGGGCTGGTAATAAAGACCACCATAAGGAGCATACCCCGCATACCCGGGATAAGAAGGATACATCGGCATAGGCATAGGAGTAGGCTCCACAAACTGAGTCATCCTACTCCCACCAGGACGATCTGACCGATGTACTGGCTCCCTCTCTCTCCGAGGACTCTCCCTCCGAGGACTCCTCTCACGGGAAGGACTACGCTCAGGCGAGCTCACAACCTCATCATCCGACAATACCACCTGTCGTGACCGACGAGGAAGGGGTCGACGATACTCCATCTGCAATCCACCAAACATATAAGATACATTTCTCAAAGCATACAACTTTGAAGATGCAAAGTCAAGCTCACCTTATCCAAGTCAGCCCTCGAGCAGGTGCCCTTCGAGAGAGCTCGAGAAATCCAGGACTTCATAGCATGCATCATCTTGAAGACCTTCCCGATCTGCTCACGGTCAAGCTACACAAAGAAAAGTCAATACAAGTATAAAAACAGCAAAAATCACATGCAACAGGTAAAATTACGATTTTACCCCTGGATGCCCAATTGGAAGAGGAAGGCCTTGGATGTCCTCATCAAGGTCCTCCGTCATCGGGACCTCTCCCCAGCACTCTTTCCCGCCATAATCCCTACCATGGACCCGGATATCCGGGACATCCACGTTGACATCATCAACCCGAGGCTCCTACAAAGCAAAGAAGGTCGGCAAATCAACGAAGCAACAAAGGCATAGAAAATAAATATAAAATTCTTACCTTCAAACCCACGACTGAAGGCATAAGGCGATCACGACGGAACTGCTCGTAGTGCCCCGCAAGGTCCTCCGCAGGCTCCCTCAAATACCTCATAGCATCTGAGCCGACCATGGCCTCCGCCACCTGCTCGCGAGACAAGCAGCACACCAAGAACATGGTCGAGGGAGGATCCAAGGGAATTCTCGGGCCAGCCACGTCAGGATAAACCTGACGGAAGATCCGCTCTCCCAAATACCACTCAAAAGAGAACAGACCCGCAATCAGGATCCTCTGACGGTCTAACGCCCTGGACGCTAGGGCAGCATCCGACGCCGACCCATGGTACTTCGCCCAAGGGAAGTAGTCAATCTACACAAATATGCAATATAAGATATTTCCACACCAAGAAATACAATCCATGTAACAAAAAGCAAAATTTGCGTTACCTTGTGCCAATCTAGGCGCAAGAGAGCCTCCCTATACTGCTGAAGGGTCCGGAAAATGCTCAAAAAACCAAGGCTACATGGAAACATGAAATTAAGCACCATACACTTAAGTCATGCAAAGCATCAAATAAATACAAAGTGGAAACATACCTGCAAGGCCTTCCAGAAACCGCATAGGCTCACGGGAGGAAGAGTAGTCTGCTTGTATCCCTCATCATCCACGCGGCAAGCAAACCGCATACACCTCAAGAGGTTGGCGTAGCCCAACAACCCCCAGTTGTACTCTCTCACCCTCTCCCAATCCAACAAGCTAGGGAGGTAAATAGCATGAATACGCTCTCCCTTGTCACCAAAGACAGTGGTGGCAAGGAGATAGGCGATAAACTTCCTCCTTCTGCTCAACTGAGGTACTCCTCTTGTACCTCACATCAGTCAAAGCGGCATAGAGCTCGCTATAGGGACGATAATGGTGACCCCAGGTATTTCCCCAAGGGCCAAACAACTCCACCATCTCAGTCTTACGCTTCCAGATGGAAACGTCATACACAATTGGCGTACCCACGCAAGGCATCCCAGTCAACATAGAAAACTTCGATGGAGTGATCATTATCTCCCCATTAGGGAAATGGAACGTGTTGGTAGTATCCCAAAAATGTTCCAAAGACAAGCGGGCAATGCATCTCTTGGCTCGCTCAACCGAGTCCGCCGCATTCAAAAGGAGTCCGAACCCCGCACCCAAAAACGCGCTTTGCACCTCTTTGGGCAAAGTTTTAAAAAGCCTCACCGATGAACCATAATTACCATGGGGCTTCAGATTACCATCGGGTTCCTATCATCAAATTTGCAACCTCTAAGGTTCACATTTCAACCAAATGTTCAAGTCCTAAGCATGTTTCTAAGTTCGTTCAAGTCGCGCAAGATCACATGTGCTACAAGCTTGACAATTGCATACAATTTCTACACAATTCTACTCAAGGCAAAGCACATAAACTAAATTCAATGCATAAAACTATGAATTCAAAGTTTGAGGCTTACCACAAACTTGGAAGCACGGGAACTCAAGTGAGTAGCCGATCGGAAGAGAAACTCCGATCGATCCCAAACAATGTCGGGCATCCTATCCGATCGGGTGTACCTATCTTGAGGGAAAGCCACATTAGGCTTCCTCTTGGAAGGCTTCACATGAGAGGGAAAAGACTTGGTGAAGATATCGATTTCTTCAACCTCTTCCCAAACCTCGGCCCTTCTACTCCTCTTCTTCGCCAATTTGGGAGCCATGAAGAAAGATGAACAAGCTAGCAAAGATCAACAAACAAGAATGGAGAAATTTGGGATTTTCTCTCCCCAAGGGTTTCAAAAACCCACTCACAAATTCACCCAAAATTTGTGAGAAATCACAAATAAACTTGAAATTATGCAAAGATTATGCAAAATCAAGCAAATACAAGCAAAAAGAAGCAAATTTGAGCAAATTTGAGCAAGAAAGGAAGTTTGGGCAACAATGGAGGTAGAGATAGAGAGTCTAGAATTTTTCGGGAAGAAATGACCCGAAAATTTGGCTCCCCCATGATTCAACCTCATCCGCGCCTCTGAACCGGCCCGGCGGCCAGGTTCAGGGCCGCCCAGGCTCAGCGGCTAGCCGCCCGGCCTGGCGGCCCCTCTATTAGCCCCCGCACGACTATTTCAGTCGCCGAGCGAGCCCGTAAAGGCTGCCCAGCACTCGACGGCTGTCCGCATGGCCGCCCAACCAAGTTTTCCGTTTGCCCCCTCGGGGCGGGCCCACGAGTTCAAATTCCGCGCGGAATTGCATTTCTCGACCGCTAGAAGCCCGGGAAATTTGAATATGTCACCCAAAATGACTTTTTTACCCCGCAGCTTGGTTTCCTATCTCAGGGACCCGACCTTATCCATTTTTGCAGGCACAAGCCTTATATCTAACCTTTTTACAGGCACATGCACATTACTATATTTTTTGCAGGCACAACTGAAGCAGAGCAACATACCGCTCTTTAAAACTGAAGCAGGGAAACACAACGCCCTTTTGACGGCGAAGCTATCAAAATTAGCGCCACGTCGGTATTAGCAAAGCAGAGCAACATACCGCTCTTTAAACAAAGCAGAGCAACGCACCGCTCTTTAAACAAAGCAGGTAACCCTGACCATAGGCGGTCAGGGGTCCATCTTTTCTTCTCTCTAACATAAAGCATTTTCAAAAAAAAACATTGCAGGCATTTTTTAGCAAATACTTTGACCTTCGCTTTTACAAGCTCGGCCAAAGTGGGGGCTTCTGTAGATACCCTAATCGGTTCTCATCCCCTAGTACCGCAACGCCCAATGATGATGGTAATGGATTAACATGGACGTAAGTAGAAAAGAACATTGCTCGGAAATCTAGACCAAATTCCTTGAAACCTCAAACTTTGGATAGCCCTTGTTATAAGGATTCCAACGCCTTTCACCTTGCCTCAATCAGGCTCCCGGATCAAGAGATATCGCGTCTCGAAGATTTGGGCCAAAACCGCTCAATCCCGGCCTCCTGGGCCAACCCAAGGGCAATTTCGTAATTTACAGAGCACCAAAAAGTCCAAACCCTAGTCACGCGCGCGTCGTCAGGTCCAGCGGCTAACTCGACCAGTTCGGCGGCCAACGCGTGACAGCGGGGGCCATTGGGCCAACCGCTGAGCTCCAGCAACCAGCCGCTGAGCCCCAGAGGCCACCGCGGGCCCCAGCTGCCCTCCGTGTGGCCGTCGAACCGGTTTTTGGACTGGGCCGAGTTTTTGAGCTGGGCTTCCAGCCACAGGCCCCTAAAATCCATCCCCCAATTCTATAAATACTCCTTTTCATCCTCTTCTGCAAGGGGCTAGTCAGTTCACAATTTTGAGAGCATTGAGAGCACATAATTCCTCAAAATTCAGAAATCTGAAGATTCAAGCAAGCAATACACCTAGCCTAGCACCCAAGATCGAAGAGCAATTCCAATTCTACTAGTCCCGTTCGAACAGAACGTCCAGGTTAGCCATCCTGAGGGCCTAATTCTTTATTAAATCTCTTGTTTTATCGTTTATTAATCATGTTTTATTTAGCTTTTGATTATGGTTGAATAAATTTGCATGCTTTGGATTTTGTTTATAATTATGTATGATTAGTTAATATAAAGTTTATGTCTTTTTATTAGTTTATGCAAGTTTGGATCTTTTTATAGTTTTTGCATGCATATAGTAGCCTCCTAGGTTTACTTTAGCATAAAGTTAGCATCTTTATAGTATTACTATTATTCTTTTGAAGATACTAACAGTTTTATTAATGTGCATATGCAATACATGGCGCGTTTAGCAAAGTTGGTAGGTTGGAGCGTTATTTAATGTTCTATATCATGTTTATGGTTGTTAATAGTATGCATGTAAATTGGATATAAATTGTGCAAAGCGATAACGTAGGTAATTTGGTTGATCTTAACCCGCCTAGTTAATTTAGGATTATTAGACGATCGGATTTGCATGGAATCATATAGCATAAATAAATACTTGACATGGATAAGCTTAGTAGAGGCCGTTAATACGAGCGATTTAGATGAGATTCGTTTTGTTTATTTCGTACCTACATCCCCGAACTCAATATTTAGTCCCCATGGGCATGAGTCAATTCCCAGTAGGAGTTGGGATGCACTTTTGATGGTTTCCAATTGTTTCCTTAAAAATTGGTGGCGGCTTCTTATTTACAAATTATTATTCTTTATAATTAATTTGAATCGGATGTACACATATTTAAGAACCATTAATTCCAACTGAATATAATTTCAACTAGAGCGCCCCAGAAAGGCGAGGGTTCTTACATCAAACAAAGGTTATATAAACCCCCGACGTTATGTCTTTGGGCTATGTAGACCTCTCAACGTTGAAAATAGGTCATGTAAAACCTCTATTGTTTTATATTTGGTCATATAAGCCACTAACTTGACGAAAAATAAGAGTGTGTAGATCACTCTCCGTCATTGCAAGTGGGCAAAGAAAGAAAAGGAAAAACTTCAAAATAATTTTAAAAGAAAAAAATATTGAACCTCCTTGGCTTTAACAACTATATGTCTTATAGCTATACATCTTCCCAATATTTCATTAATTTATCACAAAAACTCATATAAGATGGTATTTTTAGTACTTCATTATTCATTGTAAAAACAAAACCAAAAAACACCCTTCCCATATTGGCCACCCTTGGCAATGCATCAAATATTTCAGTACCATATGCTAACTCATTTGAAACAATCATAACGAAAGTTTTGAAGTAAAAATAATCTAATTTCACTAGCTTTTACTTGCAAAAGCAACATTGTGTAACACCCCCGAATTCGCAATGATTTCCTGGGAACTTCGACGTCGCTATCCACGACTTGACACCACTGAACCATCACAAACCCAAGGGTTAGTTACTGCAACATTTATCGCTAAGGAGTAAATGCTAAGCAGAAAGAAAGACTAGGCATCAAAAGGAGCTTCTAAGGAACTAATAAATCTGAAACAGTTAATATCAGAGTTGTCTATATAGTGAGCTAAAACCATTAAACCAAATTTATTACAACTGGGCTTCAAGGGCAAAACCAAATCCAAAATAACCAATTCCCACGATCTAATCCAAACAGAAACAGTTTTATAACCTGACGCCAACTCTAACCTTCCAAGGTGTACGTCCTCAATCAATCTAAACCTGCACTTTGGTTTCCGTGACGGAAACAAAAATACAGAAGAAAAGAAAAGAAACAAAAAAGAAACAAAATCAGATAAACTGAATAAACGTCATCCGTACCCAGTAAAAATATTTCGCAAACCTTAACTGAGGTTTTAGAAGAATCATTGAAATTCATTTGCATACGCACAGAAGCAGATAATCAAGCATACGCATAACGACATTCTTTTATACACGATTCTTGTATAGTGATCATACGAAATAAGATACAGACAATCCGTCTTGATTAGAGAGATGTAAGAGAGCTTATAAAACAGCAATTACCCATACTGTTTATCGAAGATACAATCACGCCATGGACTTTATGACTCTAGTGTGCACACTACCTCTAGTACAATTACACGAGTCTAGAGGACTTAATAAATGGGGAATGATCCGTCCACACTGCGAGGTGCCCATAAGTAACTTGGGAACCACTCATCCTTTGAACTACACCATTAGGTGCAATCCCGATAGCTCGACTACTCCTAGGGATCCATTAGGAGTCTTACTCTCATTTAATTCAATTCACATAATTTGCATTGGTTGACATAAGTGGTACTACGAGACCACGACTTACTAATTCATTTCATGCTCTAGACAATGAGTAGCAATAACGACGATAATTCAATAATGATGACAAGTAATGTCTAGCCAAATTTCGGCAGCACTTGGGCAGGGTAACACGATATCCAAAAATTCACAAATCATCCAAGACATTCAATCAATAATAGATAGGTGCTCATAGCACTTAATAATACCCATTCCAATTAGCACTTATTTAATAACATAATAATACTAATAATTCACCATTCAATAATTGTCCAATAATCATCATATGGACTAATTAATTCCCAAAACATGATAACATCGACATGCTAATTATAAATCATATTTACAGCAGTAAATCATGTGTAATAACTTCATAATAACGACGATATAATTTAATCATGCTTTGCATATTCAATTCACAACAATTTCCCAATTAGCACATAACACATCAAAATAGTTTTGATGGGGCTTTGGAAGAAGGTAGGCATGAGTAGGGATGGCAGTGGGGCAGATACAGGTGGATACCGCCCCGCATCCGCCCCAGTTGGGGCGGGGATGGGGGAGTGCTAGGTGGGGATGGGGGAGGGGATGGTTTTGATAAAGCAAAACCTCCGTGGGGATGGGGCGGAGGTAATTTGCCTTCTTCACCCAGTGGATACCCTTTGGAGCCCCGCCCTATCTTATACCCGCTTACCCGCCCCGCCTCATACCCATCTGCCCCGCCTCATACCCACATAATAATAATAAATAAAAAATATAAATATATAAAATCTTATTTTACCAAATATATTAAATTTTCTACTGCTATTGCTTATCAAAAAGCTCAATTTTTTTTGTGCAAATTATCTTGGGTGAATTTGATGTAGACTTAGATGTGGGCTTCGTTTTTTTCGGGCGGGTATAAAGCGGATATGGATATCCTCCTGATAAATGGAGGAGAGGTGGATACCCGGCGGGTAAGTGGGGCGGGGATGGATTTGGGATCTCCGACCCGTGGTGGGGATAGGGCGGGTGGCGGAATCGAAATATCCATGTGGGTGTGGGATGGATCTACCTATATCCACTACCGCCCCGCCCCATTGCCATCCCTAGGCATGAGCGCTTACCACCAATAAGCTACCAACAGTAAGTATGCTCCAACCAATCGATGATAATCACGCTTGCTCGTTAGGTCCTAATTAAAAACAATTACCGAATCAGTATTAAATAAATAAGAAAATACAAACAGTAACTAAATCTCAGTATGATATTTTTATTAAATTCTTTGATTTATTCCAACCAATCTAGGCTTTTGAAAATCCGAATTCGGGTTCCGAACGAGTACAGAAACAAAAAATCATTAAATCGAAAATACTGAAAATCGAATTAATAATTACAAAAATATAAAAACGAAACCCTAACTTCACAACTCGGTCTAGGTCACGGGTACCCATGCATGGGGCCCATGACCCGGCCCTTCATCACCACCACCACCCACTGGCCACCATGGCCGGTGGTGGTGGTCACCGGAGCTCCGGCGAACAAGAGAGAGAAACGCGAAAGAAGAGAGAAAGGGAACGCGAGAGAGAGAGAAGGAAAGAAAGAGAGAGGGAGCGAGCAAGAGAGAGGGAGAAGGGGAAGAGGTCGCGAAGAGAGATAAAGAAAGGGAAAAAGAAAGAGAAAGAGAGAGGGAGAATAAGAGGGATTACCGGCGTGAGGGAGGAGGGAGAGAGAGAGAGCGAGAGAGAGAGAGAGAGAGAGAGAGAGAGAGAGAGAGAGAGAGAGAGAGAGAGAGTGAGGGTGAGAGAGAGAAAGAGAGGACGGCGAGAGAGAGGAAAGAGAGAGCTTTGAGGTTTTGGCTCAGTTTGCAAAACTGATCAACTGACTCACCCTTTTCCTCATATAGACCCTTAGTCAACCCAAGTCAAAGACTACTAGGTTTAGGAATTTAATTAATAATTTTCTGAATTAAAAAGCTAATTAAAACTAATTAAAACTATATGAATAATTCTTATTCATATATAAAACATTTTAATTAAACTCTTCAAAATTAATAAATATAAATTATAAAAGTCTCATAATAATAATTAATATTATTATGGCTTGAATTAAATAAATTGAATTCTCAAATGAATATACGATTTAATTTCCGAAACTATTTATAAATCATTTATAAATCGATATAATAATTATAGAAAATATTGGTATCACATTCTACCCTCCTTAAAAGAAGTTTCGTCCCGAAACTTGAGACATAAAGTAATCACTTCTCAAAACAAAACGAGTTTACCATAAGAAGGTATAAAACAATTTCTAGGACACTAACATATGCAAGATGAGAAAGTACGATCGTGATTCTAAGTTGAGTAACATGCACTATGCAATGCTTGAACATGCAATTCGTACAAAGCGATAAACAAAACACGCTAAAAGTTTCGAGGCGTGACATTCTACCCTCCTTAAAAGGAGTTTTGTCCCGAAACTCAAGTGGGACTGATACCTTCTAGGAAGAGGTCTGGATACTTCTCGCGCATCATGGATTCAGCTTCCCATGTTGCTTCCTCTTGACCTTGTCGAGACCAAACGACTTTGACGATAGTGATAGTCTTTGTTCGAGTTGAACGCTCTTTGCGGTCCACTATCTTGATAGGAAGTTCTTCATATATAGGTTAGACTTTCATGGAGGTCGATCGCTTCAGGTTGAACGACATGAGTTGGATCATGTACGTATCACTTCAATTGAGAGACATGAAACACACTATGGACTTTTGCAAGTTCCACAGGTAAAGCTAGTCGATAAGCAACCTCACCAATCCTTTCCAGGATCTCGTAAGGACCAATGTAACAAGGACTCAATTTCCCCTTACGACCAAAACGCATGACACCTTTTGTAGGAGATACTCGTAAAAGTACCTTGCTTCCCACCTCAAACTCTTCAGGTCTACGGCCTCTATCAGCATACGATTTCTGCCGATCTTGAGCACTACGCATCTTTGCTTGAATAACTTTGACCACATCGACGGTCTGCTGGATCATCTCAGGACCCAAAACTGCAGTTTCACTAATATCGTTCCAACAAACGGGCGATCTACACTTCCTACCATTACAATGCTTCATATGGCGCTCGATCAATGCTTGAATGAAAACTGTTGTTGTAAGAAAACTCAATCAACGGAATGTGTGTATCCCACGAGCCTTGATACTCGAGAGCACACGCGCGTAGCATATCCTCAAATGCCTGAATCGTTCTTTTTGTCTGACCATCAGTCGCAGGATGAAAAGCAGTACTGAACTTCAATTTGCTTCCAAAAGATTCTTGCAATTTCTGCCAAAAGTGTGATAGAAATCTCGAATATCTATCTGAAACGATATCTTCTGGAACACCATGAAGTCTCTTGACTTTCTTCACGTAAGCATCCGCTAGCTTCTCCATTTCCCAAGTATCATTCATTGGGATGAATCTCGCAACTTTCATCAAACGATCCACAATGTCGCAAATAGCGTTTTTCTTCTTCTGTGTCAATGGTAAACCCATGACAAAGTCCATTGAAATTGAATTCCATTTCCACGTAGGAACTTCAAGCGATTGTCTCATTCCACCAGGTCTCTTGTGTTCAATCTTGACCTTCTAGCATGTTAGACACTTAGCAACAAACTCAACGACATCTTGCTTCATACCTCTCCACCAAAACATTTAGCGAAGATCCTTGTATAGCTTGTCTCCACCAGGATGTACATAATAAGGTGTATTGTGAGCTTCACCCAGAATCTGACTCTTGATCTCCGTGTCATTCGGCACACAGACACGATCACGAAACCTCATTACACCTTCTTGACCAATAGAAAAGTTCTCAGATCTACCCTCGTCCTTGTGGTGTAGAATTCGTTGAACATCCTCATCTGCACTTTGTTTACCCTTGATCTCGTCAAGCAAGGTTGGTCGAACTGACATATGCGCTAAGGTACATTGAACATCACCTTTCAGCACAATCTCTGCGTCTAGACTCTGCAAGTCACGAATGATCTCCTTCGGAAGTACTAAAGCAGTGTTCAACGAATGACCAGTCCTTCTACTCAAAGCGTCAACTACCACGTTAGCTTTCCCTTCGTGATACTGAATATCGATGTCGTACTCCGTCAACAACTCTAGCCATCTTCTTTGTCGCATATTCAATTCCTTTTGCGTGAATATGTACTTCAAACTCTTGTGGTCCGTGAACATCTTGACAGTAGAACCATAAAGATAATATCTCCAAATCTTCAAGGCAAACATGACAGCAGCGAGCTCCAAGTCGTGAGTAGGGTAGTTATCCTCGTGCTTCTTCAGTTGTCTTGAGGCATAAGCCACTACCTTACCATGTTGCATCAACACACAACCTAAGCCATGCTTAGACGCGTCACTATAGACTTCATATCCTTCCGTTCCCGATGACAAAGTCAAAATCGGTGCGTTCGTAAGACGTTTCTTCAACTCTTGAAAAGCAGCTTCACACTTTTCAGACCATACGAACTTCGTCGTCTTCTTCATCAAGTTTGTCATAGGCTGCGCTATATCTGAAAATCCTTCCACAAACCTACAATAGTATCCAGCTAACCCAAGAAAACTTCTAACTTCAGTGACGCTCTTTGGTGCGGACCAGTACATAACAACTCTAATCTTTTCCGGGTCAACAACAACTCCAATCTTAGACACCACGTGTCCTAAGAAAGAAACAGTTTCTAACCAAAACTCACACTTTGACAACTTGGCATACAGTTGATGTCGTCGTAGAATCTCCAAAACGGTACGCAAATGTTGCTCGTGCTCAGCAGCGTTCTTCGAGTAGACCAAAATATCATCAATAAAAACAACTACGAACTGATCGAGGTAAGGCTGGAACGTACGGTTCATCAAATCCATAAACTTTGTAGGTGCGTTCGTCAACCCAAAAGGCATAAATGTGAACTCATAGTGTCCATACCTCGTCCTAAACGCGGTATTTGGGATGTCAGGCTCAGAAATCCTGAGTTGATGGTATCCCGAACGTAAGTCGATCTTCGAGAAGACAGTCGCTCCACGCAGTTGGTCGAATAGGTCGTCAATCCTCCGTAGTGGATAACGATTCTTGATCGTAATCTTGTTCAGCTCGCGATAGTCTATACACAGTCTCATACTATCATCCTTCTTACGTACAAACAAAACAGGAGCACCCCAAGGCGATACACTAGGACGTATGTATCCCTTGTCCAGTAGTTCCTCTAGTTGCGTCTTCAGTTCTTTCATCTCTGCAGGAGCCATACGATACGGAGTTTTCGAGATCGGAGCAGAACCTAGAGCTAAGTCGATCATAAAGTCAACAATGCGTTGCGGAGGCATTCCGGGAATCTCGTCTGGAAAGACGTCAGCGTACTCCAAAACAACTGGGATAGGTTTCAAAACTTCGGCTTCTCGACTTGTATCTATCACGTGACATAGGTAAATTTCTTCACCCTTAGTCGTGCATTCCTTTGCTTTCATGGTCGCCACTACCTTCAACTTTGGCTTGACCACGACTCCTTTGTAGGTAATCCTCTTACCATGCGGTCCACGTAACGACACACGTTGTTCGTAACATGCTAACTTAGCCCTATACCTGGCTAACCAATCCATACCCAATATCACGTCGAAATCCTTCAAGTCCATCTGAATCAAATCCGCAGGCAAATCGGAACCAGCTATCCTAATCGGACATTTTTCATACAACGCTGTACAATTAACAATCGTGCCATCTGGCATCCTAATGTTCGCACTATACACAGAACTAGGCTCTAAACCTATCTTAGATGCAAAGCTCTTAGAAAGAACAGAATGCGTTGCACCACTATCAAACAAAACAAAAGCAGGTTGCGAGTTAACGAGAAAAGTACCAGCGATCACATTTGGGTTCGCCTCAGCTTCATTGCGGTTTATCACATAAACCCTTCCATTTACCCCTCTATTGTTGTTGTTGTTCTGCACGGGGTTGGCAGGTGCGGGAAGTAGTGCTTGATTATTCGCAGCAGGAGCAGCAGTATTGTTGCGGTTGTTGTTGTTGTAACCCCCATTTCTACGGTAGTTACCACCATTTCCGCGATTAGCGTTTCCGTTTCCATTTCCACCACGATTGAAGTTATTATCGCGGTTCTGACCATTGTCGTTCCTTCCACGACTCCAGCATTCAGAAGCTTTGTGACCAGGCTTGTTGCACTCGTAGTATTGAAGCACATCGCCACAACAGTTCTTGCCAGGATGTGTCTTGTTGCAGTGACTACAAGGCGTATTCCTCCTAGCTAAGATCGTAGCTCTATGGTTGTTCGAGTCATGATTCCTGTTCCCGTTGTGGTTCTGACCACCTTGGTTGTTGTGATTGCCATTGTTTGGCCTTTGCCTCTTGTCTGCGCCACTTGACTGGGAAGAATTCCCTTCGTCACGTTTATGCTTTCCGAGCACCGAATCACGACGATCCACAGCACGCTCTTGGTTCAAGGCTTTTTCGTACGATCCTTGGAACGTCAGCGAGTTTCCTATAACAAAACGCTGAATATCCCACTTTAAACCATCCTCTAACCTCTCAACAAGTTCAGCTTCGATCGTCACCAAGTTAGGTGCAAAAGCAGCAAGCTCATTGAACTTTGTTGCATATTCAGCTACAGATAGCTTCCCTTGGTAAATATTCTCGAATTCCTGTTGCTTCTGGCGACGGACAGCTCTAGGATAGAACCTTTCACGAATGGCCTCTTTGAACTTGGTCTACCCGAAATCCTCGATAGCAAGCAGCTCAGTTCCCACATCGCTCCACCACTTATTAGCCTCACCCTTCAGGTAGTATGTGGCGGTGTTGACCTTTGTGTTGTCGGGCCGACTAATCGCCCTAAACAGCCTTTCGAACTCAATAATCCAGTTCTCAAGCTTGGTGGGCTCAGAGCCACCCTCAAACGTCGGAGGTTTGAGTGCATCGAAATCCCTAAAGTTGTGCGTCTCAAGGTTCCGCGCATTGCGATCTTGCTCTTGGTGCTCTAACTGGCGCGTGATGTGTTCCACGACATTGTTAAGACCTACTTCTAATCTGGCGAGTCGGTCTTGGGTTGCCATTATAACAAATCTGAGACATACAAGAGCAATGTTTGATCACCACTTCAGCAAAATTGGCACGTTCGACCCAAATTGAGGTCTGATTGAGAGATATAGGTTATAATTGAAACCAATCTCTTGACATTTAGCAAATAGCATATAAGTTCCAATGATCGACCTTACATTGTAGGTCTAAGCAACAAACTTACTTTGAATGTTCTCAGTTCTCATGCATAATAGTTCGATATGCAATAACAGAGTAGACACATTGGTCTCACACGATTGATAGGCAATAACATTCACATTTCACACATCGAGGATCCATACTATTTAGTAGGGCAATAAACAATGACATTTGATTGCATACAATACATGCTTAGCCTTTGGCTCACTTTAATATGATCATGCTCAATGAAAATTTCGCCATAACTCCGACATGGATTTCCCATCATGTCCAGGCAATACGAGATAGCATTATGAAGATATGAGTCAACCATGCAATTATGTGATAAAACGATCATATAAAACAAATACTCAACGATATCATATAATCAAACGAAGTAGTCTTGCAACGAGACAAGTTGCAAGTAAATAATAGTCAAAAATATTTGTTGCCTATGAAACTACACCAACATCAAAATTTGACCACGCAGGGTCGTCACAATAGTTTAAATGTTCAATAAAACTCAAGTAAAACTACTAAATCAATCATCTAGTTCTACTTGACACTAGCGCGCATCTTCTTGGGACTAGGGGACTCATCATGGTCGTCCTTCTTTCGAGGCTTCACCTCCTGGCAGGGCGTGTACGGATAGGCATAGCCACTAAACTTTTGAGGCATGAAACGCTTCCTAAAATCGTCGGCGTGTTTGTATTTCCTCGTCCAGCAAGTCTCGCACATGTCCTTTGGCGCAGGAACTAGCACGCGGTTGACCTTCCATTCGAACTCGGACAGGCATAACTCAGCTGCAATGTCTTTAAAGCAGAGACACCATCTCGTACCTTCACCATACTTCTTCTCATGAAGATGACCACTCTTGGAGTCCACGTCGTCGTACTTCTCCTTGAGTCCCATCCAAGGATGGATGTTAGGCAGACTAGCCAACAGTAGCTTTACCCATAAGCCTTCATGTAGCCTCGTGCGGTTCTCGTACTGATAACGCTCGATCGTAATATAAGCAAGTCGTATGTAGATACGTATATCCTCGAGCTCAGCATCAGTAGCAAAGAATGGTTCCACAGGAGGAGACCAATTTGCAGCAGGAGTAGGTGCAGCAGTAGGTGCAATGTTGTAATCGTTCTCAGTACCAATATCCTCCAATTCCGGCATATCATCATCCTCATCCGGTGCGGTATGCTCAGAGGGATCTTCCTCTTCGTCCACATATGCAGCAGGTGCGGCAACTGGGGCAGCAATAGGCGCAGGTATGCGCGCGGTAACAGGTGCGACTATTGACGCAGAATGCGCGGCCTCGGCGCGTTTGGCCATCACGGGCGCGGCGCGGTCTTGCGCGGGTCCTCGGCGTACGTTCGCGTCATTTCCTGTCGATTCACTATCCGATGAAGCAACATACGCGGCAAGTGGTGCACGATGGGCTAAGGCGCGTGCCCCTTGGTGTGCAGTCGTCATTCTAGCGGTCTTTCTTGTCCTTACCATCTACAGGTAGACAATCAAACAATGAGAACATTATAAATCACAAGCAAAGTGATTTCAAATAATTGCTATCTTCTAGGACTACTACGCTCAACGGCTTTTAATTATATTTTATTTTCCCCAATATGAAACTAATCTTTATTAATTCATTTATTAAACCTAAGCAACCTTTTTAAACCTAGGGCTCTGATACCATTTGTAACACCCCCGAATTCGCAACGATTTCCTAGGAACTATCGACGTCGCTATCCAAGACTCAACACCACTGAACCGTCACAAACCCAAGGGTTAGTTACTGCAACATTTATCACTAAGGAGTAAATGTTAAGCAGAAAGAAAGACTAGGCATCAAAAGGAGCTTCTAAGGAACTAATAAATCTAAAACAGTTAATATCAGAGTTGTCTATATAGTGAGCTAAAACCATTAAACCAAATTTATTACAACTGGCCTTCAAGGGCAAAACCAAATCCAAAATAACCAATTCCCACGATCTAATCCAAACAGAAACAGTTCTATAACCTGACGCCAACTCTAACCTTCCAAGGTGTACGTCCTCAATCAATCTAAACCTACACTTTGGTTTCCGTGACGGAAACAAAAATACAGAAGAAAAGAAAAGAAACAAAAGAGAAACAAAAATCAGATAAACTGAATAAACGTCATCCGTACCCAGTAAAAACATTTCGCAAACCTTACCTGAGGTTTTAGAAGAATCATTGAAATTCATTTGCATACGCACATAAACAGATAATCAAGCATACGCATAACGACATTCTTTTATACACGATTCTTGTATAGTCATCATACAAAATACGATACATACAATCCGTCTTGATTAAAGAGATGTAAGAGAGCCTATAAAACAGCAATTACCCATACTGTTTATCGAGGATACAATCACGCCATGGAGTTAATGACTCTAGTGTGCACACTACCTCTAGTACAATTACACGAGCTTAGAAGACTTAATAAATAGGGAATGATCCATCTCAGACACACTGCGAGGTGCCCATAAGTAACTTGGGAATCACTCATCCCTTGAACTACACCATTAGGTGCAATCCCGATAGCTCGACTACTCCTAGGGATCCATTAGGAGTCTTACTCTCATTTAATTCAATTCACATAATTTGCATTGGTTGACATAAGTGGTACTACGAGACCACGACTTACTAATTCATTTCATGCTCTAGACAATGAATAGCAATAACGACGATAATTCAATAATGATGGCAAGTAATGTCTAGCCAAATTTCGGCAGCACTTGGGCAGGGTAACACGATATCCAAAAATTCACAAATCATCCAAGACATTCAATCAATAATAGATAGGTGCTCATTAGCACACAATAATACCCATACCAATTAGCACTTATTTAATAACATAATAATACGAACAATTCACCATTCAATAATTGTCCAAGAATCATCATATGGACTAATTAATTCCCAAAACATGATAACATCGATATGCTAATTATAAATCATATTTACAGCAGTAAATCATGCTTAATAACTTCATAATAATGACGATATAATTTAACCATGCTTTGCATATTAAATTCACAATAATTTCCCAATTAGTACATAACACATCAAAATAGTTTTGATGGGGCTTGGGAAGAAGGTAGGCATGAATGCTTACCACAAATACGCTACCAACAGTAAGTATGCTCCAACCAATTGATGATAATCACGCTTGCTTGTTAGGTCCTAATTAAAAATATTTACCGAATCAGTATTAATTAAATACGAAAATACAAACAGTAACGAAATCTCAGTCTGATATTTTTATTAAATGTCGTGATTTATTCCAACCAATATAGGCTTTTGAAAATCCAAATTCGGGTTCCGAATGAGTACAAAAAAATAAAAATATTAAATCAAAAATACTGAAAATCGAATAAATAATTACGAAAAATATAAAAACGAAACCCTAACTTCACAACTCGGTCTAGATCACGGGTACCCATGTATGGGGCCCAGGACCCGACCCTTCATCACCACCACCACCCATTGGCCACCATGGCCGGTGGTGGTGGTCGCCGGAGCTCTGGCGAACAGGAGAGAGAAACGCGAAAGAAGAGAGAAAGGGAACGCGAGAGAGAGAGAAGGAAAGAAAGAGAGAGGGAGCGAGCGAGCGAGGCCTCTCAGCCTGGGCCATCACCGGCGACCACCCAGGAGCGGCCTGGTGGTGCCGTGGTGGCTCAGGTGGCGCGACAGCCCGAAATAGGGGAGGGGAAGAGGTCGCGAAGAGAGAGAAAGAAAGGGAAAAAGAAAGAGAAAGAGAAAGAGAGAGGGAGAAGGAGAGGGATTACCGGCGTGAGGGAGGAGGATCACCGGTGAGCAGCGCGGAGAGAGAGAGAGAGAGAGAGAGAGAGAGAGAGAGAGAGAGAGAGAGAGAGAGAGAGAGAGAGAGAGAGAGAGAGTGTGTGTGTGTCTTCGGGTGAGAGAGAGAAAGAGAGGACGGCGAGAGAGAGGAAAGAGAGAGCTTTGAGGTTTTGGCTCAGTTTGCAAAACTGATCAACTGACTCACCCTTTTCCTTATATAGACCCTTAGTCAACCCAAGTCAAAGACTATTAGGTTTAGGAATTTAATTAATAATTTTCTGAATTAAAAAGCTAATTAAAACTATATGAATAATTCTTAATCATATATAAAATATTTTAATTAAACTCCTCAAAATTAATAAATATAAATTATGAAAGTCCCATAATAATAATTAATATTATTATGGCTTTAATTGAATAAATTGAATTCTCAAATGAATATACGATTTAATCTCCGAAACTATTTATAAATCATTTATAAATCGATATAATAATTATAGAAAATATTGGGGTATCACACATTGAGCTTCACATTCGAAACATACTACTTTACGCTCAAAACATACGGCCATACAAATTGGTATTAGGTCCCAAAATAAATTTTTTAGGTGCATGATATAATTTTTATAATGAAGTATTACATCATTTATATATAATTCAAAGAACAAAAATAAAAATGACAAGATGCATCAACGATGAGCTTCCATCTTTGATTTGATGTAAAATAAGAGGTTGAATTAAAAGTCACATATATCAACAAAATAAAATAGATTTGTTATTATCTTATTGATTTCATGCTTGATGGATTATAATATATCACTTTAAAGTTTTATGTGACCTAATAAAGGCCACTTTACAAATGTTGGATTTAATTTCCCTAGACTATAGTCAAAAAAGTATTCAATTGATTTCAAATTTCCCAGCACAAATAATTTAATACTCATGCTAATTTTTCTTCAAATATATTTGGCCGCGAATATTGCCAAGGAAGGAAAAGCCATTGCCAAGGAAATATTAAACTTTAGTCTATTATACCCTTCTCAGTGCAAAAGTGCAGGGAGTGTAATTTTTAGTATATTAATTAAATTCTGTTAAAGTAATAAAAACACCTATCCCATATCAAACCTAATTCTTATTTTATTACTGCGGCTTGGTGGCCTTGCGCATCTTGTGATTCATATCACAATCACAAATAAAAACATCAGAGCTTCAATTCCCAAAAGCTATAAAGTGAGTTCTATCTTCTACCTTTTGGGTTTCTTAATTATTTTATTATAGAATAGTGTTCTATTATATTTCACATGACAAATCATGATGTGTGTACATTGAATATTACTTCTATGCAACTTGATGAACTCAATTTTGTTTTTGGATGCTCCTACTACATGTATCTACTAGTGCAACGGGTATGCTATATGCCCAAATGATCTGACTCAATTTTTTTTTTCTTTGCCAGCCTATACATTTCATTTTATTGGTTATTTGTATTGTATAATGTTTTTGAATAGTTATTTTATTAGTTTATCATCAGGTATATCACATAAATGGACAAGGAATTTCAACCAGTGATTCAAAATGATTCAAACAATTTATACACTAAAAGATTCCAAGATCGTGGAGCACTTCTTGAAGAAGTTAAGAGGTTCTACGAATCCAACGGGTATGCTATCTCAATCAAAGACTCTAAAAAAGATAAATATGTAACTATTGGTTGTGATAGAGGGGGTACTTATCGTGATAAACGTAAAACTTTAGTTGAAGATCAGACTAGAGAGTCAAGTGCCCGTCTTATAAACTGCCTTTTCCAAATCCAAGGAAATAAACAACCTGATGGTTATTGGACACTTAGATTGCGCAATAATTCTCATAATCATGAACCTTCTATTGATATGTCGGGGCATCCTTCAGCTTGTTGTTTGACTAAAGATCAATTTGTTGATGTTGAAAAGATGAGTATGTCAGGAATTGAACCTCGTCAAATTTTGTCTTCAGTTAGGCAAAAAAATCCTAACCTTCTAGCCATATCTAGGACAATATACAATGTGAAGGCTAAAATTCGTGATGAGAAGTTAGGTGGTCGTTCAATGATTCAAGCACTTTTTGATGAACTTGGCAGTAGAGGTTTCACTTACAACTACAAGCATGATGATAAAGGACATTTTCCACATATTTTTTGCTCAGCCAAAGTCTATAATGTTGATTCGAACATACTCTACTGTGTTTGTAATGGATTGCACGTATAAGACCAACAAATATAAGATGCCCTTACTTGATATAATTGGTGTATCTAGCTTTAATAAATCTTTCTATTCTTGTTTTACATTTTTAGAAAGGGAGAGGAAAGAAGACTATATTTGGGCTTTGAGGAACTTCAGTAGGATTATGGGTCATTCATTTGAGTCGTTGGTTATTGTGTCTGATAGGGAGTTGGCATTGATGAATGCTATACATATTGTGTTCCCTAAAACTTCTCATATTTTATGTGTATGGCACATACAAAAAAATGTGTCTTCTAAGTGTAAAGGCTACTTTAGAAAGGAAGATTGGGATGCATTTTTATCTGTGTGGAATGAAATGATATATGCTGATACAAAAGAATCATTTGACGAGGCGTGGGTGTCTTTAAAATCCCTATGCGAAGAAAAGAATGATATAATTGATTACACAAAAAATACATGGCTTCCATACAAGGAACGATTTGTGAGCGCTTGGACAGAAAAGTATTTACATTTTGGTAATCGTGCTTCTTCAAGAGCGGAAGTGCTCATTCAAAACTTAAGAGGTACTTACAAGTATCAACTGGAGACTTTCGTCAAGTGAGGGATAAGATCTATCTTGCTATAGATAATGAATTTCACGAGATAAATACTCTTGTTGAGGATGAAAAGATTCGAGTTGCTCACAAGTATCGTATACCTTCATTTGGAAATCTCGTAGGTCATGTATCAAGTTTTTCTATGAACAAGCTTTATGAGCAATTTGAATTGGTTAAATTTGGCACGGCAAAAGCCATATATACTAGCCACTTTCATTCTACCATGGGCATGCCTTGTGCACATATGATAATTGCTGGGAAAGGCAAGACTTTACCATTCGATGCAATACATGTACAATGGAGGATTGACGAGACACGTTTTGCAGCATTTGATGGAGATGGAAGTTATGATGACAATGAAATCAAAAAGTTAATTGACAAGTTGCAAATCAGATATCAACAAATGCCTACTTACAAGAAGAAGGAGATGAAGGAAAAAATTTCCACCATGTTGAATGAATTGGAACCTACACTTTTCGAGCCAAAAATTCAAGCCCATAAAGGACGCCCTTCAAGTTTAACGAAAAGAAAGGAACCATTAAATTCAACAAGAAGGGATCCGTCCCAATTCGAAATAGTGGATGTAACTTTAAAACGTCAAAAAGATCAAGAGGTTATTGGAGTTGATTCACAAAATGTTTACTATGTTAATAGTGAACATGTATTGGATGGCATTGATCTCAATGCACCTTTGTCTTCAGCTTGGTCATTTTTGCTCGATTGACCTTTTTCATTATGTAAGTGATACTATTTCTCCTAATATAAAATATGCTTTTATTAATTCATGAATTTTAATTTATCATGGTCATTTAGTACACAATATTTTGACTAGTATAGTTGATCAACTTAAAGTATTGTGATTTGTCTCAACTCAATTAACCAATTTTTTTTTAAATGTTTTTACAGGTACTCATGTAGTACATTGAAATTTGATTCCTTTGGAGTTTGGATGATACTTATTTGCATGGGACTTACTGGAGAATGTAGATATTAGCTATTTTTCATACTTTTAGAGTTTTTTTTTAGATTTTTTTATATATGTATTATTATTTTAAACATTCAGCTACTCGTCTTCTTTTTATTTATTTTTTTTTGTTTGGTTGGTTGTGTTTTGCAATCAAATTATGGTTGTTATGATGAAAAATTCAAGGTTACATTACACTAGAGTTGAAAGGTAGTACTTTATTATTTCTTTTACATCTAGTTAGAATGCTTTGGTTAAAATTGAGTTTTTCTTTAATATATAGATAGTAGTTGAGTTCTAGGGTACTACATGAAAATAGAAGAAAAAAGAAAAGAAAATAAATTTGTTAGTGACTAAAAGTGGGCTACAAGAAAAAGAAGAAGAAGAAAAAAAGAGAAACGCAAAAAAGAATTTTAAGGAAAAAAAGTAGTAGCAGACGATGTACTCTGCTCAATTCACTTTTATGGGATATAGATTTAATTAATATAGTATAGTAGAAGTTCACATAAAAGAAAGAGAAAAAAAATAAGCAGGTACTATATGTAGAAGTTAGTAATTAACACGTTAGAGCTGATATCATTTAATTAAGGGTATAATAGACTAAAACTTAATATTTCCTTGGCAGTGGCTTTTCCTTCCTTGGCAATATCCGCGGCCATATATTTTCTTCTATGTGATAACAGAGAGTGGTGTACACTCTCCTACTCTCCGGCAACTTAATGTCCTATATAATTAGAAATAAAACGTTAAGGGTATGTATGACCTATTTTGAATGTCAATGGCCTACATGACCCAAAGGCACAACGTCGAGGGTCTATATGACCTTTGTTTATATAAGTAATCTCAAGTGGTTACAAGGGAAACCAATGGAGGGAAAATAATGTGAAAATATTTTTAAGTATATTTAAAAAGTGTTATTTATTTCTATCCAAAAAAAGAAGAAGTATTATTCATTATATAAGATAGTATTCAAATTTTTGGGCCAAACGGGTCAACTCATGAACGTGTTGGGTTTGACCCAAGAATTGGAGGATTAAATGAATTAGATTCAAAACGGGATTAAGGTCGAAAAAACTTTGCCAGAACCCTAAAAAACGGGTCGTGCTTGTGGGTCATGCCAGTTTTTGACAAGTCTATCAATAAGTGATCGATGTGAGTGATTCGACACTGTCATCTCTTAAGCAAGTACGGGGAGCACTTTACCCCTTCATGTGCCGACCCGAAACTGGAGCATGTGTATTTCGAAATTGTCAGTTTTTTTTTTAATCAAATGCCTAAGAACAAGAAAAATCCTTAGAAAAGATTTTCATAAGATGTGCAGTACCAAAAAAATGTTGAGGGACCAGTCGAAAGATGTCGACTAAATGAGTAAATTAGAGAAAAAGTTACCAAAATTGGGCATAAATATGTTAGTAGCAGACATTGGTGGTAATCGGGCGGATCGGCCGATCAGGTCGGGTTTGCGATAGTACAGAAAGTGTTATGTGCGACGGTTCAAAATCCTAATATGCGTCGGTTTGAACCCTCGCATATGCTGGGGACGCACATGCTCAAAGAGCATATGCGTCGGTTAATGAACCGACGCACAAAACCTTTGTGTGTCGGTTGAGCAAAAGAACCTACACACAAAGTCTGACTATCTGCGTCGGTTGTTCAACCGACGCACATGCCTGTTATGGGCGACAGTTGTTTACTTCAACCGACGCACATAGTCAGACTTTGTGCGTTAGTTCTGCTGCTCAACCGACGCATATTCCCTTTTTTTATTTAATTAATTGACTTAATTCATATGCGACGACTGTACAGGTGAACCGACACACTATATATATATATATATATATATATATATATATATATATATATATATATATATATATATATATATATATATATATATATATATATATATATATATATATATATATATATATATATATATATATATATATATATATATTATTTTTTTTACAATAAATATTTTTGTACTGCAAGCCAAAACCTGTAGCCTGTAATACACACATACAACATTATTACCATATACAAACCAACCCCAATACATCAATTACACTACAAGCAAGCCATCACACAACGACCCAAGAACATCATATCGATCACCAAACCGCAACAAATTAACGACGCCATTGCGCTTGCACAAATTACAGGCCACCACCAAACTCCATTAGACATGACAAATATATATGAATCACTCATAAAAAGGTTGATATACATAAATAAAAATATGATTACACAATTATCCAATACATCACTACTGAATTCAAAATATGATTTACACAATTATCTCAATTCATCAATACCGAATTCATACACATTCGTCAGTAATATATTCAGCCCAAAGATCTCGAATCTCGTTGATTTGCTCTAGAGTATATGATCTCCTTCCTTCACCAATACCCTGTACCCAATGTAAATAAATGACAAACCTATTATAAAAAGCATTTAGCTAGAACCCAATGTTGCATCACTTATCACAGTAATGACCATATATCACCCAACAAAAGACTATGAATAGAACCGCGCACCAACAAGATCAGATTATTCATGGGCATTATTGGTGTTCAGATAGGATCGATCATCACTAGCTACTATAATAACAGACTAACCACGAGTATTCATAGCTCATGGTAATGCTACTATGGATACAATCCTCACGTACGTGACACATACATAACAATGAAAGCAAATGATGGAATCCATGACCTAGGCTCTTCCACAACTAATGTTCCCATTCAACTGACCAATAATTAACAATTAACAGCTCTATGCCAATCAAGTTCAATATGCGCCCAAGAGTGTGTTAACTTAATGAACACCCCTATCTTTATTATCAAGAAGGGCCGGGGGAGCAAGATGTATAATTGACACCAAGTACAATCGTTCTCACATTGTTTCAATAACAATAACAGCGTGACAACTCATACCTTTCTCAAGTCAAACTTGGGATTTTTGTGATAGAGTGTGATTATCTCATACATGTATCTCATCACATAGAAGCAACACTCTTCTTGACCTCATTGTTGTTGAGGACACTGAAGAACACACACACATAAAAAAAAACTGTATGTCTAAGTCAATAATTTGGCAAGGATATGCGAAACACCAATTAACAACTTTAGTTTTGTGATTAGCAATTTCATCGTTAATTATTATTAGAATACCTGAACTTTGTCATCCCAATCAAACTTACTTTCTTTGTTGTGTTTGCCACCATTCAGTATATATACTCGAAAGGTCTTATAAGATAGGAATACATAAGTCAATAAATAAAATATATCGTAATTTTACACTACTTTGAGTTATGAATCAAAATATAACTTACAAATTCAAGTGACTCTTGAGGTGTATGGTTCGCTTTTTCCTTAACGGATCAAACACATTGAGCGCATTTTGATGACAACAAATGACAAGTAACACCCAATGCTCACTACATTAAAAAATATATAAATTAGAGAATTTTAATGAAGGAAGAAAAGTTAAAATCATATGTTATATGTTGTTACTCTTGGAGGTACGGTGCTAGGAAAACTTCCTTCGACTGCAATGTTTGGAAAGTATCAGCCATGTATGTAGTTGTCACATCTGTTTGCTGACGCCACCAATGCTAATTCTTTTGGACACATAAATCCAATTGAATCCACATTGGTGTCCTTGCACAACTTGTCCAAGTACCTTGAATGTAATACACATGTAATTAGTTTGTTGTAATAGATAAACATGTAGAATAACATGAAATCAATGAAAATATGAATAAATGAAAATTTTAAAGGTGAAAGTCTCACATCATGAATATCTGCAAAAAGGATATGTTTAACCATTTCATTCTTATTTTTTGAGAGACATCATTGCGACTGATGCAGATTGGAGCACGTGGAATATTAATATCATACTTGAACAACTCCTTATCTAATGCGACTTCGATTCTAGGAAAATTAGTCGGCAACAACATCATAACAGAATGCAAATTTCGGCATATCTCACTCAAACTGTCCAAGATAGCATCATCAACAAGCAACCCCTTTTCCTTCGTAGGCGTAGCTGACTCTTTAGTAGCAACTTATTTTTGTTTCTGAGGGGCTTTCTTTTTCTAGGGGGTTATGCTGTTTCTGAGAGGTGTTCTGTTTCTGTGGGGATTTTATCTGTTTGTGAGGGACATTCTGATGATGTGCTTTTTCCTTCCCTAGTACTTCAGAATCCTATTTAGAAAGGCATAAAATTAAAAGATGTTCTACTTGCTAAAATATACAACTGAGTCAAAAAATTAACATTCATAGTCAATAAACAAACAAAAACTATTACCTTTTCCAACATCTGAGGGGCTTTTTGATCTGTTTTATTCTTCTCCATTACTATAAAATCCTATTTAGATAGTCACAAAGTTAGAAATTCTTATACTAGCGAATTATACACAAATGAGTCAAATAATTGAAAAAATATTCATAGTCAATAAAAACAAACAATAATTGTTACATGTTCCAACATCACAAGATTTTTTGGTCATTGGATGTAGCTACCAGCTACAACGCCCACCCTTTGATGTTCTTTAGATGGCACTGGAAGGGTAAAAAGTTGAAATTCAGGAACAACTTCATCAATAGAGACCTTCACATTATTTAATGCCATTTTTTCGCCGTGAACCACACTTGCCCCGAGGGACATCAAAGGAATTCCAGTTCCCATTGTAACAACCACCCACTCGGAATCAGTATTCATCACACATAGACAACATGGAGTTGGTTTCTAGTTCAACGACATGAAAAGAATCAAGATGAAAATGAGAAGCTTAGAAATGTCAAATCTCAACTACAATTGATCCCCATCTAAAGTTACCCAAAAATAATAACACATTTTTAGCTTTTCTACCTACTAATTAATAATGGCATTAAACATGCACAATCTGAGTGACACAAATAATAAGACACTCATTGATCCCTGCAAAGAGGAAGAGTCACGAAAACTAGATGACATAGTTGAACAAGGGGACAAGAACTCAGGTCACAAAGTCCGATGCATGGTGTTTTAAGGTGGTTTAGTATTGACTAAAGATCTGGAAATCTTGTTCATATGTCCATATATATTATGAAACATAAATGCTATGGGGTGAATTTAAACGGGTATGCTGTTAGCATTATTTGCTAGCATGATTATCATCAATTAGGCCGAATAATAACTCATTTGCATGCTATGAAAGTGAAAGAAGTAGTAGACAACAGCAGCGAAAACATATTTCATCTTAGGTAGGTTCTAACTTGTATACATGTAGGCATATAAATGGAATTCATGTTAGGGCACAAGATCTACAGCAAGTTCAAACCACATACATACCTGCATATCTAGAAAAGGATCTAGCTCCACTGAGTGACAACTACTCCGATGCATGCGACTGGATGAGATAGTATTCAACTGATATACCTTAAAATCATCAGGAACATCATCGGAAAGTGGAACACCCATGTTCTGAAAATGATTAAAAATTCCTCTAAACTTCAAATTAACCATATTAGTCATCTCTTCCCTCATTTGTTGCGTAATTATAGGTAAATCATCCACCAAGATGACCCCCCTGGACGTTTGCCTCTGTCCGACTTAAACACCTCTGAAATGGTAGATCTTACTCCAACGCCTCTAACACGTCCACCATGCTCCTTTTTTCCAAGTGCACGTGTCAAGACATTATCTTGCCCATGAGGTGTCCATGATCCGTCAGGCCTTCTCCTGCCATTCCATCTGTTCCAAATCAATTATTAGTCTTAGTCTAATGATTAAAACACATGTCTTGCGTACATTAGCTCTTAGATCAAGCCTAAGATTACGAAAAAGAATTTTAGTAAAGCACTGCAAAGCAATCATAAACCAGGTTACACTCGAAGCAAATATAGGATCGGGCAATGTTTATCCCAACTCCTTGTCAATTTGTCATGAATACCTGCTAACTGCAGCACCTACCTACGAGTCCTACTACTATCATTATATGCTCACATAAGAACAAAGATAACATGTCTTTAATTTCAAACAAAATAACCTGACCCTTCAGAAACTTGATTCAGAAATAAGCTGAAAAAAGTCAAGTAAGCAGTCCACAACATTTCTGAGCTTGAATAGCCTACTATTTAACGTCTCCTACCAATTCTGACTCACTCAACAATGAATAAGACAAGTGGGAGAATGACATCTAAACACACTCCACAAATTAAACTTCAGAATATCCTGTAAAAAACATGAGATTTGTGCATGCATCCAAACACGAAATTGAACATATAGATAACCATCAGAAATAAGCATACAGATTAGTTACACATAAAGTTTTCCCCTACCTAGTAGGTGGTCTCCTTATCCTCTTGCTCTTTAAGTGTACTTAACGTTAATTTGGTAATAGAATTGCTAACTTTTACCAAAAAAAAATAAAAATAAATTATGATTACCATTTTTTTGAACACTTCTTCAGTGGATTCCTTGGGAAAATAATAGCCTCCTCCTTCTTTGTTTTCCTTAACTCTTGCCCTAACCCAATCATAATTATCTCGTCCAGTTGTTTGATCATCGGATTGAATCGACGACTCAATGGTTCCTGATGTACACAAAGAAGCAATAGGGTCTTGAACCATCCACTTGGCCTTCTTTGCTGCATATCCATCTTGCCCTAAATAATGTGGATGCTCGTTTAAATTTTTGGATCTCCCTTGCCTTCTCATTAATTTTCAGTTTGGAAAAGGAACCACTACTATAATTTGATGTCAATTTTACACTAACGTTAAGAAAACACATATAATTCGATAACATTACCTTAAACTCTTCTGTTTCATGGTACTCTTTGAACTTTTTCCACCGTTCTTCCGTCAGAAATTGATAATCCTCAAGCGGGTCCTTATCTAACAGCAAATAGTGGTTGACTAACCTAGACTTAAAATCCTTCCAACATCTCCCTGCAGATGTTAAAGTTTTCCCCTTCCATCGATCATCCTTCATGTGAAACTCTTTCTGAAAGAAAAAAAACAAATAAATGGTCAACAAATCACGGGTTCAGATTATTTCGAGTTAGAAGTATGTTCGAGTCAGGTTAGGTCGAGTCGGATTGATTCGGGTTTATACTGATATCAGGTTATGGACTTACGGGTCGGGTTAGTTCGAATTTCGGTTAAGTCAGATTCGGGTTGGTTTGATTTTCGGGTCATATCTACTCAAGTTTATTCATATTTCAGAGCATATATATAAAAGTCGATGATAATATGAATACGCACTTTTATATGAAAATTTTCAATAATAAGGACTCCATGTATGTATAGTTAGTACTTTTTCAATCATTTTAAATATTATAACATTATGAGTCGGGTTCACTTCGATTTCGGGTATCTTTAGGTCGGATGTTATTGGATTTGGGTAAATCGAAAAATATTGTCGGGTTTCGGGTTAGATCAGGTCGGGTCATTCTGGATAATGAAATTGATACATCTTTGGGTGTCAGGCGGGTTTGATATAGAGCGGATCGAGTTTTACCAGCTCTAGTAGCAGACCCAAAAAATCTGAAATATGGGTTCAAACTTTTAATATTTTAATAAAATAAATAATTTATAACTTTTTTAAAAATATAATTTATGATTATATGTTTGTGAACAAGTTGGACTCAATCTTGGCTTGTTTAGCAGCTCAAGCTCGACTCGTTTATTTAATCGAGTCTAAACGAGCCGAGCTCGAGCTACAAAAATAAAGCTCGTTTGAGCTGGATTATGAAAGCTCGTTCAAGTTCGAGCTCGACTGTCAACCCCGTGAACGAGCTTGAACAGCGTAAAGCTCGGCTCGACTCGGCTTGTTTACAACTCTAGTCTTAACAGACTATAACACCGAGCCGTCGGGGCCTAGTCATAGACTCACAGTCAGCCCCACCCACAAAAAAGAAATATTTCAAACATGCTCCAAAAAAATAAGGGAAAATTCTATTGGTGCTCCTCAATTTATAAATTGTCCAGCTGGTACCTAGTGTTTTTGGAAAATCCAACCGGTGCCCTCAAGTTATTTAGTGTTTTCGGACCATTACCCAACTAATGAACGGGCGTTAACAATGTTTCTAATTCCTCTCTTTAACCATCATGTTCCTAACCCTAACTAATGAAGTTATTACCATCTTTTTTAAGCCTAATGATTCATGTCTTGCCGCAAGACGTTTATCGCGTGTCTTGCTGGTGACCTGGCAATTATTTTATACTGATAAAATACTTGCTCACGTGGGGTATAGCGTATACTCTATGAAGCGTAAAATACCCCAAGTACTCGATGAAGCGTAAAATACCCCAAGTCCCTCTTTTGTTTTGTAAGCCCTTACAATGAAACCTAATTTCCCCCATCTGTGACACTGCTAACACCTCCCGAAGCGTTGAAGGTGAGATTCAATGAAGGCAGAGGCTTAGAATCGACGATGGAAAATATAGAACATGTGGACTTGGGGAGGAGAAAATTGATTTGGTGAACCCTAATTTGCGAAACTTTGTGGTCTGCGAATGGAATGAAAATGATTTTGAAGTTGGGTGTGTTTAATTAGGGAGGAAGTAGTAGGTAGGAGACTGACGGCGAAAGGTCGAAGCCATTAGTGAAGTCGTGTAACAGTTGGTGAAGTATAATTGGGGACAACGGAAGACAAATTAGAGTTTGCGGTTCGATTGAGAAATTATTGAAGGAAATAGTTGCAGACAGTGTTGAAGGTAAACAAAGAATTTTAGTATTTACATTATCTGTTGTTGAACTAGAAATAATTTGGTGTAAATGTAATTGGTTGAATTTCTATATTTCAGTTTGATAAATTTGGTTTGTGAGCTAATAATTTAGAACTGGTTAACAGTAGTAGTGTTGGGTTTAATTGTTGAATTATATGTAGTGTTTGGTATGTTAGTTGAATTACTAGTCGTGTTTGTTTTGTGTATTGATGTAGTAGTAGTATTTGGGTATATTTATTGAAACAGTAGAAATGTTGGGTTTATTTTTTGATGTAGTAGTAGTGTTTAGGTAAATTAGTTGTTACCTTTCAGTTGAGTGGGTTGAATGTGTAGTTAATGAGTTGTGTTTGTTTGAATTTATGTTTTGTTTGTCAATGAAGATGGAGGAATCAGAGCAATTTCCTTGGCAGTTATCTGATGATGAGAATTTACGTGATCAGAGTGATGTGGAAGAAGTAGGTGGGAGTGATAGTGACAGTGAAAGTTGTAGTGGTATCGGTGATAGGGTGGAACAAGTAAATATTGATACGGAGTTGGCCTTGGGAAATGATGTAGAGGTGTTGGATGAGGTATCTGGTGCCGGTGGTGATGATGTTCTATCACCACCTGTTTTGGGGGACACCTATGGAACATTGGAACAAGTTATGTTTATGTTGCAAAATTATGGTAGAACCGTAGGTTTTGCTTTTGTTAAATTTTGTAAAAACAAAGATAAACATGGAGAATTGCAGTATCAGATTTATGCTTGTCATAGAGCTGGGAAAAGGCCAATTAAGACAGGGCCTTCAGAGAGGCGTAGGGCAACAGCTGGTACTGACTGTGGGGTAAGGATAGGGTGTAGTCGCTAGGTATGTGGTAGATGGAAGATTTCTAGTGTGAAGTTGGAGCACAATCATGAAATGTGTCCTAGTAAAAGTAGGAGAATCAAACAATTTAGGAGTGTGAGGCCTGTTGCTAGGAGGTTGGAATATTTAGAGGAGTCTGGTGTTCTGATAAGTACATGTGTGAGATCTACAACAAGTCAATTAGGTGGGCCTCAACATATGCCATGTACTGCTAGGGATGCTAGAAATCATTTGGACAAAATAAAGAGGAAGAGGTTGGAAGAGGGAGGTGCAAATGCTTTGTTCCAATTACTAATGAAGATGCAAAAGTTGAATCATGGTTTTATTTTGAGATTGATAGTGATGAGGAAGGTCGTTTGAGGAATGTATTTTGGATTGATCCAAGAAGTATTGGGGCGTACAAGGAATTTAATGATGTAATTACATTTGACACGACCTATTTGGTTAATAAGTACCAAATGCCATTTGCACCTTTTATTGGGGTAAACCATCATGGTCAATCAATTTTGCTTGGATGTGCCTTGATATGTAGGGAAAATGTTCTGACTTTTACATGGTTGTTTGAGAAGTGGTTGGCAGCAATGGGTGGTGTAGCTCCTGGAGCAGTGATAACTGATCAATGTGAAAGTATTCGGCAAGCGATTAGGGATGTTTTTCCTTCCTCTAGGCATTGGTTTTGTTTGTGGCACATTTTGGTGAAGTTTCCTGTGAAGTTTAAAACATATAGGCAATATAATGAATTGTTGAAAGAGTTTTACGCAGTTGTTTATGACACATTTAGTATTCGTGAGTTTGAGTTGAAGTGGTCTAGTATGGTTGTAGAATTTGACTTGCAACGAAGGGGTGAGCGATGGGATTGGATGAAGAGCTTGTATAAGTGGAGGCATAAATGGGTCCCTGTATGTGTTAATGATCAGTTTTGGGCTGGTATGTCATCAAGTCAGCGGAGTGAGTCAATGCATGCGTATTTCAAAGCATATGTGCATAAGAAAACCGGGTTGAAAGATTTTGTTGAAAATTATGAGACTGCACTTACTGATAAGATAGATGTGGAGGAAAGTGCCGATGCGGATAATATGCAAGGAAGCATTCCCGTGAGATTTACCTTTGGTATTGAAGAGACTTTTCAAAAGGTATACACTCATAATATATATCGAAAGGTGCAAGATGAGATTGAGGGGATGTTCTATCTTGATATTGATGAGGTTGGTAGTAGTGGGGATGAAGTAGTATACAAAGTTGTAGAGGTGAAAGAGATGAGAGATAGGAGTACTAGCACAAGGGACTTTGAAGTTACTTATGTATGTTCGAATGGTGAAGTGAATTGCATTTGTAAGATGTGGTTGTGGAAAGGGTTGTTATGTAAACATGCCATGAAAGTGTTGCAGAAACGTCGTGTTATTGTGTTGCCTGAAAGGTACATATCATGTAGATGGAGGAGGGATGTCGAAAGACCTCATAGCAAGGTGAAGTTGATTGGAGTAGGGGGAAAGTGGAGTGAAGAGAGGGAGAGACAACGAAGGTTGGAGGCAGAGTTTTTTTTCTGTTGCTGACCGTGCTATAGTGACAGAAGAAAGGTGTGCATATTTTGAGGGTGTTTTGAAGAATGTTGGTGAGGTATTTGAGGATGGGACATGGGAGGAGAATGTGACTGATGGTGAGGGGGAGGAAGAAGATGGAGGTAGAAGGTATGAAGATCCGTTGGTTGTTAGTTCAAGGGGTAGGCCGGGAGGAAGGAAGAAGTCATTAGGGGAAGTTATGTGGAGGAAGGATAGAAATTCAGGATGGAGGGAAAGAGGTCGAGGTAGGGAAACAGGTGGAGGGAGGGAAAGAGGTCAAGGTAGGGATAGAGGTAGAGTGAGGAATGGAGGTGGAGGTAGAGGAAGAGGTTCTGGGAGAGGGAGAGGGAGAGGTAGAGGTAATTTGGAGAGTGATAGTGAAACTGAAGAAGAAGATGGTAGTGGTAGTCCGACTGTTAGATGAAGGACGCGCCAGCAACGTCAAATTGAAAGGGATGCGGGGTTATCTCATATGGTTAGTGACCTATTTTATGGAAATGCATATTAAATACAAACTTATAACTTACAAAATTAGTTATTTGTATATGCTGAAAAATTGTATTTTGATTGGAATAGGGTGATGAAGGTGGATCCCCGTTGGACCCAAGGACACCAGTACACCTTAATGGTCCTAGTACACCTCCGATATCTTTCCAAGGCAGCAACGCGATGATGCAGGTAGTATTATTTATTAACAAAGAAAGATTTATTGTTTCAATGAAAGTGTTGTTGAATATTGAGCATATTTGTTGGTAATGCAGGCCCAGTTGTATTCTCCCAGAAATGAGCATATGTATCAACATCCTTATGTGTTCTACTCACCTGGAGGAATGAGTCATGCGTCACCCCCGCTCATGCAAATGGTAGATAGTTAATAAGAAATAATTGTAAACAGTATACAATATTATGTGAACCTTATATATTTAATTTTGTTTTGAAGGGTATGTTCCCACGAAACGGAGAAATGAGTATGCTGTTAAGCGAAATAGTGCCTCCCGTCCCTCCCGTATTTCCCGTGCCTCCTAATATGGAAGAGCAAAGTGGTTTCTGAATAAGTTAGTATACTGAACTTATGCTTGTTTATAGTTTCAATGGTAGTTGAACTAGATATGTGCTTGTTTTTAGTATTGAACATTTGTTATAGAGGTTTAGATTTTTCTGTTGGGATGCATGTAATAATAAATGAGCAGATAGCATACTTGTCATTGAATCCAAGTTCTGGTTTGAATATATGAGGACAGGTTGTGGTGGTTTTAAAAATATGTGGTGTTGCAGTGTTTTAGTTGTATGAGGGAGATTGGTAATAGAAAGTTGGAGATAATGCAATGGTTCAAGGTTCTAGACTTGTGTTATTGTCTCTTGGTTGACAGTTACATTAATGGGGTGTTATTTTTTTGTGTTGTTTATGTGGGTGTTTTAATTGGTTGTTGGTGTTGTAATTGGTTGTGGGTATTATAAAAGAATGGCAGTTAGTAAGGATGAAGTTTATTTGTGGGTTTATAGTCCATCAGTTTTATTGTGGGTTAATAGTCCATCAATTGTATTCAAAACATAAGGTAAGCACTGTTGCCAAGGTGGCTTTATGAAAATTGTAACAGCAATTTGAATAATTGACAGTAGGACATGTTGCCAAGGTTGGTTGAAATTTTTTGGATATGCACTGAAGGCAGTTTTAAGCAAGAAATGGTATGTGTTAGAAGATATTAAAGTTGATGAATTACATTGAAAGTATAAGTTAACCAGATTATATACTTTGCAGGAGATTCCAACAACTTTCATCAATAGAAATTCCTTCTCCAACAATTGCATACTTCGAGGGCCAATCGGCCATGAAGGGTGGGACAAATTTGTGAGGGATCATGACATTAAGTTAGGAGAATTTATCTTCTTTTCATAGCAATTCTGTATTTGTCATTGATATATGCGGCTAGACGAAGTATAATTGGGTTGGTTGTTGTTGATTTTGTTTGAACATGTTTAAACCACTTTGGTGATGAATGCTTTGTAAACTCTTAATTATTGCCAATATAAAAGGAAAAATTAGAAAACCATATTTACAGGTTGCAGGTGAACAATTTTTTTGTTCGTGATTGACAGGTTATTTGTTAATTATGATTACGGAAATCTTAATAGACAGGATAGGTCAGATTGGAATGGGCTTGTGTAAAATACTTTTTGAGGCGAAACAGGTCCATCATTACTATGTAATAGTAACCATAGCAAAACTTATTTAGTAAAAGGGGTAGTTTACCTAAGTGTCGAATAATGGGCTTCAGCCCATGGTCCAATAAAATTGAGAAGAGGAGTTCAGTCCATAACAGTGAAACGTTTCTTACTGATAAGGCTATTGAGTATCCAGTGGATCAGTGTCAAGGACATGTTTGGAGTCCCATGTTGGTGAATTGGGCGTCCACTTTGATGGACAACCACTAGTGTTAGTATTATGAAGCCATTGCTCTGCTATTGATTGTGCCAAGCCAGTAATTGAACCTATTATTTAAAGAAAAAAAACTAAGGGAAAAATATTAAAAGATTAATTAGGTTCAAACATTACAAATTAGAGGGACTTAAATTGAAAAGAGAATGATCTCTCAATCCATCCTTGAAATTACAGAACCATGATTGAAGTCGAAGGTATCAACGTTTACAATTGCCTAATTATCCAGGCTGCAATTGAGAAGGCCACAAAGTAAAAAGGGACAACAAGATAGTAACGACACATAGTTGAAACGTTGTTGTGGCAGAGGACGGTGAAGATCGTTTTTCATATAGGCCAATTCCGCCTTCAAATCATGTAGATCCATCTTCAATCTAGCATTGTTTGCCTCCAAGTTCGAAATTAGGTCATGTGCAAATTGGTGATTGTCAACTTCTTGATTGGGAAGTTCTTCAATGGCATTTAGGGGAAATAACTGTTGATACTTAGTTGAAATTGCCTCCTTCAAATCGTCTTTTAAGAGAAATTGGTAACAATTGTCTGTCTGAAATAGAAAATAAACTTATAAATTGGAACGAAATTCAAAATTGAAAAGAATTGAAATAGAGGTGAACATGAGTACCTTCCAAGTTGGGCAACCATAGAAATTCTTCCCTTTATTGTCAGTGTCTTTGTGCACATTTTGTAAGACAGAGTGATATCCACGTGAATGGTCGCATAAAATGGTGCCGTCGAGTTTCATTTTTATAACTTTGTTTTTTTCTGTGGAGAGGAAGGCATGGTGGATGATGATGATTCACACATTGAATTTTTATTTTTGGGGGTGGTGGACGACATTGCAGCAAGACAAAGGGGATGAGGTTTGTTGGGTTCCTATATGGAGAAGAGACGGAGAATAAATGGAGGTGTGGGCATTAATTTAGAAAGCAATATATAATGACCTACATAATAAAACGAAATAGTGCTGATTAAAAAAATTAAAAAAACAAAATAGTAGTAAATATGTTGTTATCAATTAGTTTGATTAGTCCAATAATGCGAACGAAAATGAAAATGGATTAGTATTAGTATAGTGTTTGTATTAGTAGTCTTTATGATAAAAAATCAATAAGAACCGAATTCTATAGTAGTTTAGACGTCTCCGGGTTATTTTAGAGTCATTCGGTGATAAAACGAGAGCAAGGACTGTAAACATTAGTAATACCTTAAAGAGTCAAATTGAAGAAAACTAAGAAATAAACTTTGTACGTATTAGCAGTGTTTATGATCAAAATCGATTAGAACCGAATTCTATAGTGGTTTAGACGTCTCCGGTTATTTTAGAGGTAGTCGGTGATAAAAGGAGAGCAAGGACTGTAAACATTAGTAATACCTTAGAGAGTCAAATTGAAGAAAACTAAGAAATACACTATGTACGTATTATCAGTGTTTATGATCAAAATCGATTAGAACCGAATTCTATAGTGGTTTAGACGTCTCCGGGTTATATTAGAGGTAGTCGGTGATAAAACGAGAGCAAGGACTGGAAACATTAGTAATACCTTAGAGAGTCAAATTGAAGAAAACTAAGAAATACACTATGTACGTATTAGCAGTGTTTATGATCAAAATCGATTAGAACCGAATTCTATAGTGGCTTAGACGTCTCCGGGTTATATTAGAGGTTGTCAGTGATAAAACGAGAGCAAGGACTGTAAACATTAGTAATACCTTAGAGAGTCAAATTGAAGAAAACTAAGAAATACACTTTGTACGTATTAGTAGTGTTTATTATAAAAATCGATTAGAACCGAATTCTATAGTGGTTTAGACGTCTCCGGGTTATATTAGAGGTAGTCGGTGATAAAACGAGAGCAAGGATTGTAGACATTAGTAATACCTTAGAGAGTCAAATTGAAGAAAACTAAGAAATACACTTTGTACGTATTAGCAGTGTAAACATTAGTAATACCTTAGAGTACTATGTTAAATCCTTTTACCAAGTTTTTTGTGTCCAATTCTTATTCGTTGATTATATTATGTTAACAATTATGGGTAAAGGGTTTAGGTTGTAGGGTAAAAAGTGTAGAAAGGGTTTAGGATATAGAAAGGGTTTAGGGTAAAGGGTTTAGGGTGAAGGGTAAATAATAAGGGTTTTACATCATGTACCATTTACTACGAAATTATTAGTCTTTTACTACAATCAGTTGTCTTTCTCTAACAAGACACAATAGTTTATTAAATTTTAAAATAAATGTTTGTATTTCACCAAATTTATGAGAACCTGTACAACCATTTACTACAAAAACATTAGCCGTTCACTACAAAGAATTGGCCTTCTCTAAGAAGATACAAGAATTTTGTATTATTTTTCAAAGTCACTGTTTGACTGTCACAAAAAGTAAAACAATATGTACAAATTTGCAAGAAAAGATATGTCTTTCACTACAAAAGGTTGAACCATTTACTACAATGGTTTGTCGTTTTTCATGTTACAAAGATACAAAATCACATTCAATCCCCAGCCATGTATTAAAGTTGCATGGTGGGTAAATAGATGTAACATGTGTTCACCGAGTAATTAACACGTCACCGTCATGGTGGGTAAAAGGATGTAACATCACCTGCAAGTTACATAAGAGACAAAAATGTTAGAGTTTTGCCAAAAAATAAATAAATGTTAGAGTAATGATAACTAAGCCATAAGTAAGTTGAAAGATATTAATTAATTCTATCTTTCAATTAAATTAACATCATATAGCAGATATTACTTTCATGTTTGGAAATATTATGTTTTACTTAAACATGACTAATATGTATGAAGCCAGAAACATAAATTCCAATTTTACTTTCGTCTGTAGTAATATAAGATTTTACTTAAACATGAGTAATTAGTAGTAATCCGTGTATAAGTTCCGTGATGTATAAATGGTTGGCATTATGGCATTGGCTAAGGATAAATATTTTTGACATGGTTGGCATTGAGTTGGTATGTAATTACAGTACCATATAGCGTGTCTGTGTGCACAACAAAAGTCAGCTACCTATGTCTGCAACCTTGACCTGTGTAAAGTAAAATTGCAGCACTGAAAAGACCTCACAAAACCCAATGTGAGACATCAGTATATCTCATTTTTACTACACACTTAACCCCAATCTACTATGTGGTCGTAAAAACCCATTCAATAGAAGTAGGACAAAATTTATGATTATGACATGTCATTTGATAACAAAGTTCATCTGACATGTGTTTTTCCATCACATTTTTACTACAACACCATTCCTGTTTTACTACAACACCATTCCTGTTTTACTACAAATTTTATTAACCAAAGGGAGGAAATGTACATTGACCAATACACCCTCCACAAGTAACATAGGATATCTGAGGTGTGACAGAGGACGGGCATTGGGCAGTGGGTGGGTCTATGAAAGGGATTATAGAGGTTGACAGATTTACTTTCACAAAATTATTACTTTTTTTGGTCATTTTTACATTGGATTGAAAAATTGAGAGCATGGTTACATTTAATGGACACAAATTATTACTAGATTAGGCAGGCATAAGTGTTTCTGGTAAAGGCCTTCATTTAATTGACACAAGTCATACTATAAAACTAAGGAGGTAGTTCAAAAAATAAATGCTTTGTTTGACATCAATAGCAAAGTTGCAGTGAAGCAATTTATTTTTCATGCCTTCATCAATGACGTCAGTTGGGTACATAGGAGTGAAGGGCAAAAGGCCAAGAACAGGTGAGAAAATTAACTATCATTTGCATTAATATCATCTTCAATCCTCTTATCTAGTTTAACATTTGTTTTTCAATTGCCTCCTTTTATTATTATGTGCATTTTACAGTTTAGTATTTCACAATGCTTCCTTCGTTAATGAACTAATATGAAGTTATGGTTATCTGATTTATATTGTTAGACAACAAGAATGAGGACCTACTATCTATCACTTTATCACCTAGTGGGTACAAGGAAATGTTCAAGGACTACAAATCCAAGCTTGATGTGCTAGAGGCAGAGATTGAGGAGTTTTTTGAGAGGATGCTTCAAGAAAGCTCAAGGAGACACGTCAATTTCCTACTCTTCTTAGATGTGCCTTTACCCAACTTGTTTAGGTTGAGTGGGAAGGCCAAAGAACCAGAAGCTTATGTCCCACCCAATACTACATCAACTGACCCTCAACCTAAAAGACAGAAACATTCAACAACAACTAAGGGAGAAACCAAAACAACCCCACAAGGACTAAAGTCAACAAGAGCAGCAAACATGAGTGCATTAAGCAAGGGTAAGAACTTGATGGTTGAGTTCCAAGACCTCTGCTCCTCAGAGACTTGAGATTGGTGGAATGTAATGAGGTTCCCTTTTTGTTGAGCCATGGAAATTTAATAATTGCCTTATATTGGTGGGTGGTTTACCATGTCATTTAATTTGGTCGATTGGGCCACTTTGTCATGATCAATTGTAGGATTTTTCTAGAATTATCTTTGGTCTTTCATCTAACTAGTTTCCAGTTAGTTATATGCAAGAGAATTGTAGGTTTAAGTAATGAAGTTAGTCTACTTAGAGGCATCAAATATGTTGAAGGAATTATGTTTTAATATATCTTTTATCTAGACATTGGTCTTATTTTCGTTTATTAATTTATGTCTAATTTCCAATTAAATTAGATTTGTTACTGAAGAACAATATGAAACTGACAATTGGATAAATGAATCAACATCTATTTCTAACACAACTCAAGCAATGGCATATACGCATTTACAAGTGACATCATAAAAACAAGTTCCAACCGCCCCACTAGTTGGAAATACAACATCCAATTTCCTATGTACTGGTTCCCCCCCAACAAAAGATAAAAATATTCTTGAGTTAAGGCACTGAGACCACCTCGTATCCAACGAAGGAGTAACTTGTCTACCGGACATAATAAACTTGCTTGACTCCCCATTCCGTACATTAGGGGTGCCAACAACATTCGTTACTTGATTTGTTAAAACAACACCAAATCCATAGGATTTTGCAAGTCGATGGAGGATATTGGACAACCTTAAAAATATTGAAGATCGTCTTGCCAAATTAGACGGGGTGGCTTCAAATTCCGATCTAAATACGGTAGCTAGACAATCTATAACAACTAACCTTATTGGTTTCGTTGAACTAAAACGTGCAGCTAAGAATGGCTCCCTTTTTTCCACAACACTGAACAACTCTAAACTCGTACTAAAATAATTCATGAAAATATAATCTAACGGATCATGGCTAAAATATGTTGATCCCTCCTTCCCCCTCCATCCATTGCCAAATGTTGAAGCCAATTGCCGAAGACGTCGTAACGGAAACTTGCCATTCTCGTGTATATATAAAGCACTCCCTTCCAACCCACCCGCTTCAAAGGAAATTTGAGCAGAAATTAATAATTGCAAACATAATTGTGTTTTACCAGTTTCACTCTCCCCTACTATTTCAAACAAAGTTCCACATGCAACCCCTCCTCCTAAGACATTATCAATTCCAGGACAATTTGTGGTGCATTTGGGAATCAATAACCCGTCCTCCCCACCCGAACCTAATAACTTTGATGTGCTTGCCATAGATTTTTTTTTCTTTTGGCTATGTTGATGTGCTTGCCATAGTTAATGACAAGAACCCCTTATATTCTTATTCCATTAACTCCCATTTCAAGGTCAGCTATTTATTGAGCAAATATTTGGTCTTACGTGAAACGGACAAAACCACCTCATAAATTACATGGCCCTACACAAGGCCATAATATATTCCCACAAAATGACAAATTTGCATATAGTACTCTCCTCCCTTTAAATCCGTGACCCCTCTCCCCCCATTTCTTATCACTTTGCCTTTCACAACATGGCTGATAAAGAGGTTGCAGAAGCTTCCAACCACAACAACAGTACAAACACCAAACGTACCTCTCCAAAATAACTTGTAGACTCATTTCATTTTTATATTTTCCTATTTCTCCTCACGTTTCCTACTCCTTCCTTTTTTTGATTTCCTTGCAGTTATAGTGCAACAACAATATGAAATGAAAAGGAAAGAATATAAACAAGTAACAACTGAGGTTGCAATTCTAATGGAAAGATTATCTGACAAGTTTACACCAAATGTTTTTAATGACATCTGGTCTGGAGAAGGAAGTACACTACGCCCCAAAAATAAAGCTCTAACCAAGATTAAGGAGATTTTGTGATTCCCATATTGCTGACAAATTGGAAGACAATTGCCAAACTATCCTGGATGAGGAAAACTTTGAAAGGCGTAATAGACAAGAGGAGTTGGAAGGATTATCAGATAGTGAGTAGATTTGACATTAGTCATGTTGTTAATTTTAGTTAATTGCCTTCACTTTATTTTATGTCATTTGTAATTTCAGTATGCAAGTAATCAAATTCGAATTTCAGTCTGCAATTTGCACACTTTTATATATGAACCACACTCATTTATATTCCACACACAACATTGAAATTCCATTCAAATAGTAAACATACAATTTAAATGATAAACCACACTTATCCCCACACAACATATTAGCTAAGATACAAGTTCAATGAAATAACAACATAAACCATTCATGGAGTTTCATCAGATGGACCTTGAACACGAAGCCTCTCAAAATACTTCTCCGACAGTGTCAACAAGGTGGATCAGCATGCATGATGTTGTCAACTTCAAGGCATGATAAAATATCTAGTAGTCTCCTAATTAGAATGAATACTTCATCGTGCACTTCTTCGACACAAGAGCTATACTCCCTAATGCGTGCTTCTAACCAATTTTGACTCATACTTATTTCTTACTGTTGCAAAACTTGATTTTTTAGTAAATGAAGGGATTTTAATAGAAATTCTGGAGAAATTCCTTTGTGAACTAACCTAACTTATGGAGTCCTTATATAGAGGAGAGGATGCCTGTTAGGGCTGCCTTCTATTTACCACCCAACCGTCCAAGTTTGTATAAGAGGCCCCAACACAAATGGCTCTCCTAAATTCGGGGGCGGCCCAACAATACACACTCATAAAGTAATTGGCTCAAATTGACATCCAAATTACCAGCAATTTCATTTCAATATTATGCCTTTGTTGGGCCGAATTTTTACATCCATAGTATGCCTTATATTGGTCCACGAATTTGACAGCTTTTGGCCCAGAAGCTTTCCTCCACAATATCATTTCCATTTACTACTACAAATACGATTTGTGATCAATGTTTAATCACACCAAAAATACCCTGGGATTCATTAGACCCAACCCAGGATAACAAGTAAACAACCCTAATGGATGCATAACCAACCCTAAAAACATACCGCCTCATTTACATTTGCCCACCCTTTTGCAAAATTATATAAAAATTAAAGTTAAGTTAACCTAATTTTATACAACCTTTCACAAATTTATACTAATTCACTCCTGCTCACTTCATCAGTACTCGCCCCTTGTTCACTTTCTTTAATCCAGCTTCTTTCTTCTCTTTATTTAGTCCTACTCCTGCTTCTTTCTTGTCCTCCTTCACTCCTGCTTCCTTCTCCTTTTTCCCTACAGCTTCATTCTTCTCCTTCTTCTTTGGTTTCAAACCATCAATGACTTCTTTCTTCACCATGTTCAAGTCATTGTGCACCATCTCAATAGCTAATCGTCGCCTATTATACAATGCTGGAAACTGGACAAAGTAATCGGGAAAACTATAAAAGAAACTCGGCTCATTTTAATCCTATTCTGCCATATGTTCAGCTCAAAATTATTCATCTTAATACCACCTTACACAAATATTATACACATAATTACTTACCACATGTTCCTCCAATTCAGATTTCTGTTTAGGCCACACCTCAAGCATAGTCATCATGTGTATACCGCAATCATAACTACAAAATTGGAAAACACATAATGGAACATGTATCACAACTTGAAATGCAAATAAATACAAATTAATCACAACCATCAGACATAACTTACTTATTAGGTTGGATGGGCACATCACCCACACTTCGTTCCCATTTCAGCATATCCACATCCTTTACTAAGAAAGATATAAGGTGTTGTGCGTTGAAAATCTGCATCATCAATTCTAAATCATTACTTTCTATCTTAATACACAAATAAAGTTTCTGCATATTATACTCCACTTACCATTCTCCTTATCTTCTCATCTGAACCCTTCACAAACAAATCATGCTTAGGAGGCAAAGAATCAAGCTTTGTGATCTTCTTCTCAACCATGTCAAAATGCAGTGCCCACCAATGCATATCATTACATACTGGCATGAACACCTGCAGCATTACCAGCCAATATGTAAATTCCTATGGCTACCAGTTACAACTTACATTCATCATTTCTTTACTTACATGTCTACAACCCCTTGGAGTCACATTTGCGTCCTCCAAACTTCTTCTAACACCAAACAAGCTATTGTTGTAAAGACACTCAAGCAAAAAGGTTTCCGGGGTCTTATAGTCCAATGCCAAACGCTTCACAAAATTTCTCACTCAAAATTCGACTCAAAACATAAATTATAACATAGCTCAATTTACTTTTACAACTTAAATCTGAGATATAATACCGCGTAATGATCGTCCAAAAGAAATCGACTTTTCCCTTCTCGAGCCCACTGTATATTCTTCATATACGCCCAAACTTTGAAAACCTTAGACATTTACAAATACAGCAAAATATAAGTACACATTTCCCATTCTTTAAATGAACAGATTAGTAAAGGAATATTACTTACAGAATTATTCAACCAGCAACGATCTTTTGACAGAGTCTTCATATCAAATTTAGTCACAAAGTAGCATGGCACTTGCACAACCAAGATCCCCCTACATACCATCAATCCTTATCATATTATGGTCAATTTAAATTAAATTAAATAGTCGAGAGAAAATTTTTAAACTTATGGGTCTTCCCTTCTAGTCCCACCACCATCACCAATAAACTTTAGAATATTCAAGTCCTCATCGATAACTTTTTCGCGGTTTAACTTACGATTCGTGCGATCAGTCTTCTTCTTCTTATTACCACTAACAACTATCTCATTTGGCATCAACCGTGTTGATCGTCGCCTCTTCTTCTCTTCCCCAACCTTCACATTTTCACTTACCACTGACTGAATCACACTCCTCCGATTTCTCTTCATCAACTACCTCACCAAATTTACACCCCAGGTCTTTTATAATTGATGAGTACGATTGCACAATCCGACGATCATGGTGATATGGAGTCATCAAACCATTGCTTGTTTGGCCATCTATATATGCGTTTGGTGTTTCTGGATCTATTTTTTCAAACCCTTCACTGTCATAAAATTGCCACAACTCTTCTCTAAAACAGACTCAATCTCAATTCCACAACTAGCACCAATATTCTGACCATTTTCACAACCAGACAAACCTCCATTTTTCACACCATCATCTAAAACAGACAAACCTCCAATATTCAGATCATTATCACAACCTGATAAACCACCATCATTCAGACCAGACAGACCACCAACATTCAAACCAGACAGACCACCAACATTCACACCATTATCAATACCTTACAAACCAACCATATTCAATACATTACCAAGACCAGAAAAACCACCCATATTCAAACCATTACGATCACCAGAAAAACCACCAATATTCACAACACATTGTCACAACCAGAACTAGCAAACCCACCTTTCTCAAATCCTTTATCAAAACCACAAATACAACCTTCATGAACAACATCATCAACAAAACAACCAACTCCCTTACCACGACCACACGTATTAGAATTAACATTCACACTGCCACAACTTTCAACCTTATAGTCCCTATGCTTCTTTTTCATCAACAACACAGTCTTTGGAGCTTTTGACACAACCTGTATACACAAAACAGAGATTTCAATCACTTTTCAGATTAACATTTCCAATTAATCACCAATTTCAAGTTATCGTTTATTTACCTTATGACAAATTAGGGGTGGCCTCTCATTCTTAGCTATGTCCTTGTACAAGGCACCTTTAGGCTCATCAGGGTGCCTCTCCCCATATCTCAGATGAGGATCATCTAACAACTGCATACATTTCAGGTTTTGATTTAATATTCCATCAATTTCACAACCTAACTTATTAGTCATCTACCATTTTTAACCTCACCTTAGCCTGTCCAAATTTCCGTGTAGCAATATTGTAATCCTCTTTAACTGCTTCTAGCATTCTCTTCCTACTCCAAGCCGATAACCTCTCTCTATATGCCAACTTACTTTCCCATGAGACCACCTCCCTCCGCTTCAGTCTGTCTAGGTAGATTATCTGCAAAAACAAAAAAAAAATATATTCATTACACAGGTCACAACAATATTTACTAACAATTAACACCACATTGGTCAATACAAACCACTAATATTATAACACATCTACCATAACCGCCTTTCATTTCAGCTTCAACATTATTCCCTATTCCTTCATCTACTTGCTCTAACCTCTTCAATCTAACCTTCCTTCTTGCTTCTAATAACTGCTTCCACACATACGATGCCCAATCATAGTGATTGGGATCTCCTACATTTAATGCCACGCTCAACGTTCTTGGATTGATCCTATTCCCTTGAGTTGGACAATAAAATGTCCCCAAAACATACAACAAAAAATTAATCTTGAACTCCTAAAAAGAAATACCAGCTTTGATACATCCAAGAACAGCATTGGAAACTATTCCCCGATTTTTTAATTTCACTGGATCCATTGACAATCTCTCATACTTATCTTTCAAACCAAGATACAACTCTTCTCTCTTAATATCTTCACAAATAGGTAGAACTCCTACTGGAATGCCTAATATCCATGCTACATCGTTCGATGTAATCTGCAGCTCCACATTTTCACGCATCCGTTAGCTACCACTAACATCATCCAACCTCTCCATTAACCAATGACCAAGTCCCCTGTCCATTTTCAAGTTGTCCATCTCCAATATGGTCCCAAATCCCATTTCATGAATCCACCCCTTCTGTTCTTCTGTCAACTTGTCCACAACAAGACCTAGTTTTTCTGGTAACGACCTCATATTTGGTACCTGCAAACACACTTTCAACATTCAATACATATGACAACACAATACGAACTAGAATTTTAGCAACACACTAAATTATGCAGCCTTACAGGTCTCTAGATGGTCCCTTCTTCTTTGGTGCTTTAGCTTTACTAAGTTCTGCACCATCTAAATTTTGTTTCCATCTCTTAAACACAATATACCAAAAACAAACCAACCAATTCAATAAATATAAAAGCAACTCTCGTAAATATAACAAAACACTAATCAACACAGTTTATTATTTTAATATCCAACACCTTCTCTAAATCTATAAACAATCACACTTTATTGAACAATATTCTTAACCCTAACAATAACACTAAAGATTTTTAACTACATCAGAAACCCTAACAATAACACTAAACAATTCATGACCATGCTCATAATTAATCAAATTATTAAACAGGTTACAAAACAACTAATTACAAACTCTAACTAGTTAACTATATGTATAATTAATTTTCAAACTATTCAATCAACTTCTAAAGTACTTACATCTCTTTTCAGTCTTTGGTTTTCAAAACTTTATCCAACTTCAAAATTCCACGAGTTGATTTCGCACAGATTTCACCCAACTTCCAATTTCCGTTTCCTGCTTCTAATCACCCAACTTCTCTTTTCATTTTCCGTTTCCTAGTTCTAATTTACCTCCGATTACCAATTTCTGTTTGCTCCTTCGAATTTACCCCCGATTCATTTCGCTCATCTCGATTCGCTCTTTTCAAATTCACAACGCCTCAAATCTCTTAATTCTAAGCCCTATTAGAATCGCGCACCTTCAAACATACTCCCCACTTCAATTACCATACAAATTTACTAATAATGGACTGAGACTGAGAGTCAGATCTGCAAGAAAATGAAACAAAACATAAGGAATGAGAGAGAGAGAGAGAGAGAGAGAGAGAGAGAGAGAGAGAGAGAGAGAGAGAGAGAGAGAGAGAGAGAGAGACTGGGACTTGGGCAAATATCTGGACATATACGAGGCGTATTTCGTTTTCAACCGTAGACGCTTCCTTTTACTACATCTAAAGGTGCACGTGACTTCATTTTGAATTAATTTGAATCTTGCTGCCACCTGTAATCAAACCAACGTGACACGTCAACCTTCAAGACATTTTACTTTGTCTTGCTGCAAGACATTTATCATCCCTCCTTTTTTAATTTGTTCATTGTAAGTGACACCCATTTCTTCAAAATCAAGAGCCTTGATGACACTAGATATAACTTTTGCAATCTGCAATCTTCTTTGACCTTTGGAACCTTATAGTCCTCATTCTCCTCTGTAAACATTCAATCAGCAACATAAACCCCTTTTCTTCATTTCTAATAAATCAACCTTCTTCCTAATTTCCTCACTTCTCTACTCTTTTTCTAGGTTCATTTTTCTTTCCCCTTCAAGATCAAGATGTGCATTTAATTTCCCACTTAATTTCCAAACCCTCAATTTTCCTCTTAACCCCTTCATGTTCCCTTATTAAATCCTTGATTCTCAATTTCTCACCGTAGCCCAAGTCTCTCTCACTTCTTTTATGTATTCCTCATCTCTCTCTTTCTGTTTTCTCTTTTGCAGTATCCTTAATTTGGCACACTTTGAAATCAACAACACATAATCAACATCAAAAAATCACAAAAAGGGCATAACATCAACATCAACCCTTTTGACTCAATTGAATTTCCAGATTTTTGGGGGTTCAATTCAACTTTTATTATACAATTCTAGGATTTTATCACAAGAATTTGGGTTTTCTGATATGGGTTTTCTAGATGGGTCAAGTGATTTACTCTTTTTAGGGGAATTTGGGTTTTGGTGTTTTTTTTTTTTATTTTTTATTTTTTGTGCAGTAGCTTGACGAGCACCAACAAAGGGCGAGAAGAAGCCATGGATGGAGCTCCTCGAACAAGCTTGGGTTTTGAAGAAAAATGGCTGGTTTTTAGAGAGAGGGGTTTTACACAAGATTGTTAACCCAGTTAACGTGAAAGGTAAATGTAGTGGACAAACTAAATAGTTCAAGGGTACCAATTGGATTTTAAAAAACTATAGGGCACCAGCTGGACAAAGCAAGACTAGAGGGGTACCAATAGAATTTTCCCAAAAAATAAATAAATTCTGAAGTGGTGAGTGGTGTGGTGACCCTAGGGATGTAAATGGATCGGATTCGGATCGGATGAAGCATCATCCGCTCCATCCGCGAAATCCATCTAATCAATCCGCTCCATCTGTCATCCGTGAACCATCCAATCCATATCCAATCCGTCCGTCATCCGCGTGGATGGACAGGTGCTTAACGGTTTATGGACTAAAAATAATGAATACACCCAACTATAATAAAACTTTTAGTAGTCAAACAAAATTTCAACTCATATATGATTGTTTTACCTTCTAACAATAAAAATAACACAATTTAGTTTAAATAATAACAATACAAATTAGAAAATAAGCAAAATTAAACTAAGATGTAAATATAACATAGGTTTGATATCTTTTTTATATAGTTATTTTACACTTTTATATCTAAACGGGTGACGGATGGATTCGCGGATCGGGTTAACGGATGAGAAATCTCATCCATCATCCGCTCTATCCGCCATCCAATCTATCCATCATCCGCTCTATCACCAATTAATCGGGTTTTAATTCATATATTCGATTCGAGTAGTTAGGCTAGTTGACCCCTCATAGTCATAAGTCGAAGGAGTAGTTCTCCCTGGACTCCACGACTTAGCTTAGCGGCCATAAGAATCTCCGTACCATACACGTAGCGCCAACCCAAACAACTCATTTTGAAATTTTGTCAAAAGCCAAACCTATCACAAACGAAATTAGTCAACTCACCATTGAATTTGAAGGTCAGCTTTTTAGTCCCATGTTGTAATTGTAAGTGTAATTCCTCTCTATTTTAATCCATGGCTTTTGACACCTTGTATATATTAATCTTATTTAATTTGCAATCATATACAAATTGATTTTTGACTCTTATCATTTGGAAAAGATACTTAATCTGGTTTTGAAGTTGAAGAGTGTTTTTTTCTTGTTGTCAGTTTGATGTTTTGGTGAAGACCCAGTTGGAAATTTGGCTGGAAATTTGATTGTGAGTAGCAAAATTCCAACTTGATTGTTGAATTTCAATATATGGGCTAGTAGAGGTTGGTTTCTCTCCCCATTTTCCTGTTCTTTATTTCTTAGCATAGGTTAATTGCCTTGAAGTATATATTTACTTTTTATGTTGCATTAAAATCAATTCCCTAATCTACGTGCCATTTGCTTTGTGGATAAAAGAAAAAGAAAAGACGGAGGGGAGTTTATTTTCTGAATCTCTTTCAGAAAAAGGGGAGAATTTCTTGTGGTTTTTTTGAGTTCACAGGTAGGACTGGTGGTGGTGTTGGAATCTTATGCTTCCCTTCTCTTTTTCCCAAGGGGTTGGTTCTTTTCAGTTGTCTTTTTTTTTTTATCCAAATTCATTGGCACCCTCTTGTCTTGGCTCTTGGGTGCTGTTATAGTTAACATGACTTCATATGTCTTATCTGTAAAAAACATGACTTCATATTGTATTTGATTGTGCTTGCTTTGTTGACAGAAACACTTATTTGTTGCAACAAAGAAGATGTGGCACTATGTAGGGAAAGCTTTTCACAGCTGCAGAAGAGTCAAGATATGCTCAAATATGGTATGTTTTATCAATGTTGTGTTCCATGTTCTGATATGCTTTCTCTCGGTCTAAAGACTCTAAACACAACTAATATGAAAATTTTATTCCTTTCTCAATTGGTGGTTTCAGCTCGTGGGTTATTTTGGATTATACTCTAACTAACCAGTGTAGTTGAGAGTTTTCGTGCTTTATTCTTTCTTTTGTTTGCTGCTTTGATTTGTGTGTTGGATTTTTTTTATTGCCAAAATCAGCTGCATATATGTACTATATAGGAGCCACTTCTGCTTACCACTTGTTTTTTGTAAATTTCTTTTACTTATTATGCTTTACATTTAGGATAGTTTGTGTGGGAATTTTCCGTGGAATTGAATACACGCCCTATGAAAGGATCTTTTGAGGTTGTTCTTTGTATATTCTGTCAAACATGCTGATGTGTTGCTAGCAATGAGCAAAGTTGTCTACTGTCTATGCAAATTTTCTATCAAAATGTTAATCAAGTGAAAAACTTATGTGAGGGTGTGTTGTTTCTCTTTTACCCTTTTTTCTTGGGTGGGAGGTGGGGTTGGGAGGGGCACAAGTTTGAGAAATCTTTCTGTTCTTGTGCATCACGGAAACTGCAAGCATTGCATTTAGAACAGCCTTCTATTCAAAAGATGTTTAATTTAATCTTTTTTGGTGAGATCAATATACAAAAAACAAGAGAGCAGCCCCTGGGAAATTAGAGACAGAGTTGTCCTCGAATACATCACTTTGGCTAAACTTCCAATATGTTGTTGCAAGATACACTTGTCAAATTCCTAATGATAAATGTACGTCATCAGATATTGGTTAAATTGCTAATAAAAGATGTAACTCTTTATTTTGGTAACCAGGTTAATTCTGGGATTGGATCTTATTCTGCGATCCCTATGGGTGCTTACCGAGGTGTATTTGATAGTCATTTCAGTGGATCCATGTCACATATGTATACCACTCCTTGCACAAAGATGGAAGATTCCACAAAAGAAACTCCGGTTTCTGACATGTTGGTTGATTCATTTGGAAGGCTGCATAGTTACTTGAGGATCTCTTTGACGGAACGTTGCAACCTAAGATGTCACTATTGCATGCCAGCTGATGGGGTGGAGCTCACCCCTGGCACAGAACTCCTCTCCAATGATGAGATAGTGCGGTTAGCAAATCTGTTTGTTAACTGCGGAGTGAATAAAATACGTTTAACTGGTGGAGAGCCAACAATTAGGAGAGATATAGAAGATATTTGCTTGCAACTGTCTAAAATGAAAGGCTTGAAGACACTCGCTATTACGACCAATGGAATTACTCTCGCGAAGAAACTGCCGAAGCTTAAAGAGTGTGGCCTCACTGCATTGAATATTAGCTTAGATACATTAGTTCCTGCGAAGTTTGGATTCATGACAAGACGTAAAGGGCATGACAAGGTCATCAATTCAATCAATGCTGCTGTAGATTTGGGTTACGATCCTGTTAAAGTAAGTTATCCATATCTTGGACATGATAGTTTTCTTTATATCCATAGTTGTTATTGTTTAATTGTGTTCCAACTTCCAATTCCATATATATTGCTGTTTTTCCAGGTGAACTGTGTTGTTATGCGTGGATTCAATGAAGATGAGATCTGTGATTTTGTTGAGTTAACGCTTGAGAAGCCTATTAATATTAGATTCATTGAGTTCATGCCGTTCGATGGAAATGTTTGGAATGTCAAGAAACTTGTACCTTATTCTGAGATGCTGGAGAGGGTGGTATGTCAATCATATGCATATATGATTTGTGTATACAGTTGCCTATATTTCCTCACACACCTAATCTTCAGTATGTTCATGTGTTGGCCCTTCATAACAGGTCAAGAAATTTCCGGACTTGAGGAGACTTATAGATAGCCCCACAGACACAGCAAAGAATTTCCAAATCGAGGGGCATCGTGGTACTGTTTCTTTTATCACATCAATGACGGAGCATTTCTGTGCTGGTTGCAATAGATTGCGAATTTTAGCTGATGGGAACCTTAAAGTTTGCCTCTTTGGCGCTTCGGAGGTGATTGTCTCCAATATTCAGAGTTTCTTAGAGCATTGTTTTGTGCTTCTGTATTATATTCTATTAAAATCTGGTTTTCAAAAATTAATAAATTAACCGTACGCATGTTGCACTGTGCTTTCGATTCTTGCTTTATTCATTTATTTGTGCTTTTGCCTCAGTGATAGAAGTACCTTCTCACCTATACTTGGCTGCATAATCTGTCCATTCAAATATTGCTTCTCAAACTTGTTCAAAATCACCAATGGACTGCTTTTTTCTGACATACGAGTTCCGATTGAGTACTCTAGCTAGCTTTAAGGGTTTTTATGACCTAGTTGTGACCTGATTACAACATGTTTCTGCATTTGCTTGTAGAAACGTAGAGGAAGATATGAATAAATCTGACACTGAGCCATATTTTCTGTATATGGATGTGCGTTCTGATGTATTTTGGTTACTGTGAAAGACCCTTTCCCTGTCTACTAAAAAGTTAGTTGAAGAGGAATCTGAGATACAGTCAGATGTGTTGACTTATGCAAGATCTATGTCAGATTAGACAAGAGTATGCTTGATAATTTAGAAATTTGCTTTTGAAAATTGCTTTGTAGTGGTAGCCTAGTGCAGGATTGCATGTTCAGGGGCCCAGATGTCAAATATCTACTTTTACTCTTCAGTTAAAATTTACTTATGTTACTTCCTTTATAAATTTGGAGATACCTTAGCATGGGAAATAGATGAGCGTTTGAGAAGATTATGGGTTCAGATGTAGCCCCATTTGATTTGTATAGAACTGTGGTTGAAGACTTCAATATCGATTGCGATCCATTCTTAAGGACTTGCCCACCTTGGTTTGTAGTGGGGGTGATTGGTGAGGATGAAGTTTCCTGGACCTTGGCTAGGATGTGCACCCCCTTCCTCTTGTTAGCATAATCCCTAACTCCAAACTGGTTCTGTCATCAGCTAGGGGCCCACCTTAAATGCCTAAAGGCTAAAAGGGAAGGGGGGGAGGGGTAAATGAAAACAAGAACAGAAAAACGACCACTTGGGTTGACGGTTGATCTGTCCACAACCACATGAGAGGCAGCAGGCAGGATCACCATAACTGCGAAGCCCAATTAATTAAACAGAAAATTTATTACCAAAAAAATAAAAAATTTAACTGAAATCAAGAGGGCATAAAAGCATCCACATATTCTCCAGCATCAGGATTGGGACTTTTGCTGTTTAGAAAATAGTGAAGCCGTCAAGGCTCAAGGGACCAGGAACAAACTTTAACATAAAGCTTAAGTAATTCCCTTCCCTTTTTTCTTTTTCAAATAAGATTTTTTTTTTGTTAAAACTGAATAGGGGACATAATTACACACTAAGAGGACATGTAGTCCTCAAAGAAGTGACATTGCACGTCAGTGAGGGGCACCCCTTTAAAAGCCCCCGAAGCCTTGGACTTCGGAATCAGGTAGCTACTTGAAACTGTTGTGTCTGCTCATCCACAAAAAAAAAAGAAAGCCTACGGTTGAATTGGGTGCGTGTTTATGATGTGATAAAACCACGATATGTAGGCTACGAATGCTCCAGCTCAAGCCTCTTGGATGATTAGAAAAAAAATTGACATGAGGAATCATATTTTTGTTTTTGTGGCTTGTTATAATGGGGAGAATGAGAACAAAAAACATTCTAGCTTCGTGGTACTGGTCATGTTGAGAGTATAGAGTACCTTGTTTGTTTTTTTTTTTTTTTGGGAATTTTCATACTCGGAAGTCCAAAACAGTTTGGAATACCACATTGATTTGGCTTGGTTGGAATAGAGCTGCTCTCCCTGGGACCAGGTATGGAGATGGATTCTCACCTACCTGGCATTGATCTGATGAAGTAGCTTCCCTGAAGCTACATTTTGCAGAAGCTGTATACAGCATATGGACCGAGAGAAATTTCAGGTTTTAAAGCAGAAGACAAGATGCTGAGGATATAATTAGGAAAATTTAACTTGCTGCTTGCATCAGGGTGGACAAAAGAGAAAGCTTCGCAATTATCTGAGAATTTATAGTTCTAAGGTTAGGAAAGAAAGGGGGTTAGTGATACCTTGTTGGTAGTGTTTTTTTCATCATTTTAGCACATGATGTAACTTGATTACGGGGTCCTTCCTAGAAGGTTTGCATGCGTAACTTCTGATGGTAGGAGAGGAGTTTTTGGTTTGACGTCTATATTGACATAACTGTGAAGTTCCAGCCTTATCAAGTTTCGCAATTTTGTGAGAATTTATAGTTCTAAGGTTAGGAAAGAAAGGGGGTTAGTGATACCTTGTTGGTAGTGTTTTTTTCATCATTTTAGCACATGATGTAACTTGATTACAGGGTCCTTCCTAGAAGGTTTGCATGCGTAACTTTTGATGCTAGGAGAGGGGTTTTTGGTTTGATGTCTATATTGAGATAACTGTGATGTTCCAGCCTTATCAAGTCTCTACTGGTACTCAAATAACATTTTGATGCCAAGAAATGTAAATAAAAATACACCAAGAAATTTAAATAAAAATACAGTTTGTATTCCTATGTCACTTCATTGGGAAATGCACAAGCTGAAGCAAATCAGCTTGATGCATCTATGTTACTTGGACTCTACAGAAAATGTGTAACTTAGATACATGTCAGTGACAAACTTTGCTATTTTTCCGAAACGTTTGCATGTTTTTGGCTGAAAATAGTGTCAAGCATCTGATATAGGTAAATAAGCTGTAATAAAGAGTGTGTAGTCGAGTACTATGGCATGGTATAAATCCTTATAAAAATACCAATGTTAGACTGTACAGAACCAGGCACCTTGTCTTCCTATCTCAAAAACCACCTTGATTTTGTGCACTTGAACCAGCCTCTTCAATAGCCTTTTCTCTCAAAATACGACACTAATCCAAGAACTCTGTTACTCGTCTCAATGAATCCTCTAAAACAAATCAATGAAGAGAGACATCACAATCCTAAGCTTGGAGTGCCCCTAACATTCGAGGTCGTGTATTCTTACATATTGGATTTTTGGATCTTTTTGGTATTTGCCTGGTATAGTACTTGAAAGTTCGTTTCCTATGAAGCAGAAATTTGATGAGATGTTCTAAAAGCAAGTGTTTATTGGAGTAATTAGTCTGATGACTAGGATGTTTACCTTCTCTTTCTCATTGCAGGTCAGCCTAAGAGGTCCCATCCGCAGCGGTGCTGACGATAGTGAGCTAATGGAAATAATTGCAAGAGCGGTATGTACTCTCTCTCCATAGGCGTGTCATTCTGCTCTAGTCTAGTGATCAGGTCACTGGATCAAGTAAAATCCATTGGTTCTATTAGGAGAAATACAAGCTTACACACAACTAAGGATAACATGATTGGTAAGAGTAAAGTGGTTTTTATGTGGTTCAGCTTATGCGGCTATACCTACGTGTACAGTCCCTTTGCAAGGAAATTCAGTATAGTAAATCTCCAGATCACTCACCAATCACCCGACCACCACAAGAAACCAAGTATACCCACAGGCCACATGGAATAAGAGCATCAAGAGAAATATACGACTCTGACACTCTGATGCCAAAGCGAACACAAGAGTCAATACCCTCCTAATTTTGAAAAGGCTGATGAAGCTTTTGTTAGAACTTCTACCATGTTCTTTTAATCTTTCAACTACTCTAACTATGACAGTGAAATTTCCAGTATAAGCATGTGAATCCAAACCGAAAAGAATTTCCAAGAAGCTCTTATTTCTTCCTGGAAAATCAGAAAACCCTTCTTTTTTCTTAATCTATCTGTTATTTACTGGAAAGTGGAATTCTCACTTAGTGAAGTTCTAGATATTTTTCTCATACCAGCTAAATCTGAATGTTTACTTTTATAAGCATCATATATTGGTTATCTAATGTAGGTAAAAAGAAAGAAAGCTGCTCATGCTGGAATGTTTGACATCGCAAAAACAGCAAATAGACCAATGATACATATTGGTGGTTGAGGCTTGGTGGTATCTCTTCTTTCTAAACCATCTGAGATAGTATCTTGTGTGAGTTTTTTTTCTCTAAAGCTTGGTGTCTGCCCTTGTATTTCTGTTATAGACGATAATAAGCTGATGTCCCACTCCTTTTTGTCCTATGGTTTTTTACCCATAAGAAATACTCCTTGATTTTGATTCCATTAATCAATAGCTTCGCATATGTTTTTCTTTTTCCTTTCAAAAATGATATACAATAACGCAAGGCTATCATTATTAGGCAGCTAAAATCCGTGGAAAATGACCAGAATGGCGAAGTTCAAGTCCCAGCTTCAACATGATTTCTGTGCTCACAGCTGTTGTTAATTACGCCCATGTCGATAGTCAAGCATTTTTAAGATTCATTGGCGAACATACATCGCAGTAGACGGTAGTTGCTAAAATGCTAAAGGTGGTAGAGCAGATATGCTACTTACAAAAAAAAAACAAAAAAATGAACTGCATAAACATCAATTTGTTTTTGGGCTAAACTTGTTCTTTCGGACTTCCCAGATATTCTGCTAGCCCCTAATTTTACCATTCTCTTACCACAATCAAGTCGAAAACATCTCCCTCTTGTTTCTGTCATTTTTTCCGTTTTGCTTTCCCAAATAAAAAACCAAGTAAAAACCATTGCTGCAATCTTCTCTCCTTCCTCGTAGTAACCAAGAGGATAAAACTAAAGTCAATAGATCAGTTATCAAGCCTTCAGCACCAACTCAAGCTACATTGTCAGATAAGAAGTTAAGCATGTAGTATATGAATTCAAAACAAACGTTGTGTGTCTTAAAACCCAATCGAGTTCACACTAATTGCCGTATTCAAGCCTTCAAATCGAGGTATCACAATCTTCCCCACCTTCTGTGCCCAACAGCGAAAGCAAAGGAAAGAAAAGGGAATTGTGTCCTCCACTTTCACTATCAAGCATAAGAAATACCCTATCCTCAACCGATATATAAAAGATTCATGGCTCATATATCATTTTGTCGTACTCAGCTCCATATGGTCAATGATAGAAACCATCAACAATTTTATCAATACTCCAAATTCGATAGGTGCAAAACTGCAATGGTTCAAATCTTAGCTTAAAGGTCAATTTCATTGGTAGCAGGCTACTGCTTGATCTGAGCCAATATCATATCAGTGGTCTGGCATTTAAACTTGTTATCCCTTTAGAAGCAAACAGCATTTCTCTTAATTTCATGCATTAAAATCGTATTGAATTCTCAAATGAGGTGAAAGATTGGATACTGCACATGCAAACGGTATGGTCCTTTAAGAATCAATTTCCACTCAAAAACACGTGGCTTTCTTCCTCCTTCCTGCTTCCTACATGTTGCGCTTCCCGTAGCCGTAGCTCTCATTTCTTATTACACTTGTTAACTTCATAGTATATAAAATTCGAAAACATGGAGAAAGAACCCTAAATAATCAAAGACATTTGAGTGCAGCATCTAGATTTCTTTTTTCCATTTCCTAGTATACCCAGTGAAATACAGTCTGCATGTTCCTCTCTATTTTCGTTAATTTCTTAAAAAGTAGTCACCCCTTTCTCATAGTTAGAGCACTTGTAATTTATATTCTTTGATAATTAAGCTTATCTTTTATTGATATAAACTCTTAATAAGCTCATAAGCAATACAAAAAAAGGCCCAAAGCACTCATCCATGTTTAGCATCATACCGAGCTTAGATGAGGTTAGAATGCACACCCACCTTCATATTGCTTTAATGAAGGTTAATAAGAGAAAAGGAAACAAACTCCCAAGATTCTACTCCTGTACCCTACACATCGAAGGACTTGCTCATCGAAATTACCACCACGCCTGTGAAAATTCTCCCTCCTCTGCCGTTTGTCAACTAGCTGGCTCTTTCCTCTTTTCTTAGAACCTTGTTGAAGTCTCCGAAAATCATCCAGGGATTCCTTCCTATTGTCCACTCATTTATCAATTCAACCAACACCTGTACACTTTTATTCACCCTGATTCGACTTTGAATAAACAATTTCTCCTAATCGCAAGAGTATCTCCTGAAAACCCCCTCGAAGGTTCAAGCCTCCAATTGATCCCATCTTCTTTCCACACCCTTGCCACTTCACTGCCATTGATGTCTTCGCACTTAGCCTCTTGTATTTCTATCATCCCTGAATTGTACCACGAGGAAAAACCTCCAAGTGATCCCATCTTCTTTCCACACCCTTGTATTGATCGACTCAAAGCCGCTTTTTTCTATCTACTATGATAGCCTCTTATGCTCCATGTTGCAATTTTCATAGATAACAAATGCACACACCTGTTCTGTATTTTGGATCGAAGAATCAATTGTCCTTCGATTTCCCATTCCTCCTCTTCGTCTCTTCGTCTCTTATTAATTCTAGACACCATGAGATTATCGGATATTTTTTCTTGTCTAAAACATCGTACCTGATGCCCTGATGTGGTCACAAACTTACATCCCTACCAGTAAAGCATTAATCTACAAATTAATGGCTGAACTTACTCCATTAGCTACATTTTTGTTCACAGTTAGCCAGCAAGGACGAGTCCTCCATGCTAGGGATCTTGAGTCTAGATTTGGGTGATTAATGGCTACCTAATGCAGTCATCCCTTCATGTATCAGGGAGCTAATTTTATCAATCCTAAGTCCTTAAGCAACAGGACTAACACTGAGCAATGCCTAAATCCTTTGTTGATATGCAATTGGCGATATCAACAAAAGAATAGACCCTAATTGCAATATACAAGCTACATATACTAATATTTTGAAGTCAATGTTTTGAAATCAGGGGTATCATCCTTTTCATTCACGAACATGTGCAAAATAACATCATCTAAAAAATATTGTGGGTTTGTATGGGTGCCTGAAAATGTTATGATTTTTAAATATATAGCTGTAGAGCATTAGAAACAGCAGATGTCATTGAGAGTGTCCATACAATTGCAGCATTGCCTTCATAATACTGATTGTTCCAATTGCATCATAGTACATTGTTTGGGCTTAGTTCTTTTTCCATTTTCTTCCAGATGGGGTTGTGTGGGTGGAGTGAGAAATGTGGGATTAAGGGAAAGATGATATAGCCTAGTAGTCTTAATGTGTACTGTGTAGTGATCAGGGAATTAAATAGCGGTCGCGATCGCGAATGCGGTAAGGGTCGCGATATCGCGGAAACGTACTGTTGCGGGTATCGCGTAGCGAATTGCGGCAATCGCGGTGTGAATGACTCACATTAAGGAATATTTACACTTCTAATTGCATTTTGGAATCTTTGCGTTACCATCATAATTCGAACATAAATGCATTCAAATTCATTATAAAATAGATAATATTAGTTAAAAGAAACTAATAATAGAGTTATAAAGTAAAATGATAATAATTTAATGATCATATCGGAAAAGTAACGGTAAAAAGCGCCGCTTTCGCGTAATATAACAGCCGTAGCGGCTGTCACGGCGTGAATGGCTTCTCAACTTCGCAACGCGGTAAAACGCGTCGCGGTGATCTCAAAATCCTTTACATAGCGGCCGTCGCGTCGCGTTGCGGCCGCTTTTTAATTCCATGGTAGTGATGGTTTCTCTTCCCCTAACGCCCCCAGGGAAAGGTCCCTCCCCCTAGGTGTTAGGGGATGTTACAGGCAGGGGAAGACTAAACATGCGATACCAGGGAGATCCCGACTTGTGCTTGAAAGGATCTGGATAACGAAATCTAAATCCTCTGATATTGCTTAGTCGCTGGATATTCTGAGTCAATAATATATATAAAGATGACTTGTGTTCCCACAGATATGCCATGGAGAGTGTTCACGTTTTGCAGCGTGCTGTCATTCTGCAGTACAGAGGCTTTGAGTGCCTATTGTAGAGCCACTTTTGTAGTTTCTATAAATATCTATGGTAAATGAATGTGAAATTCAAAAGAGAGGCTAGAAGGCAAAGATCCTGATGGCTGAAGATTGCAAAATGATTGAGTGAGGGTGTGACAAGGAGATGCATTGCATATTTGCATCTAGGTCGCATGGAAATGGGCACTGACACGGATATGGACACGCATAGACACAGGGAACTGGCACTTGTTAGGGTGAAAACATTCACAAAAGCATCGCTTCCTTGTGTTGGAACACATCATTCCTTGTTTCGAACGTATGACATGGTGCCTTCCTGCCGTGTCTCTGCAATCACAGTGGTGCATGAGTGAATAGTCGGGATCATACTAGGAAAAAAGAATTGTGTTACCTGCATTTTATTAGTAATACTGATTATTGTCCTTGACAAATATTAGTCATAGAGGTTTCCACTTTGTGTTTCCATTACATTAACCCTTTAAAGGGTATAATTTTAAAATCAGAATTTTTTTTTTTGTCATGGCATGCCAAGCTGGTTCTTGGTTTTACTCACATAACCATTTTAGAGTGTTGAACTATGGTTTTGTATTATTATATCTAGATTATCAGCATTTTAGGTTAATGTTTGCAAGTTATTTCATGCATTCAGATGTAGAGCTAGTGTAAGCAGATACTTGTTTGGGGTATACATGGACCATTACGAGCTATCCTTGGGTAGCCTCTATAGATGGATCAACTTCCCAAGATAAGTGAATTACAAAACATCAACTTTTCAATGTAGCTTCTAGCTATAACAAAATTTTCATATCAAGGATCCATACATGATACATCACTGCTTCTATAATTGCATGTATAGCTCATTGTTGTGTTCTGTATTTCTTCACTCTCCAGCCCATCTGATCCGCTGCGGGATGTTGGCAGTTTAGAGATGCCTAGCCAAGAAAAAGCTGCCATGATAACTTCCTAAACATATGAGCATTCACTATTGATCAATGGATTCATATGTGGTCTTCCAGATGCAGCATGTAGGATCCACTTCTGGAATCCGGAATCTTACTAATCAATCTTAGCGAGGAATCTATCCAGATGGGCAAGCCAGAAGATAAATGTTTGCTTTGCTACTGCAGGCCTGCACCATGTAGCTTTTGCAGCTGGGAGATTAAACATGTTCTCCTTGCAGCTGTATGTAACCACTACCAAAGTACCAATTGAGTAAATACCAGTAGTATGAGGACCCCAGCAATTAGACTGCACATAACCTGCTTTGAACTTCCACTTGAGCATCTTGAGTTTCTTCCATCACCAGCTACTTCCAGTTACTCCCACATAGTCTCACAAGTCATTTTGTTCAAGTAAATTATACCCATATGACCCAGACGATATCTTGCTTTGAAAGACTGGCGATATGTACTCCCAACCAGCAAAAGATTCAATGGGTAACTCTTAATTCTATGGTTTGGTAATTAGATTTGCCTAATATATCACATCCACACATCCACATAATTTATGAAGTCTAGGAGTGTGGAGGTAAGGAGAGGAGGTTGTTGTGGAGGTGTGTTTGTATGGCCATTCGTTGGTGCATTTGGTTGGAGAGGAACTCGAAGGTCTTCTTTGATGCAGGGAAGACTTTTGATTATGTTTGGGACCATGTGATTTATTTGGCTTCCCTTTGGGCCAAGGCGGCGGGGGCATTTAAGGGTGTTTTGGTCACGGTGGTTCAACGCCATTGGCGAGATTTGTAGATTTTTTATTTGCTTATGAGGATACCTTATCCTCCTTTTTGTATTCCGTAAACAATTGATAAATAAATTTTTCCTTAAGTAAAAAAATGAGTCTGGGAGTGTTTTGGGGGCAGCAAGAGAACTGGTTGGCTTTGGTTTTGTTCAGGCATAAGTGGCTTGTCATCATCTGAACTAAATAACGTAGATAGCTGGTTTGAGTTAATGGTTCCTTATATTCCCTGTCTTTTTCAAAGTGATAAAACTCCTTGTAGATGAGATTTATGCAGAATTCATTTTTTAGTGGTAAAAGAACGAACCAGTTTTCAGTTGTCAAAGTGGTAAAAGTTTTTTCTCACTCTTCTTTCTATTCCCTTGTCTGAACGAAAATAGAAAGAGATTTTTAGCAGTAAAAAGTTGAAGTACTAGATAGCGAGAAGTGTCGAAGTAATCGCTGTGCAACTCCCATGTATGACCAAAGATAGCTAGAAATTGATGATTGAATGTTGGCTGGTGCATGTGAAATTTTGGATAGAAGTTCTCTTAAAATGTGGGGCTATTCTCTTCTCTTGCTATGTTGACATATCCCAACCCCTAGGGTGACTAAAGCTTAGATGGCTGGAACTGGAAAGGGGTGTACTTTTGTTTGGGAGGGAGGATATTGTTCTCCAGTCTTGCTAGGCTACTACCTTCGTCTCTTTAGGCTCCGGTTAACGTGGCTAATAGCCATAGGTTAGAGAGGGTGATGCTGGATCTTTTATGGTCTGGAGATAAAAGAGATCACCTTGTCAGTTGGGACATATTGCTTAGGCCCAAGGAAAAGGGGGGATAGGGTCTTGACCGGGTGTCCAAGGACATTTCCTGGTGGGGAAAGTGGTTGTGGCGTTTTCCTTTGGAACCTGAATACTTATGGCAGTAAATTATCAGGACAGAATTGGTGGGATGCTCATCCCTGCTCCTCTGTTTCTGATGCTTGTCCTTGGAAATTCATTTCACAGGCATCATCATTCTTCTTCCATTTGGACACGTACTGTTGTAAATGGATGTATGGAATGGGGAGTCCATGTTCTCTTCCATGAATCCTCGGGTTTTCCAGCTATCTACTCTGCATGATGCACCCGTTGCTGCTTTCTTCTCTTTAAGAAGTGGTATTGGGCTGATTTGTAAATTAGACGTCTCTTTGAGAAATTCCTTGTCCTCTTAGTTTGTAACTGTTTCGCCTATTCAGTGTTTAAACAAAATTTCTGGTTTATCTAGAAAAGACATCCCAACCCCTGGGGTTTTCCTTTTTTGGTGAAACGACATGTCACAAACTCACAACATAGCTAAGTTGGATGTGTTTAGTACAGGTCATCACCTGTCTTGTATAGGATTTATCAAGTCATTTGCTATTCCTGTATTTCTTGTTAACTTTGAATTGTAATTCATTTTGTTCGTTAACTCTTAATATCTTCAGAAGTTATAATGTTCTACTGACTATTAATGTTTGTATCAATCATCGCTTTAGGTGTTATGAAAACAGTAATTCATCATCCTCCGTTAACCTGTTAACTTGGGGATTTTTCGTGTGGGTTTTCAACTTAATTTTTCTGTTTTACTATCACTATATTTTCGTGGATGTCAGCTAGCTTAGCTATTATATAGTCTTTGGGCAACCTCATACCTATGTAACCCATTTGCATTTATGCCTTCTTAAAAGATAGAATATTGTTGTAATCTGTATCTTTTGCTTTTAGAGAACATATTTCACTCTTTCTTCATCATTTATGGAATTTAAGAGTATACTGATGTTAAGTATATATTCCTGTGGATTCTGATTTTTCTTCTTCTTCTAGGAATACTCACCGTTGTTCCTCGGGGCATAAACTGGATCCATGGTTGTCTGTAAACTTGGTTACGACTCATAGTATGAGACTGCTTTCACATTACAACAATCTTAATCATGAGAGGGTATTTGCTCAGAGAAAAGAAGGCCGTCATGGAAGAACCTAATGCCTGTATTGTTTACCACATGTATACAAGTAAATAGACCACGGCCGAGCTGATGTACATTTTGGAGGGTAAGAGTTGAAATTCTACATGAAGAAGCTCCAGAGGAAGAAGGGCAAGGGAGCTGGTGACTGGTGCTCCTTAAATAGGTTTTTGCCAGAGTTTTGTAACTTTTGCTTGGTGTTGCTGGCTTTTGGGTTATCCAGCAATAGTTTGTGGTGGTTAATGTTCTTTTTAGTTTTAGTGCCAGTGCGATTGTCAAGTTTTGGTGAGTGTTGGAAGAGTTGTAACTTAGTCCTTAGTTGTCAACAATAAAAGAAACAATTGACCTATTCCTAAGGTTGAACGAATTTCAGAATTAGTAGTCTGTCATAAATTATAAATTCCTAAGGTTAAACGAAGTTCAGAATTAGTAGCCTTGAGTATGGAGTAGCTTTAAATTTATTGGCCAGCTGTCCCACCCATTGAGGTGCCTACAAGTCAGCGAGGGAAAATAGTCAGTTAATTATTGTGGTCGACGTATGGATACCCTTGATCGTGAGCCAAAAAATAAAATAAAATAAATTGTAAATTTATATAAATTCATTTCTAAGGCATTGATTCTAAGGCTCAGAACCCCAAATCAAAATATAGCATCATTAAGGGTCTGAAAATATAGCATCATCGATGGTGGAGGTAATGACAGAGACTATGTTGTTGTGTACAACTAAACAAAAGGAAGGTGCGATTAAAAGGCAAACGAGTCACCTATCACTACACGGACTCTCATGTTCAACAACGTATATATTAGACTAACTGAACAATCAGCGTAAATATTAATCCGTTAATGTAGCATTATAATGGGACAAATACAGTTCCTAAAAGCCGGCAAATGCAAAATATGAGGGGATGGAAAATCGGACCAATAATCTTATCTTACTAGACCACTTAGAAGTAAGTTTTGACTCTTGATGATAACTATGTTGTTTCCACTGAAGCAACTCATTCTATACATAGAAAGTAGAGATAGTAAAGACTGATTTTCTTTTAAACTAAACCTTGAAACGGCTTATTGTAAGTTAGAATGAGATTTCATCAGGCAATGCTTGATTTTGCACAATTTTGACTTTGACACAATTAAGATGTTCATGAGCTGTATCACTACCTGTCATTTTTCTATCCTAATCAATTGGTCCCCCTATCTTCCATGTTCTCTAATTCCAGAGGAATAAGAAAAAGGAAGACCCCTCACACCTTATTATATACTCTATTAAAACATTAGCTCATATAGCACCAAAAAGATTAGCTCATAATAGCACCAAAAAGATTAGCTCATTTTAGAAGTGAAAGCTACTGATTTCTTACTTTTCCATCGTGTATCTTGACTTTACAATGAGCATATCTAATTATTTACATGCAGTTAATTAGTACTCATCCGTCCTGTAAAATATGTAAATATGTCGATTTTTAAATGTCCCAAAATATTGCAAATCAACTTAATAAATTGCATTGGAACTCCAAATATGCCAAGAAATTGAAACTATAAACACACAAAGAAAATAAAATTTAATGAAAGACAATGCACTAAATGATATTCCCTTAATTTCAACTATTTTCAAAGATTTGCATACTTAGAGCAACCCCATTGAAGAGGTTTGTGGAAGGGGTTTTTGTCATGCCACATCACCATCCCCCAAACCTCTTTCGCACAAACCTCCTACAAACCTCTTTCTCCCATTGAAAAAAACCTCTAAAGAGCTTTTTGTTATGACACAAACCTCTTACACAAATCTCTTATCCCATTAAAAAAAACCCCTTTGTCCACACTCAAATCAAACATTTTATTTACTTCAACCATTTTAATAATGTCATTATAAATTATTTTTTTGAACAAACTAGATCTTTTATCATCAAAATATATTGATATTTAATATGTTCAAATTTTAATTTATTTTGTATATTTTAAATTTGTGTTGTATTTTACTTTTATGTAACTAGTGTATATATTCGTTAGCAAAAATATATAAAAATATTGATGACATGTCAAATATAAAGGAACAACATTTTTATTAAAATAACTAAAAATACATAATTACCTTGAAAATGATAAATTAAACTAATTAACCATGACGATAATAAGACTAAACTAAGTATTACATTAATAACTAATTGATAAGTGTAAGTAGATCGAGTTGGTAAGCGTAAACTAACCATGATGATAATAAAACATTAAACTAAGTCAGCTCGAACTTTGTGATGAGTATTCTTGTCACGTGTAGTTCCGCATGTTTTTGAAAGTAACTTCCCAATTGCCGAGGGATTCCTGGCCTAGGCGGTAAAGGAGTATTACCTTCTTCATCTTCCCAATTCTCAGCTTCATCTCCTTCATCATTAACAATCATAATATGATGCAAGCATACATTATATCACTCAAATTGTTCCTATACCAAAATCGTCCAGGACCACGTATGATTGCCAAACGAGATTGGAGCACTCCAAAGTCTCACTCAACGTCCTTTCTTGCAGACTCTTACTTTTGTTTGAACTTCTTCCTTTTTGGATCTTCAAGATGACCAAAACTTTTAACTATTGTAACCCACTCAGGATAGATACAATCGGCCAAATAATATCATTTCCTGTAATTTTCTTGATTTACCATAAATTGTATCTCAGGAGCGGTATCTTGCAAAACAACATTGAACAATGGAGATTGGTTGAGCACATTGATATCGTTGTTTGATCCGGCAACACCAAAAAATGTATGCCATATCCACAGGTCATATGAGGCGACTTATTTGAGCATGATAGCCGGGAATCCATAATCACCTCGAGTGAATTACCATTTCCTTGCAACGGGACAATTTCTCCATTCCCATTGCAAACAATCCAAGCTTCCGAGTATGCTAGGAAAGCCATGCTTTTGAGAATGCATTTGAAGTACGCGTTGGACATCATTGACATTTGGCCTTCTCAAATATACGAGGCCAAACACCTCAATCACGGTGCGAAAAAATTTGAACAAAGATTGCACACTAGTTGTTTCAGACATAGGAAGGTACTCATCATAATTGTCGATTAGAGCTTCGTAGGCCAATTGACGGATTGCAGCAATGCATTTTAGAAGCGGGGATAATCCCCTTCTTCTATGACCATCACGCCTCTGCTGAAAATATTGGTCATGATTTGTAACGCCTTCCACTACGCGAAGGAATAAATCCCTTCGCAATCGAAACCTTCATCAAAATACATCGAGATGGTATAACGGATTTTGTAACACCCCGAATTCCCGTCTAATTTAAAATCACGAGTTGCAGCGTAAAAACCGTAGAAATTCGAATTGTCACCGCCGTATTTAATGTTCAAATTAAATACAAGGCTATAAAGAAACCAAATGTTTATATCCCCAAACGTCCGTAATAGATAATTAAATATTAACTATCTTTTCCAACCAGACCTAAAATAATTAATCCAAATAAAATAAGAAATAGTAATTGCAAGAGAATTAATCTCATTACAATATAAAAATCCCAATAATAGAGAAGTTCCAAACTAAACAAATAAATAAATGTTCTTTGAAGATTTACAATCTTCTTTTGTCGCCTCTCCTCTAGCTCAACCCACGAGTTACAATCCTGTCAATCTATTACCCCATATAGACGAATTCCATATAGGTTCATCATAGGTCCACCATTCAAGAGAAATGGACAACAAACACAAGTAAAAAGAAAAACAGCTAATCAGCTACGCTGAGTAATTCATAACCACATATTCCATTTCAATCTCCAAGTTAAGTCCACATACTTAATCCAATAATAATAATAATCATACTTTAAGAAAAATAAAGACAACATGCTTTAAACTTAAAGACACACATAAATCACCAAATAATAAATCTCATTATCTATTATTATCCATTAACCAAGTTCATTAGAGAGAAGAGAATTGTAAGAATGTCGGAACCAACCGTAGAAGGCTGGATCTTAGTCCCGTGCACAGTGGCAAAAGAGGGATCAATCGTTCCGGAGTATAGATGACCCCCGAAGTACTTCTAGATGTTCCTAAGTATGCATACCCTCTCTCAACCCTTAGGTTTACAAGAAGAACAGTTTCATAATAAAAACTTTACTCGCCCAATTGCTTACTGTATGGATACAAGCTTTAACCAAATACGTTGGAGTTGTACCCAGTAGAATATAAACCCACTCAACGCATAATTGACAATTCCCATTCGCTCCCTTTGGTGGATCTATTACCAAAGAAATCTTAACTCCCAATCAATTAATTCAAAGGTGATCACATAGTCAAGTAAATCACAAAATCTTGTCAATTCTCAAGTAACACAATACGGCTACAATTTCCGATGGCATTTTACATGAAGGGCGTCTAGGCCTTAATTCAAAGTGAATTTCCAACAGGTAGACATTGCTACACCAAGTGAATTTCCAACATAATACATGCATTCACTAACATATAATTCTATACGAATTATCACATGGAAATAAATATCAATTATCCCTTTCCAAAATACTCGTAAGTCCAAATATGAATTCACATTCTCAATCCAATACTAGACAAATGAATACCAATCCCAATAGATATGAATTATGACAAAGAAATTTCAAAATTCATTTAGACATGAATTACCTTTAAGTAAGGCAAGTCCAATAAGCAAATAACGTAAGCTCCTTACGTTTCAAGCGCGGTCAACGAGCCTTAACAAGTCCACAATACAACAATAGTCAATACCTTGACTTCTAAACCACTTTATTAAACTTTAAAGATGATTTAGTACCCTTAATTAAATTAATTAAGTTGCTGGAATTTTAGTTACTCATGCATGCTCAAAGTTTTCAAAAACAATTTACACAACTAAATTAGAAAAACTTTCCAAAACCCTAAAAACAAATCAACAAGTCAGCACCAAAACAACATCACCATCAGCACCCATCACCACCGCTGACCACTGCCAGCGGTGGCTGGGGACGCCAGGCAACCGCTGCTGGCCGCACGGCCAGCAGCCCGGTGCTGCCGGTTGCAGCACGGCAGGGTGCTACCGTGTGCAGTACACAACCCTGCCGTGTTGCACCACTCAATTTTATTTTATTTTTTTTAACAAATTTAACAAACCCTAATCTAATTAAATCCACAATTAATAAATTTTCAGATTTAATTAAATTACAAGATCTAACCCTTTTGCATTCAAACTTTGACTCAATTCAAAAAAACAACAAACCAAACCCTAATCATGATCCTATCATACAAAAATAATAGAATCTAGCAAACCCTAGGCAAAACATAAATTAGGGTTTACTCATACAAAAATTAGGGTTAATAAACTCATACTTGAATAAATCTAAAAGCTTTCAAGAATCAAGGAAAACAAGTTTGAACACTTACTTGAAAATCAAGGATTAAAACTGAGCAAGGAAGAATTGTGAAAGAGTGAAGAATTCTCTTTCTTTTTCTCCTTGGATGGCCGTGCGTGAGAGTGGGAGAAAGAGAGTCTTTTGTTTTTGATTGGTAATGCGTCGGTTGAAATTGGAAGCCGAGTGTATTTAGGACCCCAAATACACTCCTTCCTTATCTCAACTTATTTTTTCCTAAAATCCCTCCTAATTTCACTCCACTAACCAAAATTTTAGGAAACAAAATTTTTGAAATAAATTCAGAAAATTCACTCCTACTTTCGGCTAGGGTGGCCGAAAATAAGGCTCTATTAAGCCTTATAATTTTGTCCACTTCCGAAAATTATAGAGCCCAATCCCATTTATTTGTTTTGACCCAATTACATTTTAATTAAGTCCAAAATCAAACCCAATATTAATAAGGCACTTGAAATATTTATGAGCCCAATTAATTAATTAAATACGAAATAACATTTTCTTTTTAAGTAATTATTATTCTAAAATGAATAATAATACGGGGTATTACAGATTTTCATCAAAATAATCTTTTTGTAAACGACTTTCTCCGGCTTCATGTTCTTGCTCAATGTACCTTCGAGGTTGTCGGTTGGAGGTTTGATTTTATGAAGACGACGTTTGCAATTGTTGTAACAACATTGCCATCATTTGTTCGTCACTATCATCCATACAATGATCGATTAGGAATTGCCCATATTGAAATTATTAGAGGCATAGGGATCTTGAGACATTTTGGGTTGTGAATTTGAATTGCTGAGAAAATGAATCATACTTGTAATCAGAAAGATGAGTGTTTGAGGAAATGAGGTTGTGAGGAAACACTCTCCATCATCAGAAGCTATTTATAGATCACTTATAACAACTAGTTTTATAATGGCTACTTTTCTAACAGCTACTTTTGTCCAACTTTAACTTTTCTAACGGCTAGTTTTCTAATGACTAGTTTTATAACGATCACTTTTGTCCAACTTTAATTTTTCTAACGGCTAGTTTTATAACAGCAACTTATTAATAAAATCTAACATAGAATTTAAATACTAAGAAATTACATTAACTTAAAAAAATTACATTAACTAAATTTTGCATTACATTAAAATTTCAAAAAGAAAATATAACATAAACTTAAAATTAATAAAAATTAAAATTACACAAACTTAAAATTAAATAAAGATAAAAATTACATAAACATAAAGTTACATAATAATAAAAAATCGATAACTACGAATTACATAAACTTAAATAACAACGAAAACTAAACTACGGAACACTATATTTGGCTTTGAGGAAAGTGATTTGATGGTTGTGTATGACAAGTTGTTCCTCATTCATCCCACTAGTATATATCTTTCAACATAAATTCAAAATGTTCTGTCCTTGTGTCATGTTCGACCTTGTTTGCGATTTTTATAATAGCATCATTCCTTTTAATTGCGATTTATTCCATCCTCTTCCATTTTTGTTCCCAATGCTCATTGGAAGGACATTTTTGCACTTTCTTTTGTCCTTTAGCCCTCTTCTTTGACGCCTTTTGACCGATAGGGAGGACTTCGGCAACATCACTATCGTCACCGCCATGATCACTCGTATCCGGTTGGTCCGATGACGTGTAAGCTCCAGATTCATTGACCTTATTCTTCTTTGAAGCACGTTGAACAATTTCTTATGCAACCCACTTCGGCTCATCTTTTACCATTAGCCATATATGCTCATATGCGAAATCATTATTCTTATGGGTCCTTTTCCATAGGTCACGTGCTTCACGTATTATTTGATCATCCGAGCACTCGCTATTATGTTGAGATAAAATTTGATTATAATAACCATTAAATTCAGTTACTTGCGGTACAATTTGGTAGAAGTGCGATCCTAATCTTTCACATTCGGTTTTGCGATACTTGTTATAGTATATTGTGATATGATTTCAAAAACCGCTCATTGTTTGAGCCATTCCCCACTATAGGATCGTTACTAATAGTGAGCCAAGAACTGATAAGCATTTTGTCTTCATTGAAGCTCCATTTACTAGCTTTGCTTTTCTTGACTCCGACACTATTAAATTCTTGGTTGAGATTAATATGTTCCAGCCCTTGTGTGACATAAGGTTGAGCTTGAAACTCAGCGGACGACGGTGTTCGAGGCTCTTGATTTGCACCCAGGCCGAATTGAGAGAAAAATGAAATCATGTGAAGGCGGGACATAGGATTATAATAGTCGGGGAAAAACATTTGTTGAACACTAGAATAATTAGGAGAGTTAGAAGAACTTAGGAATTGAGTGTTTTGAATATTTTGAGAGTTTGGTGGAAATTGTGGAAATTGGTGATTTGGAAAAGTTTGGGAATTTTGTGGGTTTGAATTTTGAGTATTTTGTGATTTTCCTACAAGGGAAGCAGTTAAAATAATTCATAAAATTACCTCCAAATTGATTATCACCCATATTGAGATTTTATGAGGTATATAGAAACTGAGAAAAATAGAGAAAGTATGAGATGGTGTGGGAAAATTAGAAAATTTACCCCAATATTTTATAGAGAAATTTAAAAAAATTAGATAAGTTTTTTTTCCCAATAAACAGGTAAATAATAACGATTTTTATTATTATTTATTACAGCATCTTTTACAGTTCAATTTAATTTGTCATCCTTATTTTTACACAGTACAACAAATCAACTTCAGAGTCAAATATCAAACAGCTTTTTTTTAATTGGTGCAATGACACTTTTTTTTAATTGGTTCAACAAGCTGCATAGAGGAAGGGGGACCGCGTGGACATGTGGCAACAATACAATGGAGAGGGGTCCGCATGAGTCAAATCAATAAAACTCATCAGGCGCTTGAAACTCACAACCCTTTTTTTCATTCTATTTAGTGTGCACGCTCTTTGTCTTCAACTGGGCCAAACTTTTTCGTGTTCCTTTTTTTTTCATCACAAAGCAAGTTTGCCCTGCCACAACTGCTTTGTGGCAGATGGGTATAAACCTTTTCCATCATTGAAGGTTTGACGTTTGAGGCTGCAAAAACCTCCCCCAAAAACCTTCAGTTGGATGCCCTTAGTGGAACGGAGGGAATACAAATAATGTACAAGCATAGTGTATTTACTGTTCATGTATTCGGTTTAAATCTTTCGCGGAGTAATGTAAATAATTCACTTATTTGCTGTATTATAAGAGCATTAATAGCAATGATCCCAAATGAGTTCATGAGCGGGGAGTGAGTGTTATTGTTTGTACTTTGATACTTTTAATGAAGATAAACAATGGAAGATTATTGGACCAATATGCATACTTGAGATTGTGTGAAACAGGAAATCAGTTCCCTCAAAAATTTTGTTGAACATATGATCATCGATGTACTTGATGATATGATGATCATTGATGAACTTGAAAATATGAAAACACCTTAACAGTTCGTCGAAGATATGATAACCATTAATGAACTTGAAGATATGATGATCATCTATGAACTTGAAGATAGATACATGAAGACTGAAAAGAAGAAACTTTCATTGTTTTTATAGTATTTGTGTTAAGAGGTTTATTTGCTCTCTTAGATCTTGGTACGTTTAAGGAACTATCATGGAACTCGTAGGATAAAAACAGTGAGTCAATATCTCGATTAAGAGTGATAAAATGGTTTTATTATTTCTGGAAAATGTTTTAGATATAGTTGTTTTATTCTTAAAACATTTTCATTTATTAATGTTTTTATAAAACCTATTTTAGTTAGGATAAGTTATTGACTAGGTAAGTTATGTACTTTATGTGAGTTACTTAGCTAGACTAGAACTCTATCATGTCCTATCCTATTTTAAATCAAATGCCCTAGACTAAGTATTCAGTCAGTTGTTATGGAATGAGAACTCTTGACTGACCAATTCTTTAGTTGGTTAGGGTGATAGAGTTTATTTTGACTAAAACTCTTTCCTTATCTTATTCTACTTTAACCGAATGCATTTGGACTTGTTTCTACCAGTTCCTAAGAGTAGAAGTCTTGTTGCTGTCATCTTAAGTTGGCTGCAAAAGATAGAATTTGTTTTGACTGAGTTTCTAGTTTCCTAGGTTTGAAATGACTACAGATTCTATTTAAGGGTTTTGACTACTACCTATATAAGACTTAAGAGTCCTATTGAAAAATATGCTTGTGGAGCTACAAAGTTAAATCTGATAGACAAACTCTCACCCGAGAGATCAATGGACTCACTTATTCGTCGTCACGAGTTCCTCATCAGTTCCTTATATAGTTCCGAGTCCAAATTACAAATATACCTCATACCTCTTATTGTACCATTTCTGCTTTTGAGAAGTATATTTGGTAAACACTTATATCCACCTGCTTGGATTAGCAATCGCTATAACTAGAGGTGGCAATCAGGCAGATCGTGTCGGATTTAGGTTGAGTCCTTTTGGTTTTGGGTCATTACGGGTTCGGGTTAGAAGTATGATCGGGTCGGGTTGGGTCGAGTCGGATTGATTCGAGTTTATGCTGGTATTGGGTTACGGGTCAACTCGGGTCAGGTTAATTCAGATTTCGGTTAAGTCAGATTCGGGTTAGTTCAATTTTCGGGCCAAAGCATGTCAAAATTTAATTCTTGTTTCAGAGCATATAAAATCGAAAATAATATGTAAGATATGAAAATTTTCAGTAATAAGGCTACATGTATGTTTAGTTAGTGTCTTTTCAATCAGTTTGAATATTATGTCATTATGGGTCGGTTATATTCGAGTTTTGGAAAGAGTCGGTTCAGGTTCATTTCGATCGATTTCAGGTAACTTCGGGTCGGGTGTTATCGATTTTGGGTCAATTCGGAGAACGGGTATTGTCGGGTGTCGAGTTGGACCAGATCGGGTCGGGTCGGTTTCGGATAATGATAATTGGAACATGTTCAGGTGTCGGGCGGGTCTAATATCGGGCGGATCGGGTCGGTTATCTCGGGTCGGGTTGGATTTTGCCAGACCTAGCTATAACTAGCAGTTGGGGTTACTTGGACTTGGGGTTAGAATTTCAAGTTAGAATCAAGGATACTTTAGGAATTATCCTTGTAACAGAGTTTGTTCATTTGACTCTTAGTGGAGTTCGTTTGTGAATCCTGTTGGGTCATGGTTTTACTTCTAGAGTGAGCATCAAAAGATTTCCACGTAAAATTCCTTGTGTTATTCTTTATTTCCGCAGGTCGTGTGTAAAATTGAGTCAGCAAAAATATTTGAAAAATCCCTAGACTAAATCCCCCCCCCCCCCTCATTGAGGCTGGTCTTGAGTATAACATTTGGTATCAGAGCAGGTTTTCTTGCGAGCACATATTAACCTCTGGAGAATAGATCGAAAGATATGGGCTCATTTAGACTTGAAGAAGGATACTCCGTTCATCGTCCACCTTTCTTTAATGAAAAATACTTTAACTATTGGAAGAATAGGATGGAAGTATACATCAAGGCCACCGATTACCAGATTTGGCGAATTACTGAGCATGGTGATTTTCAGATCACTAAGACAAACGAACAGAATAAACTTGTCCCCAAAGATCGAGTTCTTAAAGTATACAACGCAAGATTGGAGAAACCTTGAGCATAACGCCAACGCCATGAGGATAATCCATTGTGGTTGTGGCCCAAGTGAATATAATCGTCTAATAGGATGCAAGAATGAGAAACAGATGTGGGAACTCCTTCAAATCAGGTAAAACAATTAAGGATATATTTGTTGTTAAATAAGTATGAATTGTTTTCCATGTTTGCTAGTGAATCTATCCATGAAAAGATGACCCGTTTTACTATTATTGTGAATGAGTTAGATTCTTTTGGTAGGATTATTTCTAACGAGTAACAAGTGCGCAAAGTTCTCAGTGTACTTCCTATGGACAGATGGATGCCCAAGGTGACCGCAATTCAAGAGACTAAAGGTCTCAGCAACTTTAGTCTTCAAGAACTCACTGGATCCTTACTCGCCTATAAATTACAACTTAAATCTCGAGGTAAGGATCTCATTGAGAAGAAAGAGATATACATCTCTCTTAGGGTAGAAGAAGGAGAAGAGGATTCAGAACTAGATGAAAAAAAACTTTGCTCGGATGGTACAAAGAATAAAAAGGATGTACAAATCCAAAGTTGTTGCGAAGAAAGAAAGCCAAGAGAAAGACTAGAGCGCAAATCCAAAGAACAAGGAGGTCTGTCACAAGTGCAAGGAACTGAAGACAATGATGGTTGTTGAAACCGCCTTTAGTGATGAAAATTTGGATGAGGAACCGACAGAGAACTCAAATGCAGATGCCATGAAAGTTCTTATGGCAAAAGATGATTCAGACCATGATAAAGATCCTTAGGTAAACTATAAGGTCCTTAAAAAGAAAATTTATTTGCTAATAATGAAAAATTAGTTAATATTCTTAGTGATTGCATGGGTGAATATATGAAACTGTGTGATGACAAAATTGACGTTGATGAGTATGTAACCAAATTAGCTAATGACTTAAAGAACATGACTAATTTAAAAATGAGTTAAGAACATAAGGTCATAGTCTTTATAATTCATACGTTCAAGTTATAACAATCTGTGGAGGAACTTGAAAGAAGAAATTCTAGCTTAGTTTATGAGATAACTCAGTTGAGACTTACTTCAGTTCCCAAAAAAACTGTTGATGATGATCCGATTGTTTGCAAAGATCTTAAAATTGATTTTGATGAAATGAGACAGATTTTAAAACTTAGGAAAAGAAGAAAGGAGATCTTTGTACAGAATTGGAATTGGCGAAGAAAAGGATGTTCTATAATACTGAGAACACAACAAGAACAAGAGGAACACCATGGTTCCCAAACAACATGTTTAGGCTAGGCTTGGATATAAACACATTTCTGTGGGTAGTGGCGTATCTAGAAATCTAATAATATGGTGGTACAAATACAATTTAACATGATTCTAATATCTAGAACGAAGTTTGATACTACAAAGTAATAACATTTTAAAAAAAGATTACAATCGGATTTCTCTGAAAAATACAAAATATTCGAGGAAAAAAATTACACTTGTCCTTGATGAGTCTTCGTTTTTTATGATTAGCCCTCCCCATCATCACTTCTAAATCAAAGTTCAATTCATGAATTAAATGTATATATTTTATTAAAATTTCATATTCAAATTTAAAAGTTAAATAAACAAAGTCACAATTTAGTGATCCCAATTAATTTCATCAACAATTTTGTTTTTAAAAAATTTCCCAAATTGCAATCCAAATACCATAATCATCTTAATCTCTAAACAATTAACAAGAAACTCCAAAACTAAAATAATTAAATCTCATTCTACAACTCACTCACCGAGTTTCTAACATTAAAAGTACACTAACAATTTAACATTCCATTTGGAAATCTAAATAATCAAATCAAAGTATAATAACTCCACAATTCTTAAATATATTAACATATTAATCAATAATCATTTATCAAATTATCAAAATAAATTGTTAAATATTAGCTAGCTTGATAAGATAATGAAGGTCAATACCACAAGCTTTGCAACCATTTGCCGACAAGAAACTGCAGCGATCATCATCGATCTGAAAATAATAATCGAAAATGCAAATTTAAACTCAAGCAAGCAAGGAAATTCCACATTAAATAAATAAATTAAGAATATAAAAGAAAAAATAATAATAAAATAGTAAACAAAATAAAATTACTGCCTGGTGGGTTGACAGACTAACTCGAGTCACGACGGCGAGTCATTGTCGTGTGGTGCCAGTAAGAATTTAGATTGAAAGGAGAGAGAGAGGGGGGGGGGAGAGAGAGAGAGGGGTAAAAGAAATAATAATAATAAAACAGTAAACAAAATCAAATTATTGCCTGGTGGGTTGACAGACTAACTCAAGTCACGACGACGAGTCATTCTCGTGTGGTGCCCGTAAGAATTTAGATTGAAAGGAGAGAGAGAGAGAGAGAGAGAGAGAGAGAGAGAGAGAGAGAGAGAGAGAGAGAGAGAGAGAGAGAGAGAGAGAGAGAGAGAGAGAGAGAGATTGTTTTTTTTTGGGGGGGAAATGAGAGAACAGTCAAAATTTTTTGGGGAAAGGAAAGAGCCTGCGAGTGTGTGTAATGAAGGGATCCCTTGTGTCAGTTTGTGTTTTTAATTGTACACTTTGGGACCCATTTTTCCTTCAACAATTTGAAATCCGGTACCCCTTTGGTAAATTGACATAATTTCCCTCTTTTCTTTGGGTAATGTTAACAAGTTACCCCGGGTAACTCTTTAAGAAGTAAATTATTGTCAATTTATTAGAAACAAAATATCTAATAAATACACTTGCCTTTTTTCCAACTTCCCTTTCTTACCCTTGACTACTCCTTCAAACCCCACTCCTTCAATTTTGTTTGACTTGCCTGATTATTCTTTCAGACCCTTTCCACCATCTTCGTCACTTCACCAATATTGTCAATCATCCGAAAATCGAAAAAGGGGCTCAAAATTTGTGTGGGTGAGCACTCGGATCGTCGTCCCTCCATGCATAAGTCGAACTCTACTCGCTAATGGAGGCTGATGACGTCATCTACATCGAAGATGCGTGATTCCGTGTTCAAAGGCCGCAATTGGTGGTGGTGGTCTAGTGGATGGTGGACATTGGTGCTGGTGGTGGTCTGGTGGATGTTTCAGTCTGAATCCACCACTATCTGTGGGATATGATCCTTGGAGCAAATATGTCAATATGCCTAAACTTAATGTTAATATGGATTATAATAGGACTAGACATATTATAAATGATTGCATGAATAGAAAATAAGCCATGAAGAAAAGTCATGTTGTTGTAAAGCAAGCTTGGGTAAAAACATCTAATTTGAGTCCATATGTTAAAAGGAAGGGACCCAAGCAGATCTGGGTCCCTAAAGCTAAACCTTGACTTAATTGTGGAGGTTCGAGTGAGGGGGAACTACCAGCAACACCTCGACAGTAGTAGCTACATGCACGTATTGAAGACATAAACATGTCTCTCACTCAAAGCCTTTTTGTAGAGGACGTATAAGCTTTTGGTATCTTAATAAATGTGAAAATATTGGAAATAGTAAGGTTGAATTGGTAAGTTACTCTCTCTTTGTATACATAATGTTTTTTGTTGAGGAATGACAACCCAATTTGTTGAGTACTTCTCATTTTCGCAACAATGCGCAATATGTTAAATTTAAAAATGAAAAATGTTCGATGAAGAGAGCCGTACTTGATGATGATGTTCTTGTGGGTCATAGACATTCCATATGATTGATTTACACTCTTTCTATTTGAAATTAATGTTTGTTAGACCTTAGTGTATTGGAATAGGATCCATTATTTTTTGCACAAAAGATTGCTAAATGTTACTAACCATAATGTGCAAGATAATAATGACTTTGTGATTGGACTAATAAGGTCTGATCGAAAGGAGGAACTAATGCACAACTAAACTGACAGAACCAGAGGACACATCTCATAAGGGTTTCAAAATTTTGTGATTATACCCATTTAGAGCCCAGGACTTTGAATTTTCTCCCCTTCATCGCTTTCTATCTCACGCAATTTCCCCATTTTATACTTTTTCTGCACTAAGCCAATGTCTTTCATAATCCCATATCTCTACCTTGAAGTTCTCCACTTAACATCGACTCTCTACTCATAACCATCTTTTCTTGCATTAATAGCTCCAACTGAGCATCCGTCACTCATGACATCTTCACAGAGTTCTTCGTGGGATCACTTTATGTATACTAGGGGGCTTCGATTCCTCCTATTCTTTGCGAAATAAGTTGAATACTCGGAATCTCACCCGCATAAGCTTGCTCGCTTTACAATCCAACAGGTAAACTGGAGCTTTGTCCTTGATTCAGAGGCACCAATCATGCATTTATCTCATAGCTTAAGAGGGACAATTTTGAAAACAAAATCTTTTTGCAAATAAAGTGAAATATCTCGTTTTTGCCTTGGAGTTCAGTCTTCTATGCATTACATATATGTCATTACTATTGAGTCACATGCATCATTATTCATTACTAGGTTTCATGGAGCTGTAGGCCTAGTTAACATTGCATTTCCATACTAGTATCATTTCATTTATTTGCACTTACTAAACATCTTTTGCCTCCGAGGCACTTGCATAGCACACACACATATAGCATTGGATGTGCCCTGAGTGTCATTTGGACTCCGTCCTCTAACATTCCTTTTGGGTCCGTCCCATCGCATTGAGTAAGGTCCGTCCTTTTGGGTCCGTCCCGTTGCATTGATTAGGTTCGTCCTTTTGGGTCCGTCCCCCGGCATTGAGTAAGGTCCCTCCTTTTGGGTCAGTCCCGTCGCATTTGGCAAGGTCTGTCCTTTTAGGTCCATCCTATCGCATTTAGTAAGGTCCGTCCCGTTGCATTTAGTAAGGTCCGTCCTTTTGGGTCCGTCATGTTGCATTTAACAAGGTCCGTCCTTTTGGGTTCGTTGTCTAGCATCCTTGCACTCTTTATGTCTTCATATTTGATTGAACTAACATGCATGCTACAAAGTAAGGCACTAGCAAAGCACGAGAAACTCTTCGACGATGGGCTATTAAAATTAGCACCACTTCTGCATCAACAAAGCACGGGAGACGAAGGTTCTGCGACGATGGGCTATTAAAATTAGCAACACGTTACATCAGCAAAGCACGGGAGTGATAAAGGCTCTTCGATGAAGGGCTATTCAAATTAGCACAACGCCTGCATCCGCAAACAGGTAACCCTGACCATAGCGATCAGGAAGTACTTTATTTTACTGACACAACATTTTTCAAAAGCATTGCAGGTATTTTTAATGAATACTTTGATCGTCGCTTTTCCAAAGCTCGGCGTAAGTGGGGGCTTATGTAGACACCCAAATATGTCCCCCATGGTAAAGCGCGCAACAATAATAACCTATAATCATGTTAAAGAAAAGAATGTCAATGCTCGAAATACTTATGCTCATGTGAAACCTATTATCCATTCTCAGGATCTCATCAATTTTTATACCTACAAATAGCCCTTCCCATAAGCTTTCCAACGCCATCTCATTTGTCCCAAACAGACACCAGGCAAAAGTTATGATTTAATGAAGTTATGGGCTAAAAATGATGTTCTCATACCCGCATATCACTGTTCAAGACTGATTTTTAGTTATGCAAGGATGAATTGGATTGGGAATTGTTAAACGTAAATACCCTAATTACTAAACGCAAATCATTTTTCCAAAATATCCCTTACATAACAACCCTACTCCTCATCTATCTCTATCTTTCTTCCGCCATCCGTTTGCTACCGTACAATGACAAAATGTTCACCAGAAATTGCATAAAGCAAGGCAACACAGTTAATAGACACACACTGTAATCAAATCTCACCCCATCATGACCATATCTCTCAACCCACTCGCTAGCTCGTCGCCGGTGAACTTGATTTTTGCTACTTGCACGTCACCGCCATCATCCTTTTTTTGTCCTTGATTGCACCCTCGTTGCTCGTATCCCAAACCCAGACAAAACCACTAGAATCCATGTAGCACCACCCACTTTTTGCCTCAATGAAACCCCGCCGGAACCCACCTTTGGAATTGATCATAATATGGTTTTGATTCCAACAAAACCTTTCAATCATTGATCTGTGTTTTCATTTCGTAAAAGATTGACTTTCAAAACCACAACTTGTGATTCATGTAATTTTCAGGTTTATTAGTTCAATCAAAGTCCATCGAAATTACAAACTGAAATATTTTAGTTTTGATTAAATAATTCAATAATTTAGGATGAATAAGTTGAAAACAATGAAGATGATATTAGAGAGCTAGAAGGAAAGGAGGAGACACCGGTAGTGTATCGATTTTCACTAAAAGGGCAATTTAGGAAATAATGCTACAAAATTATTTGCGTTTAGCAATTTGGTATCTATGTTAAGCAGTTTCGATTGGATTATGAGCTCCCTTGGCTTGTATTCTCCTTTGAAATATCTTTCCAATGATGTATTGTGGGCCAAATTTCCATAAAAAACGAAAGAGAAATGATTAACCATTAATTAGACACAACCTCACTCGCGCGCGGAAACTCAGCCCAAGCGAACGAGCGAAAATTCGCGTGCTCCCATATTCGAAATTTGTACCGCTTTCTTCTTTTTTTTCCATTGTCGTGGGACACGTGCCTTCTCTTTGGTTGCTTTAATTCCGTTTTTCTTTTTTCGTTTCTGATTAGCACTTTTTTCGTTTTTAGTGAACTTTTTAAGTGTTCAATTCTTTTATTTTCCTTTTTCTTTTGAGAATCTAATAATATTTAGAAAATTTATAAATTATGTTTTTACTAACATTAAGTTTATTTCCACTTAAAAAATAAAAAATAATATGTTTATTACTTATTAAGCTTACGTTTATAGATTATGAAATATTAGACTATTTTGATTGAATCTTATATTTATAACTTTTGAATTATTTGAATATTTTTACTGAAAATTATGTTTATAACTTATGAACTATTTGACTTTTTCTAATGAATCTTATACCTTTAGACTATTTTTTTGATGACCTTCTTTTGATACCTTATGAACATTTAGATTGTTTTTAATAAACATTACGTTATACCATATGAACAATAAGACTATTTTAACTGAACCATTAGATTATTTAAAATGGATTTTATGGTTGTAACTTATGAACAATTAGACTGTTCTAAATGAACATTACATTTATAGGTTATGAACCATTAGACTAATTTAAATGGACATTACGTTTATCGCTTATGAATTACAGTATTAAGCTATTTAGAATGAACATTACGTTTATGGCTTATGAAGTATTAGACTCTTTTAAATGAACATTACGCTTATAACTTATAACAATTAGACTTTTTTAAATGAACATTAAGTTTATAGGTTATGAACAATTGGACTAGTTGAAATGAACCTTACGTTTATGGCTTATTAACTATTAGGCTATTTTAAATGAACATCACGTTTATAATGTATGAAAAATTAGACTTTTTTAAATAAACATTAGGTTTATAGGTAATGAACTATTGGACTATTTTAATTGAACCTTACATTTATGACTTATGAACTATTAGACTATTGTAAATAAACATTAGGTTTATAGCTTATGAACAATTAAACTCTTTTAAATGAACATTACGCTTATAGCTTATGAACTATTAGACTCTTTAAATGAACATTTCGTTTGTAACTTATGAACTATTAGATTATTTTTAAGGAATCTTGTATTTATAGCTCATGAACAATATGACTATTTTTAATGAACATTGCGTTTATAGTTTATGAACTATTAGTTTTTTCTAATGAACTTTACCTTTATAGATTATGAATTATTAGCCTGTTTTAAATGAACTTCACGTTTATACCTTATAAACTATTAGACTATTTAAAATGAGCCTTACGTTTATACCTTATGAACTATTAAACTATTTTAAATGAACCTTACGTTTATAGCTTATGAACTACAACACTATTATTTTTTTTTTTGAAATGAACTTTATGTGTATAACTTATGAACTACTACACAATTTTAAATGAACCTTATGTTTATAACCTATGAACTATTAGATTATTTTTAATGAACCTTAGGTTTATAGTTTATAAACTATAAGGCTATATTAAATGAACCTTAATAGTTTATATGTTATAAACTTAAGGTTCATTAAAAATAGTTCATAAGTTTTAAATGTAAGGTTCCTTAATAATAGTCTAATAGTTCATACTTCATAGTTTCTAAATGTAAGGTTCGTAAAAGAAATAATAAACTAGTTTATTAAAATATGTCTCATGAACTCACTCAAAAAAAATCTAGTGATTCGTTAAATAGAAACAAAATAATATTTTATTTTTGTAACTCCCAAAAAAGAAATATTCTTTGACAAAAATAACTAAAGGATTCATTACAAAAAAAAAAAAGGGGAAAAGAAAAATATGAAAAAGGTGTCGTTCTTAATTTTGTATACAAGGTGCAGAAGTTTTTAACTTTAGGGTTATTTCGTGCAAAGTTTTAGAAAATGCGTATCCCGTTCAAAAGTGCAACTTTGAGGGTATCCCATGAAATTTCCGAATAAAAAAGGTAACAAGATAAAAACAAAGAAAAGAACGGGGTAACCTTATTTTGAATTTTTGCAGGGCAAGTGGGCAGTTGGCCTTAATCCATGCGGAGCGGACGCCACTTAAATGAAAGGATTTTGGGCCTGTGTTCACTGTCCATCCATGTTGGGTGGATGCCAAGTCTATTTAAAAAACAAAATTCGTAAAATGAACATTTCTCTAATGTTCGGGCCGTAACTCATAGGATACTTAGGCTATATGAGCCCACAAGAATGAATCCAACTCACCAAGAATGAGGTCAATCGGAGCTCAAACGAGAGCTCAAGAAGCGTTTTCGTGGCACCCCAGCGGCCCCACCGCTGCTAGAGCTCTGGCGGTAGCTGCTGGAGCTCATGCGGCATTATCGAGGGCCGCTGGAGCCCTAGCGGCGCTCCGTGTGACCAGTGGGCACCGTTTTTGGCCCAGGAACCCTAATTTAACCTCTTTTTTGGCCCATTGCTTATAAATACCCCTCTAAACTCTGTTTTTTGGGACTAACAGTCATTGTCACAGGATTCGCACCCATTAACTCATTGAGAGGCAACCCTAATTCTCTCTCTCCTCTTTTACACACAACCTTAATCACATCAATTCAAGCTTTTTTCAAACTTCATTAAAGAGCAATTTCACAACCAAGAGTAAGGAAAATACTAGAGCAATTGACATTCAATTATAGTACAACAAAGGGTTAACTTAAGGGCAATTTTCTCGATCTTTCAAAACTCTTTTTCAAATCATGTTTTACTTTGATTATGATTATAGTTGATTTGTTTAGCATGTTTTGATTGTTTTAATTTCTGTAAATACTCTCTCATGCTTAGATTAATTTTGTTATTAGTCATATTCTTATGTATAGATAATTGATTTGTATGCCTTAATTAGCTTAATTGTAGATTAATGCATGTATAGTGTAAATACATCTTTGCATGATTAGCATATCTAATTAGCATATTAGCATATAATTAGGATTTTTGCATGTAGTTACCCCTAGATTGCATATTAGCATATTTTTATTATTTTGTTTGTCTTTGTTATTCCACTTCCATTGAAGTTGCTAACAATATATTTGGGGTGCAAATGCAATTTGGCACGTTCAGCAACAACGATAAGGTGGTGATTTATTTCTTTTATCTTATTATTTGTTTGGTGTATGCTTGTTAAATAATGCATGTAATTGGGTAATATGTGCAAAGCGATCACTTTATTAATTTGGTTTGTTCAATCCACCTAGTTAATTTAGGATCTTGGACAACCGGATTTGTATGAAACCTTGCGATATGAATTATGAATCAACATGGGTGAGATTAGTGGAGGTCGTTATTACATGTGATTTAGATAGGATTCGTCTTATCTTTTCGTACCCACACCCCCGAACTCAATCTTTGGTCCCTTTCGGGTATGAGTAAATTTCCAATATGAATTGCGTGCACTTTTGTTGGTTTCCAATTATTTCCTTAAAGTTGGTGCCGACTTCACTATGTGCTTATTATTTTCCCTATCACAATTAATCATGTTGCATATGATGTATTATTTAAGAACCATTAATTCCAACTAAATATTCAATTAGCGCCGACATGCGAGGGTTCTTAAAGTATCAACATCGTCATGTGAATGTTGTTCTGTTGTGCGGCAGGATAGGTAATGAATCTAAAAATTTCCATTGGACTTTACACTATTATTTGAATATCATCCCATTAAGTCTAAGGGCTCTTTCTTTTCGACTGGTAACTGGTGATTGGTAACTGGGAGAAATTGGGTAAAATTGGGCAAAACTAGTGAAAATTGGGAAGTCTAACTGGTAATTGGGGAAACTGGTGAAAATTGGGAGAAACTGGACATTTTGAATTTTTTTAATAATAATATATAATATATAGTACTATATAACAATTATAATAATATTAATAACATTTAGTTGTCAAATAGTTTCGAGAGTATGACAGTAAGTACAAATCGTGTCGTTGCAATACATAGGATTATCAAAGTTCAAACTATAACATTCCATGGAAAATTTCTGTTTCACAATTAGCCATTTACAATCTTGGTCTAAAACATGCACACGTGCACTGTTTACTACCCCTCAGTTGGTGTTTTCATTTTCAAATACTAAAATAGTAGAATCCAAAGGAAATATATTATACTCGTTTGAACCATTACTTTTTTGCAAAGAAGAACAACATTTAGATCCACAAAACTATAAGCTAAATCATCATTCAACCCAATGGGCAACCATGTTTTTGTTATTGGATTGCATAAAAACATTTTCCCTGGATGTCTCGGGTCAATGGTCCGGCAAAGAAATAGCCCATTATTAGCCCCCAAAATGCGACCCTTATTCTTCAGCCGCTCCATAGAACTACGTGAAACACCAACAGACCCTGTGTTCTCAGGTGTGACAAAAAGTTGGGTATTTGTCACTATGGATGACTGAAAAGCATTCCCCTCCATGATCATTCTTATTCATTGAGTTTATGCATTGTTGCTTGATGAATTTAGGCTCATGGAGATAGTCTAAACATGGTTTAGCTACGACTGATAGCTTGTGTAGGGATTTAGCGGGGAGCCATGAATATAGTTCATTTTCATCAAAAAAAAAAGAAGTAGTTCATGGACTATGTGAAATCCCTGCTTCAACTTTATCAATTCGATTCTTCGCATTCCCTATTTCATACTCTAGGGTGTCCATTTCCACTTCCAGTAAGCGAAATTTCCGGCTCTGCACCTTCCACTCCCTTAGTTGCTCCTCCATTCTCTTTTTCCTACCTTCAGAACTTGCCAGCCCGCTCATGTGTGCCTTACTCTTATCTTGGATCTTCGGAGGATCATCTGATAACTTTTGGGAGTTAAGTTGCTTCTCGTGCATGTTAGACATGTTCAGATAGTAAAAAGCATTCAGTATAGAGGGGAATTTGGGATATAGTATGTATTGAAGTTATTGGGGTAGATTTTCATATAAATAAGAAATAAACGGGATGTTAAGTTCCAAAGATAAACAACGCATTCGTATAGGGAATTCCTCAAAGAGTTGGTCTCACCAATGACTGCATGGTCTCATTGTTGACTGCATTGACTCAATATTTATCACGAGATTATCTTTTATAAATGTTAGTGAGTAACACTATATGTTTATAATTACTTATATCCATACTACTAAATGGGCATAACCATTTGTATCTACTACCCTTTAAAAAGCCAATAAGGCCTCCTACTATTCAAATGGATAGTATCAACTTCTAAGCCCTGCTAATACCCTCTATTAGGTTTTTCTCCCAATTATCATTGGCTAGGTAAAGTAATAAACACCTTAATCCTCCTCTTGGTTGTGGAGAAAGTTGCTGCAAACTAGGGACTGTTTGATTGCCAAGCTGGGATCATGTCAAGAGGTGAAATTATTCCTTGACAGTTGTGTTCTTGCTGGAAGATTTAAGATGTCAAGAGCCTATGCAAGCCTTATTGACAGCAAACCTAGAAAGAGATGGGTGGAAGTTGTATGGGAACCTGTGGCTCGGTCTAGACATAGTTTTATAGCTTGGATGACATATAGGGATGTAAATGGATCGGATTCGGGTCGGGTGGACCATCATCCGCTCCATCCGCGAAATCCATCCGCTCCATCCGCGAAATCCATCCGCTCCATCCGCTCCATCCATAACCCGCGAACCATCCAATCCTAATCCGCTCCATCTGTCATCCGCGGTTTAAACAGATGGATCGGGTGATAAACGGTTTAGTGATGTTTGATTTTAATACTCCTGTTTTTCAATTTGTTCACAATACTGTTTATGAAATGGTGGATTTATGAAATACTGTTTCAAGAGCTTTCTTACCAGCAACAATTATCACTATAATTTAAATTTCACAGTGATGAAAATCTTTAGCTAATTAATCACAAAGAAAATAAGACCCAATAATCGCACCCAAAAAAAAAAAAAAAAAATCAGACCCACTATTCACTAACAAATTCAGACCCAACGATTTCACCCATTCTCAACTTAGGAAAACCCAAATTTTCAGAATCAAAACCCAGTTGCAATTTAGTATGGCTAGAACCCTAAAAATTTGATAAATAACCAAATTACATACCTCAGATTCGCAAAACAATCCCCCACCACAATTTGTGTAGTAGCTCGAACTGTGCTTCGATTAAGAAAGCAGGAGGGAAAGGAAGGAAACCCATAGTCCGAGGTCACAAGTTCGCGAAGTAAGAACTCTCACCTACAATCTCTGAACCACAAATTCCACGCAGATTCAACCACCCCCAATTTAGGGTTCTTCGTGTTAAAGGTTTCAATCTCGAAACCCGTTGAAATTACAAGCAACCAAGCACATAATTCTTCTTTCGCTTCAGAGAATCTAAAATTAGAACTAGAAGGATTCAATAAACTCAATCAATTACAGAACATCAAAACCATAATGAAGAACGAGAATACTTGTCAAAGAGATTGATTTGGTACCTGATAAAGAGGGCGCCAATAATCAGCAAGCTGGAAATCCTTCCCCAAAACAAGGATTATAATCTCCAATGACAATTGCACTGCCTTCTCCAGAAGGCTGCCATAAATTTGGCTTGTTCGCTCAGTAATGACCGAATTTACACCTGGTGAGAGGATACCAATTATGTTTCTAAATACTGTTTTACCACTCATGAAATCCTGCAAGAACACAGTAAATATATCTATCAAAATAGGAGCTTAGATTTCATTAGAATGTAAGCCTCATACTGAGTCTGGCTCGAGAGAAGAAGAGAGAGAAAGAGTGAAAGTAGAAGTAGCGTTATTTAGGATTTTAGGGTTTTTTTTTGTATTTATATTTATTTATTTTTTATTTTTTTTAATTAAACGGGTGATGGATGGTTTTAGCGGGTCGGGTTCGCGGGTGGAAACTGTCCACCCGAATCCTACCTGATCTGTCACCCGCTCCATCCACCACCCTCTTAAGATCCGTTTATTCAGGTTTTGATCCATATATTCGGGTCGGATGGTGCGGATATCCGCGGATGGAGTATCCATTTACATCCCTAATGACATATAGCCATAAGCTACTGACTAAAGCTCATCTTGCTCACAGAGGGATGCAGATTGATGTACAATCCAGCATGTGTAAGAGCTACCGTGAAGATTGTTCTCATTTGTTCTTCAACTGTGCAGTTTCTATGCCAGTTTAGTGAGGTTTGCTGGACTGGATGGGATCAGAAGAAGACCATTAAGTTTTCGCCATGAGATCAAGTGGTTTACTGACAAATGCAGGGGTAGGAGTTTGATTAGTAAGCTTAGAAGGGTTGTCTTTGTCTCTGCTGTATATGAATGATGGTTTGAAAGAAACCAAAGAGTTTTTTGTGACAAAAGTAGGGAGTGCATAGCCATTGTTAGGCAAGTGCAAGTAGGTGTCTGCTGTCGTCTTGCTCACCAATATGGGGAGCGAGCTTTAGAGTTATTACATAGCCTGTAGTATGATTCTTGCAAGGGGTATGTCCCGGGTTTGATGTACTTATTATGCTGAGGGTTTTACTTTGGCATCCCTTTGGAAAATGGTCAATACAAAAAAAAAATCACCTTAATTCTCCTTTCCCCCTCTTTCCTTACTTTTCCAACCAGTATGGTAATTTTTACTTGGTAGACGATTGTACTACATTCTCCCCTCACTCAACCCATACCTTCCAGAGCTGACAATTGCCTTACCTCTACTTTTTGTCAATACACGCAAACTCTCTCTGCCTCTTCCTTCCCTCTTTCTCAATATGCTCCCTGTAGAGAGTTTCATCTTTCCTCATCATTTAATTGAAAACATCCAATTATTATCCGTTTCACACGAAGTAATGAAATCCTCTGGTGGAATTTTGATTTCAGGTACTTTATTAGTTAGTTGTAACTCTTGTTCTTGTATTTACTCAGATGAGTTTCTTTTTGGTGTTCCTCGATTTTAGAAGCTCTCCACCACAAGAATGACGTTCTTTCACAACCTTGATTCCATTTTTTGTCCGATCATTAAACTATTTACAATATTTTCCCCCAGAATTGAAACCCTTCCCGTGTTGTTTCTCATCCAGATCAGATATCTTTCAACTGCTCGCAACAAAAAAAAAATTCAGGTTAGAAATCTTAGTTACTTCAAATTTTCCAAAATATTTGTTATTTAGTTGATTGATTATTACCTGGAGTAAGCTGACACGTTATCGAAATAACCATTATTTTTCCCATAACTAACAGTTGATTGTATAAGCTGAACATCATTCGATTATACCTGATGTTCATATTTACTTTTGGTAGAAAAATGAATATCTATTTTGTATATGTTGATGTTTACTTAGTACTTGAGCAAGAACTTCCACATCCAGGCATTGAGATCATGATGTACAATTGATGTTATTTTAAAAAAATACGATCTTGAAGTTGAAATACAATAATGAAGAACGTCAGTTCTAATTTTGATGTGGTAAATTTGGGAAATATATAATATCCCTATCTCCAAAAATATCTTTGGCTTATGGTTGGGCAAATGAATATAAAATTTGGTTTAGTTTGGAGCTAATTGAGAAGTTTCTATGTAAAGAAGTATGAACACTTGTGGGGTAAATTGTTACTTATTTTATCATCAATAAGTCTTAGTATGAGGCTGTCTCAAGGTGAGGCTACCTCTATATACAAGCACGTCGACATGATGTTATACTTGTATGAGAGACTTCACCTTGAGGCCGCCTCATACGAGATTTTGTGTTTTACTATTTTTGAAATTTCATACTAATTGTACTATCCCAGTTGATGGTTCAAAGGATCCTGGTTAAGCTAACATGTTTTAAGCTGCGATGAAACTTAACCTTTTCTCTTTTCACCGTACACACACAAAATATAAAAGGTGTAATTCTTATCGGAAGTCTTTTGGGATGACCTGAAACAAAAAGAAGGGCTTGAGATTCATCTCGGCAGATTTGCCTTCGAGAAATTAAGTATATTTTCTATAGTCCCAATTATTTCTCCATCTGGGACTGGAAGATCATTGTAGACGTGATCCTGTTGGAAGCAGACAAATAAGGGGAGAGGAGCTTCTGGAATTAAGTATACAAGAGTTGCATGACATGGAAAAGTTGCTTGAATCTGGGCTTACTCGCATCATGGAGAAAAATACTTGCTCTAGATATATTATTTTTCTGTAATGTTAATGTAGATATGTAAAATATCCACAGTTGTCTTATTGCTTCCTCGGATATGTCCAGGGTGAGACGATCATGACAGAAACCAACCTACTCTAGCAGAAGTTTTGGAAACTATACCCTTGATTGAATTATTTGAGAGATGTTAACACCTTCTGCCTTTAAACTCATTGTATGATCAATATGGCATGGTTATTATAGGATACTATAAATGATTGTTAGGTGCATCAATATAAGAGAAGGAAACTCGTATATGAATTTAAATTGCAGATATATTTTTAACCATTTTCATTAAATTAATTATTCTTTTTTCTTGCACAATGTGCTCATTTGATGGAGGCGATTGGAGAATGAGCAGTTAAGGCAGCAAGTAAGAATGATTTCATTATAGTGTATTATTAATGGTGACAATAGAGATTGGTTGTGTAATAAGGACTATTCTATAGGGTTGTTATGTTGGAAGTTTAATATGTATAATTGTATACTATTACCCTATTTAGGAAAAGTGGCATTCTGTATAAAGTGATAAGATAAAAAATGTTTCAGAAGAAAGAGTATTGTTTAGGATTCCCCACAGAATTTAGCACATATAATTTTATACGATTGTTTTGCAATTGTTTTTGTATGGAGCTCAAATGAAGCCATTTTAACGTGATTTTGGTGTTAATAGGCTGCTAAATGTGTCTGAGCAAATTTCTGGTTAGTTGTTGATTGTAACTTGTAAGTTGATTGAGGGATGAGCACCAAGTGAGCCTAGAGAACATGTCTTCAGTTATGCCAGCAGACTCGAGAGGTTGCAACATGCATAGGATGTTCCTTACAAACATATACAAGTAAAGTTGGGATCCCTTCTTTTTCTCACTTACATTTTTAATTACTTTGGCGGTTTGGCGGATAATTCAAAATGCTTAGTACAAGTGCACGCAACATTCCAATTTTACACTATGCACAACTTAGGATCCGCCAAGGGGGGAGGGGGAGAATGGTCTTAAGCTAACAATTTAGTTAAATACTCCCTCCGTCCCATCTTTACTTGGGCACATTGAAATGGCACGGAGATTAAGAAAAGTTAACTTTGGCATCCATTTCACAAATATGCCCTTACCCTTCCCTTCTCATTCTCTCTCCTCCCTTTAAAGAAAAGAAAAGTTAAAGTTAGGGCAAACAAGTCATTTCATTAACTTTTTTTTACCATTTAAGGTAATGCCCAAGTAAAGAGGGGACATCCCATAAAGGAATGTGCCCAAGTAAAGATGGGACGGAGGGAGTAAGTGTTTCATATTATTCGAGTTCCCTTCTATGCCTTGCTTTCGAGGTAAATGACATGTGCGGCGTTTTTCCTCTCATTTCAATTCTTATCTATTAGGGAAAACTTTTGCAATGCAAATCATGGTTTCTGCCACATTTGATGGCCCCAGATAGTTGATTATTTTCACTTGATGAGAATCTTTTGAGGAAGGAGAAAATGTGAGATTCATTGCGGCCCTTTTTCTCTTCATAGGCAGTGTTGTAATCCTATTATGTTGTCCTTATGCATCTCTACAGTGTTTGATTAGTTAGAATGCAAATGGAGGTCTTTGTTTCCAGTTCAGATCACTGAAACTATATGCCTCTCCCATTTATATTGAATACTCTGGTCATCATGAACTTTTTGCTTATTCCTAAGATCTTCCATTATGCCCAACAACCTGTACTTTATCCTACAACAACATTGTTTGATTAGGAGACGTAAACTTTGAGACTTCTATAAGTCTATATGGTAAACCTTTGAATAGGGTAGTTCTATCGTGCGACCATGACAAGGATGATGCACTTAGTGACAGGGAATTGAATAATTTGCAGGTTTGTGAACTTTTTCATTTCTATTTTAATTGCACAACTTGATGAGACGGGAAGAGTGTATGTGGAATAGAAGAAGGAGATGACATATGGGAAATGAAACAGGAAGTTGTTGGAAACAGATCTTGCAGCTACCAAACTGGTAATTGAGATTTGTGGCGGAATGAATGAATCATTTCTTACCTTAAAATACTACGAGGTGTCGGGTTTATTTGTGGTTGTGAATATGGATAGAGATGTTGAGCTCAAAATTGTTGGCTAATGATTGAAGTTTAGAGTTTAGTTTCAAAGGATTACAAAGAAGCAATAGAAAATCTAAGAGGATCACGAAAGAACAATACATTGACAACTTGTAGATGATAAAAGGCAAGAGAGACAAGATTTTGAATCACGCTTCAAATGAGCACTTAAATCTTTTATTGTACTATATCTTTTTTTCTTTACGCTTTGTTTTGCTTGATGTTGCATATGAATTTGTAAATATTAATGGATGAAAAAGATGGAGAGTTCAAAATCTATATAGCAAGAACAATAGAATTCAAGTTTAGCAATTAAAGTATTAAAACAGATTTATAGTCACTATGTAGCATTTCAAACTGGTTCGTATTTCTTATTTCAATGGCAGATGAAGGGAGTTTGTATTTCCTCGTCAACCACACAATGATGATGATGGTGCATGATAAGCGTAATGATGTTGAACATAGGATTGTTTCTCTTTTATTTTTGCTATTAACAGTAAATTGGTCATAATCTTTATTGTAAATTTCGTAAGTAATTTTTCAGTTTCTGTTATGTTGACCAAGATTGAGATGAAGACTCCCATTAATACTTTTGGTCGCTACAATTTGTCTGGTAACCACCATACAAGTTCCGGATAACTTAGGCCACAAACGCTTTCAAGGTCAAATATATGGATAATTGGCCGAGACTTGTTTCTTTTGCTAATAATGGCTTTCGCTCCCATGTTTGGAGAAATTGTGGGAAAGGCAGGACTCAACTATTAGATACACTCTGCATTTCAAAATCTCCTTCCCAATTTGACTTTTGACTATATTTAGGATGACACTTTGACCATGGATAATTATAATTCTATAACTATAATAATTATAAAAATGTGTTATTTTGGAAACATAAAAAAATAAAAATCTAATAATAGTATTTTTATTTTATAGATCTTTAATAATTTTTCTTAAATTAATTGTCAAAATTTGTAAACATTGACCTCCAAAACTCAAATGGAAAAGAGATTTTGGAACATATTGAGTAATTATTGAGTGGGTGACTAGTAAGGGTGACAGAATTTCCCTTTGGCATGATAATTGTTTAGGGAGGAGTGAGAAGCCTCATCAATTCGAAAAGTAACATATTTTTATAAGAATTTTTTGCTTTGAAGTACCTTATAAACTGCGTGGCTTGTTTGCAAGTACCTTATTGAAAAAAAAATTGCGTGGAAGCACCTTTTATAACAAAACCACCAGGGTGGTCACACCATTTTGAATTTTCCGGTCACTTAACCAGCCAAATTTACTTGAAGAGACTAAAATACCCTCCTCTCTTTCTCTCTCCACCCCTGCCTCCATTAATTATATGTTCTCTCTCCTTCCCTTCCAGCCTCCATTAATTTACCTTCAACCTCAACCCATTGATTATGATCGTCTCTTCCAGCATACACTAGAACTATAAATCCAATTCTTCACAAAATCAAACCTTCTCCCAGAATGCCCAGAAACATTTCTGTCAAACAATTAAAAACAAAAACAAAAATCACACGACCCCAAAAAAAAATAAAATTGCAAACACCAAAACAAAAAATTCAATTCTCCATGAAACTATCATGATCTGTTCATTTTCAACTCTAACTAAATACCCCATTTCCGTTTCTTCAATCGAACCCATTTTCATCATCAATTTTGGAGTTTTTCGTTTTTGTTGACGTTCTTAGCAAATACAATGTTCTCTTTGTCAATTTCTCATTTTGATCCCATCAAATGCTTGGTTCCTGCTGGTAATCGAGGTTTTGTAAGGAGTGATTTGGATGGATTAAGAATTGTTGGTGACCCAAATTGTGGGTTTTGGTCTTCTAAAAAGAGAAGCCCTCATATAATTGAAACCAAGGTATATTAAAATCTTTTGGGTTTACGTTGGGATGAAAATGGTAAAGTATGGGACGAGAGAGAAAAATCCAATTTTTGGTTTTGTAAGTTTATAAGGTGTGGATCTCAAAATTCGCTTGAAAGTTGTTTGCAAATATTTCCCAGTTTGAGAAGCTTCGGCTAATGGAAATTTTTGCTAGGTTGAGAAATGAGTGATCAAAAGATTTAACCTATTTGACGTTCTCAATTGTACAAATAGTCATGGCACCACCATTTTTTAGTCTAGAAAAGCTATACGATACTAAAAACTCAACTATATACATAGCCCATAATTTATGATCACCAGGACAATCAATCTAAATTATCTATCTCTGTCGAAACCATGAGAAAGTGAGTAACAACCTTTCTACAACTACAACAAGTGTCCAAGTGAGGTCACCCACGATGGAGAGCCGACAGGATTTGGTGAAGAAGACAAAGCAAGGGCAGAGAGACTATGAATGACGAAAGGGAAAAGATTGAAAGTTAGATCTGTTAGAATAAGAGGAGAGAGATCAGAGATGCTCAGAAGGATAGAGGAGGACATTTAGGTCTCACACTTAAAGTGAGTTTGGAAAAGAAAAAAAAAAAAGAGTGGCACAGGGGGTATTTTAGTCTCTTCAACTTAGCTTGGGTGGTTAAGTGACCGGAAAATTCAAAATGGTGTGACCTTCCTGACGGTTTTATTATAAAAGGTGCTTCCACGCAAATTCTTTTATATACGGTGCTTCCAAACAAGACACACTGTTTATAATATAAGGTGCTTCCAAGCAAAAAAAATCTTTCGATAATGATACTTTTCATTTTAAAAGCAACACATTTTTGCTCAGCATGTAATAGTGGTCTCACGATTCAACTTTCTTATATAAATTCTTGTGTTTTTACACTAAATTGTCTGTAATGGTCAAATTAAAGCAATAGAAATGGTAAACTCAAACTACCAAATTTATTCTAAGTGAATCAAAGCCAAGTTGAGTGTTCAGCAAATTTATGCCCCATCCGTTTTAAATTGAGCTTTCCATATGATTATCACAGTTTCTAAGATACAACACTTTGACCACTAATAATTGTGATTACAATTTGATATTATGAAAATTTAATTTAAAATGAATCTAGCTAATAAGAGTATTTTAGTTTTGTATATCTTTATTTTTTTTCACAATCAATAGTCAAAATTTATAATAGCTGATTCAAAAAGTCAAATGGAAAACTCAATTTGAAACGGAGAGAGTATGCACATAAACAAAGCGGAGACAGACAAAAACAGAAGCACTTTGTAAAACAAGGTGGTGAAAACTGAAAAGTAACAGATCAAATCTATTTTTCTTGATCTGTAAACTTTGTAGAGAGGTATGGGAAACCCCACCTGTGACATTCGGCAGGGGCGGATCTAGCTTTAACTATATGGGGGGACATGCCCCCACTCAGAATTGGGCTCAACGAGGCTCACTGGAAAGGCCCAAGTCAGTGCCCCAGGTGGGAAATTACTAATGCCCCCAGCTAAACCCAACAAGCCAATTGAAAAGCTAAAGGGAAAAAAAACAATCAATAATAAAACTTTGATTTGACGAGATAACCGCCTGCGGAAATGAGAAGTTGCCATTGGTGTAGAGATGGCACTGAGCACAATTAGCACGAGGTACAACATGATCGACCACGTTTTTTAAACGGCACAGTACGGGTGTGGAGGAAGCACGAGCACGAATGACTGGGTCTGTATTGGGCTGGGCCCGAACCTGGATTTTGAAAAGAAAGCACGATGGGGCACGGTCAGGCACAACACGATACGATGTGGCACGGAGAAATTTTTAATATTATTTGAAAAAACATGGGCACGACACGCACTACACGAAAAAAGCACGAGCACGGGCACGGGCACGGGCACGACCTGGGCCTACCTTTTGGAAGAGCAGGCACGACACGTCACGACACGAATCACGACAACTATAAGCACGTCACCGCACGACATTGTACCAAAGCACGAAGGCACGGCCCGAGCACGGCACGAAGCCATCTTTACACTGACCATAGAAAATAGGGAAGAGAGAGAGAGAGAGGGCATTTACTTTTATCATCATAATTTAATTTTAGTTTGGTAAACTTTTTTATCATCATCATGTTTTTTATTTTGGTTTGGCAATTTTCTTTGGGCGTGGCTAAAGGACACCTCCTAACACACGACCTCGAGTATTTCACGAATTAATTCGTGTAGGTGCTTCCCAGTCACCAGGAGGTTTGAACCTATAATGGTGTACAAGTTACAACATGTTACCAGTGAGCTAATACCTCTTGAATTTTTATCATCTTTATATTAATCACCTAGTTATTCAACACATGGGAGTATTGAACTCTAATTAGCAACGGAGGTAAATGAGCTATTTATGTTCTTTTTTTGTTCTTTTTTTTAAAAAAATTTATTATCTACCTACCCTTGTTACGCTTGTTAGGAGATTAATGAGACTATCTTAATTATTAAAAAAAAAATTAAATTGTTTGGCAAGACCTTACTTGACTAGAAACATGAACCCGAAAAAGAGACATTACTATTCCCAAAAAAAATTGATGGCAAAAGCTTATCTGACTAAAAACATGAACCCGAAAAAGAGACATTACTATTCGAAAAAAATTGTTGGCAAAAGCTTATCTGACTAGTAACTTGAACCTGCAAAAAGAGACACTATTACTCAAAAGTTTTTACAATTTGACGGGATCGATTGACCAATTTATATGGGACGTAACCTGGTCTATTTGTCTAGTCTAACTATAAGGTGCCTCTAGTGAAAAATGTTCCTGTATTGGCCACTCGTATTCGGGTCGTAAAGATGGTGGTTGCAGCTAAAATAGATGGTCGACATACAAGAAGCAACCGATTAGATTTTATAGTTTTTTTGTTCAAACATAAATTGCCCTGAACTTTTTGTATTATGACTAATCCTCTCATACCGGCCCAGCTCACTAAAAAGTAAAGTGCTTCTAACACAAGAATCGACCCTACAACTCACACCAAGCATTTTTGGGTAGATTAGATCCTAATAGTTTAGAGTACTACTAAATTGTATGATCATATGCAATATTGAAAGTCCGGTGGAGGAGAAAAAAGAAGCCGAAAAAATACAAGGAAATATTGTTTCTCTTTCTTGGTTTACGAAATGTATTAACTGTTAACAGTGATAGAGTAATTTAATTATGTTCAGAATGGCCAAATTATAACCTTGCTCTCCTTAAACCAATAAACACCGAAAACTCATTTAGGTAATCGATAATAATAAAGCCTCTTATTTCAATATACCAAATTGATACATAAGATCTATAACCTCTCTTAAAGAAGGCAACATAAATAGTTTTTGGGGACAATTGCATGGAACACAATACACTTTTGACTTCCAATGTAAACTGAGGCTATCCTCCCATATAACATATATGTAGGATGTTGTTTTTTAGCGGTTTCTGCAATAGCCTGTTCGCCATCCAACCTGACGGTAACAGAACTTAGAGCAACAATATGGAGGACCTTCATTTTCAGTGCATGCTGCCCCATTCGGCTGACAATTTGCCGCAGATATAACAACTGCCAATATATTAAATGTTATTTCATGACTAATTTCCTTACAAATGGGAGGGGAAGAAATACGGATTGAGATCCTCTCTATTACCCCATTTTCCGCATTTACGCATTACACTTGTGGATGCTTGCTACATGTTAAAGATTTAACTTAACCTTTTTGTTTGTATTCAACATGTGGCAAACAACCACAAGTATAATGCGTAAATACGGAAAATGAGATATTGGAGAGGATCTCAATCTGAAAAATACAATATAAAGATAGCTGAGCAAAGGAAATAGCAATACCTGAGATGCTCATTAAGAGAATCAACACAATAGCAAATTTCAGAAAGGTGGTAGAGGGAACCTTGGCCATGATGATAATAGCTCAGTTTTTTTCTAGTAAAAAAAGACTTCGATTTTTTGACTTGTAACTTTAATATGTCACATGGCAAGTGTTTGCCGGTATTTATAGGACATCTTATTATTGTTTGATTAGTTTCTCTTGAAATCAAACAAAGGGAATCTCGTCAAAAATAATAATGGACTATAATAACGACAGGACAATAGTATTACCACCTGCTTGAGTTGCCTTATTTGACTAACTGAGTGGTCATTACTCATTGGTAGGGGGAAAAGCAATAAAAAAGAAACGAAAAGACAATTTCATACATGAGACGAGGTATCTGTTAGTAATATCGTCTTACATGAAAAATAATACCTACAAATATAAAAGTGATACCTCATGCATGAGTCTGCTTCATAAGAAATTTTTTGAAAGAATATACTCTCCCCCAATCATTGCCACTCAACACATTTTTTAGGGTGTATTCTTTTCTACTTTGACTCTGTTTTTCTCATCTTAATTTTACTAAATTTAGTTAATTCATGTGTAACTTAATAGATTCGATAGCATACTTTCAAATGAGTTCAATATTGAATAGATTTGGACGAGTTTTAAATGATTCAATGTCAAATTGAAAAAATCAATTTAATTCAGTTCAGTTCGGTTAAATTCACCTCAGTTTCAGCTGAAAAAGCGGATCCTTATTCACTATCGATTAAATTCATGTGCAACTTATCACTCAACTTAATTTTACTTATCCACTTAGGCTTTATTCTCCGCAACTTAATTTCACTTAAATTCGGTTTAGTTCAGTTATGAGTGCAACTTATCACTCAGATGATTTTTTCTTCAAAAAGAATTTCATAATGATACATAAATCATTGGAAAGATTTCATATATAGCATATTTTCAAAAGAGTACAAAATTAAATAGGTTTGGACCAACTTTAAATCGTTGAAGGTCAAGTTGAAAAAAAATCAATTCATTCAGTCAGTTCAATTCATTTTCGTTCGGTTTTTTTACATGTGAAAAGAACGGAGCTTTACTCACTAATTGGTTTAGTTTAGTTTAGTTCATTCCATTGGAGTTTAGTTCACTTCAGTTCAGCAAAGTTTATTTCACTTCATTAATCTACTTTTTCTCCCCGATTTTATTATTTATTCTTTTCAGTTTATGCTGAAAAAGAACACACTCCTAACTTTTAGGTCTTAACTCTCCTTCTTTACCAAAAAAAAAATCTTAACTCTCCTTACTTTTCATTGTTACAATTGTACGCCCCTCAATCACTTCATCCACTCACCTTTACCAACAAGGGTGGTGGTCTAATGGCTCCAAATTTACTCCCTAATGGTTTGGTAAGGCAAGATTATAGGTTTGAATACCCAATTCCCCCATGCTTTGTGTCTGTTGGCTTCTAGTAACTATAATAGCTCCTTGTTGGTGCTACATTGACGGGCCTAATATTTACGATAGTTGTTCAGTTAGTCTGATATATTTATTGTTGATGAGAGTTCGAACATTATATAGTGGGGTGACTCGTTTGCCATTCACTTGTACCCTCTATTTGATGAGAAAAAGAAAAAAAGCTACTCGATCACATTTGCTCTTATTGGGACCTTTGACTCGGAGCTCCCTCAGATGGATACTACATAGTCAAACCCCAGAAAGTACTCCGAAGCAGCTCTTTTTTTTCCAATCCTCTCTCTTACTACCGTAGTCGGCCAGAAAGTACTCCGAAACAGCTCTTTTTTTTCCAACCCTCTCTCTTACTACCGTAGTCGGCCCAACTCTTTCCAGCCATTCAGTTCTTATCCCAATCTTCCAAGTCACCACTCACCAAGTCACCACTACTTATAGTCAATCGTCATAATATATGTCGGGTCAACTATTAGAAATACTACTCATGGAGTCATAGTCATTTAGTCATATTCTGGAGTATTATTTTGCTAAGTCAATAAGTCATATTAGTAATGATGCCTGTGCGATGCACGGGTTAAGTTATATATTTTTATTATTTTCTTTGTTATTTTATTCTTCAATATTATATATTTTAAAATATATTTACGCTAATTAAAATTGGATATGATCTTACATGTTAAGATTAAACATATTATAAATGTATCTCATTTTAAAGTATTTTCCGATGCGAATACGATAGTACAAATATTATTTTTTTGAAGATGTGTAGAAGATTACATTTACTTTTGAAGTTTCGACAAAGATTAAGTTATAACACTTATAAAACTCATGTTATGTAACAAGTACTTGTTACCAACCCTAGCCTCCCTCCTTCTCTCTAGAACCCTAACCTTTAGTAGAACATATTTTCAGGCCGGGAGGGCCGATTTAGGCCATTCCCGGCCTGCGATTGATGATTTTTATCACGTTTAATCTTGATTCTAGCTTGTTTTCGTTCTAAGTTGAATAAAATCTCTCCCTTTGTGGAGTTTTTAGGGATGTTCTTATCTTCCTTTCTATAGGATTTTTTTTTCGCCTGTTGTGCGATTGATTTTTAGTAGAAGCAGTATGATGAATTTGGGGACCGGATATATACACGATCAACGGAATCATACAGAGGTTTGTGGGCAAGCGATTACATTACTTGTGGTGAAGATACATCAAAGGAAGCACATGGTTACTATGCATGTTGGGAGTCGCACCTGAGTATTCTAGTATATTGGCTTGTTAGCGGATTTTTTGTTGTTTCTAATGATTTAGTATGTTCTAGGGTTATTTTTATTGTAGATGCCGTATGGCTTTTCTATGAATGAAAGTCTCCTATTCCCTTCTCCTAAAAAAAAAAACACTTATAAAACTCTAGTTATTCATCACAAGTCAAACTCTCAATTTTATTTTTTTAAAAAATATTCTAATAATACATTTAATGATGTGGCATGACTCAAAACTCACGAAATATGTCAGCTTTATATATAGAGAGAAGATTATATGTCGGTTCAACTCTTCTTTCAATTTTTGATGTTATTGTCATGTTATCTTCTTCAACTTCTTCTATACGGTTCCCACAAAGGGACAAAGCGGATGACGGGTCAACTCGGTGTGCCGCTCGCAATAGCTAGGCGTTGGACGGAGTAGACAGTTGGTATTAACTATACATTTTACTAGTAGTTAGTTGTTTCACAAAAATTTGTATAAGCCGGTCTCAAGGTGAATTCTTTCATACAAGTATGATGTCATGCCGACGTCATACTTGTATATAGAGGCCGCTTCAGGAATAGGCTACTTCTATAGTCATACATGACATTATGCCCATGCGTTGTACGGTTTGTCATTAATGCAATAGGTGAAGGTTTTATGTCTTGTCAGTCAAGGTGCAAAATTTGAGATTAAATTGCAAAGATAGTTAACTCATCAATTTAGTAGGTCGTAATGTTTAGCTACAGACCGCTTACGATAATCGGATCAAAATGAGTCAACCAACTACTAAATAAGATGGGCTTTACGGGTCACACGCTTAAGTAATTGATGGATCAAGAATTAATTAATGCGATAAATTAATAAAATTAGGAGCCGCATTAATTAATTAATTAATACGAGAGAACGGTAGTGGGCTGACTTAGGGAAGCCCACTAAATGTAGTAGTCATTTATTAGGTTTTTGGAAACTCTAATTGTCTAGACACTGTTTAAATAGAAGAGAAGGATGAGACATCTAGGTTAGACGTTTTATCTGATAGACTTCTTCTCTCCCATTTCTCTCTAAAGTAACCAAGCACATCCATAGCCCAAGAAACTGTTCCTTGTGCTCGTTCTAGGTAACGAACGTGTTTAGATTGATCAAATCGATTGCTGCGTGGACTATGGTAGAGGGATTACAGTGGAATGCTAAATTCGCATCTATCGATATTTAATCGATCAACCAGGCACGCATCAAGAGGTATATTTGAGTATGAAACTACACCAAGAATGTTTTAAAGTACAAATAGGCTTCAACTCAAACTTTTGAATGCATTTACGCGTTTTAAAAGCTCATACGAGTAGGGTGAAAGAGATTTGAGTTCTTTTGTGTTGTACATTAACAGAAAGCATCCAAATAATTTGTTTGCATTCATTTGAGTGTGAAACTACACGTTGGATGTTTACAAGTACAAACAAGCTTCAACTCAAGCTTTTGAATGCATTTACGCGTTTTAAAAGCTCTTACGAGTAGGGTGAAAGAGATTTGAGTTCTTTTCTGTTGTATATTAAGAGAAAGCATCCAAATACTTTATTTGCATTCATTTGAGTGTGAAAATACACCAAGGATGTTTACAAGTACAAAAAAGCTCCAACTCAAGCTTTTGAATGCATTTACGCGTTTTAAAAGCTCTTACGACTAGGGTGATAGAAATTGAGTTCTTTTGTGCTGTATATTAAGAGAAAGTATCAAAATACTTTGTTTGCATTCATTTGAGTGTGAAATAACACCAGTGATGTTTACAACTACAAACAAGGTTCAACTCAGACTTTTGAATGCATTCACGCGTTTTAACATCTCTTACGACTAGGGTAATAGAGATTGAGTTTTTTTGTGTTGTATATTAAGAGAAAGCACCCAAATGTTTTGTTTGCATTCATTTGATTATGAAACTACACCAAGAATGTTTTAAAGGACAAATGAGCTTCAACTCAAGCTTTTGAATGCATTTACGTGTTTTAAAAGCTCATACGAGTAGGGTGAAATAGATTTGAGTTCTTTTGTGCTGTATATTAAGAAAAAGCATCCAAATAATTTGTTTGCATTCATTTGAGTGTGAAACAACATGTAGGATGTTTACAAGTACAAACAAGCTTCAACCCAAGCTTTTGAATGCATTTACGAGTTTTAAAAGCTCTTACGAGGAGGGTGAAATAGATTTGAGTTCTTTTGTGTTGTATATTAAGAGAAAGCATCCAAATACTTTGTTTGCAATCATTTGAGTGTGAAACTACACCAAGGATGTTTACAAGTACAAACAAGCTTAAACTCAAGCTTTTGAATGCATTTACGCGTTTTAACAGCTCTTACGACTAGGGTGATAGAGAGTGAGTTCTTTTGTGTTGTATATTAAGAGAAAGCATCCAAATGTTTTGTTTGCATTCATTTGAGTATGAAACTACAGCAAGAATGTTTTAAAGTACAAATAAGCTTCAACTCAAACTTTTGAATGTATTTACGTGTTTTAAAAGCTCATACGAGTATGGTAAAAGAGATTTGAGTTCTTTTGTGTTGTACATTAAGAGAAAGCATCCAAATATTTTGTTTGCATTCATTTGAGTGTGAAACTACACGTAGGATATTTCCAAGTACAAACAAGCTTCAACTCAAACTTTTGAATGCATTTATGCGTTTTAAAAGCTCTTACGAGCAGGGTGAAAGAGATTTGAGTTCTTTTGTGTTGTATATTAAGAGAAAGCATCCAAATACTTTATTTGCATTCATTTGAGTGTGAAAATACTCCAAGGATGTTTACAAGTACAAACAAGCTTCAACTCAAGCTTTTGAATGCATTTACGCGTTTTAACAGCTCTTACGACTAAGGTGTAGAAATTGAGTTCTTTTGTGTTGTATATTAAGAGAAAGTATCAAAATACTTTGTCTGCATTCATTTGAGTGTGAATTAACACCAAGGATGTTTAACAGTACAAACAAGCTTCAACTCAAGCTTTTGAATGCATTTACGCGTTTTAACAGCTCTTACGACTAGGGTGATAGAGATTGAGTTCTTTTCTGTTGTATATTAAGCCAAATGTTTTGTTTGCATTCATTTGAGTATGAAACTACACCAATAATGTATTAAAGTACAAACAAGCTTCAACTCAAACTTTTGAATGCATTTACGCGTTTTAACAACTCTTACGACTAGGGTGATAGAGATGGAGTTCTTTTGTGCTGTATATTAAGAGAAAGCACCCAAATGTTTTGTTTGCATTCATTTGAGTATGAAACTATAGCAAGAATGTTTTAAAGTACAAATAAGCTTCAACTCAAACTTTTGAATGCATTTACGCGTTTTAAAAGCTCATACGAGTAAGGTAAAAGAGATTTGAGTTCTTTTGTGTTGTACATTAAGAGAAAGCATCCAAATACTTTGTTTGCATTCATTTGAGTGTGAAACTACACGTAAGATGTTTACAAGTACAATCAAGCTTCAACTCAAGCTTTTTAATGCATTTACGCGTTTTAAAAGCTTTTACGAGTAGGTTGAAAGATATTTGAGTTCTTTTGTGTTGTATATTAAGAGAAAGCATCGAAATACTTTGTTTGCATTCATTTGAGTGTGATAATACACTAAGGATGTTTACAAGTACAAACAAGCTTCAACTCAAGCTTTTTAATGCATTTACGCGTTTTAACAACTCTTACGACTAGGGTGATAGAAATTGAGTTCTTTTGTGTTGTATATTAAGAGAAAGTATCCAAATACTTTGTTTGCATTCATTTGAGTGTGAAATAACACCAAGGATGTTTATAAGTACAAACAAGCTTCAACTCAAACTTTTGAATGCATTTACGCGTTTTAACAGCTCTTACGACTAGGGTGATAGAGATTGAGTTCTTTTGTGTTGTAAATTAAGAGAAAGCACCCAAATGTTTTGTTTGCATTCATTTGAGTATGAAACTACACCAAGAATGTTTTAAAGTACAAACAAGCTTCAACTCAAACTTTTGAATGCATTTACGTGTTTTAACAGCTCTTACGACTAGGGTGATAGAGATTGAGTTTTTTTTGTGTTGTATATTAAGAGAAAGCACCCAAATGTTTTGTTTGCATTCATTTGAGTATGAAACTACATCAAGAATGTTTTAAAGGGCAAACAAGCTGCAACTCAAGCTTTTGAATGCATTTACGCGTTTTAAAAGCTCATACAAGTAGGATGAAAGAGATTTGAGTTCTTTTGTGTTGTGCATTAAGAGAAAGCATCCAAATACTTTGTTTGCATTCATTTGAGTGTGAAACTACTCGTAGGATGTTTACAAGTACGAACAAACTTCAACTCAAACTTTTGAATGCATTTACAAGTTTTAAAATCTCTTACGAGTAGGGTGAAAAAGATTTGAGTTCTTTTGTGTTGTATACTAAAAGATAGCATCCAAATACTTTGTTTGCATTCATTTGAATGTGAAAATACACCAAGGATGTTTACAAGTACAAACAAGCTTCAACTCAAGCTTTTGAATGCATTTACGCGTTTTAACAGCTCTTACGACTAAGGTGATAGAAATCGAATTCTTTTGTGTTGTATATTAAGAGAAAGTATCAAAATACTTTGTTTGCATTCATTTGAGTGTGAAATAACACCAAGGGTGTTTAACAGTACAAACAAGCTTCAACTCAAGCTTTTGAATGGATTTACGCGTTTTAACAGCTCTTACGACTAGGGTGATAGAGATTGAGTTCTTTTGTGTTGTATATTAAGAGAAAGCACCCAAATGTTTTCTTTGCATTCATTTGAGTATGGAACTATGCTAAGAATGTTTTAAAGTACAAACAAGCTTCAACTCAAGCTTTTGAATGCATTTACGCGTTTTAACAACTCTTATGGTTATGTGACATGTGTCACAATCTTAGTGGCTATTGATTTTTTTTTTCTTTTTCCTTTTTGTTTTGTCATTATGGTGATCATAATGTTTATGTATTAAATGTAAGTAATAAAAGTCCCTATTTAATAATTGATGATTTATAATTTTAAATATTATTTTGGGTCATCACTTTTATTAATTTTAATATTTATGTGTATAAGAGCACTTAATGTCACTACTTTTTTTGAGTTTTATAATTTTGGAAAAAAAGTATTTTGACATGGCAATATGTCCATATGTTTTAGAGGATAAGTGCGTGTAATATGATAAGCGTTAGATATTATTTTTAACAAGTTATATATTGTGGGTATTACGGGTAGGTGATATTTTTGACTGACATTTGACTAATATTTGCAGTGATAATCGTAGGTCATGTAACAACAAACATGTCACTAATATTTATTTGCCTAATTTTACGGGGATAAGGGCATGTATGACAATGGCTACGTATAATGCCATCATTTTCAAGTTGTATATAGTTTTTGGGTATTACATGGTAGGTGATATTTGACTAATATATACGGTGATAACCATAGGTTATGTAACAATTAACATGTGACTGATAATATTTGTGGAATAAGTGAAGATATATAGTGTTTTAGTTAAGATCGCAAGTAACGTGACCAGTGTCACAACTTGATTAGACATTAATTTTTTTTCTCTTTTTTTTTTTTTATTATTTTGGTCAGTAATTAGTTATCAACATCCTATAGTAATTGTTATAGCCTATTCATATTTTACTTTTTTTCTTTAGCCAGAATTACATTAATCTAAAATGGCGTTAATGTCCAGTTTTAATTTTTCCAACCAAAAAAAAAAATTATTCTTGAGTATAGTTCAGATGATGAATATTTGGGGGAATACATCCACATAATATAATAAGGGTTATATATTTGTGGGTATAAGTGCTGGTAACGTGCAGGTGTCACTTTTTGATGAATTACATATTATTTCCCCTTTTTGTAGATAGTGAGTGGCCACTATTTTTTTTTTCCAAATTGAAAGAAGGTAAGTCGTTTAGCTTTTAGATTCCAAATATTGAAGTACACAGTAAGGGTCCGTCTGACCAAACCGATGGTTATTTAATAACAAGAATTGTATAAGTTGGTATAAGCATAGGCCGTGTGAAAATTGGCTATTATTTGTGAGGATAGTCGTTGTTAATATTACAAGCATTAAATATTTAAATACGTTTTATATGAAGGTATAAACACAGGTTAGCCATAAATTTTGAAAGGATATGCTTAAATATAATGACATGGGTTACATTTGGAGAGACAATTTAAGTTACACTATATGATGTACAGTTGCAAGTTAATACAAGTTATAGATGTTATTTTATTTTTTAATCAGAGAATGATGAGTGTAGTATGACATGTGTAACATTTCGATCAATTATTATATTTCATTATTCTTTATATACCTATGTATAGTTTTTAAATAATCAAATATTTATTTAAACATAAAAATTTAGAGATATATAGGTTGCCCGTACGTATCACGGGTTAAGTCCTAGTAAACATAAAAATTTGGCTCTTGGCCGAGTTTTCACCCACAGTTCAAACTTAGTTCCCGCCTGCCCTATACGGAACGACAAGTCCCAAGAAGTTACCGTTTTAAAACCGAACCTTTGAATTACCCCTATTGGCCAAAACCCACCTAAACCCCCACACAAACATACATAAAGCATTAAAATTCAAAACCCCAACATCTATGGCGTTTTCAAATTCAAACTATCAAAGTACTAGTATCACTTTAATGGCTTCAAAACCCAAGAAAAAAGAAAATACTACAGCAATAAAAGACAACATTTTCAGAACCAAAATCTATGCTCATTGGGTCCCTTTCATTGTACACTCAACTCAAATTGAATGAGAATTGCCACCATTTCCCCAAAACCATACAATTCTTGTTTTCCAACATTAAAGGCTAAACTGAGCAACTCATGGAACAACAAATCTTTGTGTTTCTCTGCAAAACTACCCAAACAAACAAAAACATCTAGAATCTTTGTTTCTTTCCCCCAAAAACAAAACAAAACAAAACACAACTCCCTAGCTGTGTTTATATGGCTGGAACCAAGAAACCCACAATTTTAAGGCAATGTTCTTATAATTCTCTCTATTCAAACCCTCTCATTGATGCCAAACACAACCTTAATTCCTCTCAAGAAAATCCCATTTCCGATATCGGGTTTACTTCTCTAAGCACCCTTATGAACAACTGCAACAACAACAACAACAACAACAACAACAACAGCAGAGAAATTACAACTTCATCTCCTCTTAATCTAATGAAGAAGAAAATCCGGGCACACAAAGTTGAACATTCTGTTGATTGTGATCATGATGATAAAGAGAATTTGGTGCCCAATGACAAGAAATTAAACCCAAACCCAGATGGGAAGCTGGAGCAAAATTCCAAAGATAGGGCCTTGAAGCCTTCTTCACTTCAGCTATGCATCCAAATGAATGAGCCCGATGCCAGCTTCGGGTTCGGGTCTAAGGTTTGGGATCCGTTGGCAATGGCGGAAACGGAGAGCGCCAAGTCTGTGAATGTTTGGGATTATTCTGACTCCGAGGCTGCTCCAGCTTCTTCTTGGTCTACTTTGCCTAATAGGTTGATTTTTTCTTTTCTTTTCTAAAATTAAAATTCTCTCTTTTAGGTTATTTTCTCTGTTTTGTGTTACTAAATGGGTGTATGACTGTATGCAAAATGGCAGGGCATTGTTGTCTAGAGCATTGCCAATGGATATTGGAAGATGCACTTGTATAATAATCAAAGAAGCAGCACCAAAAGGGCTTGGTGGTGGTTCTCTCTACTCTTTTTATACCAGTGTAGGTTCCTTTTCCTTTTGTGTTTTTGGAACTTAAGAATTCATACTGTATTTGATCATTAAATTACTTAGCACTTCATCTAATTCATTATCACTCTTGAAGGAACATTTTTTTGTAAAAGTAAGTTCTGTAGATAATAACAAGTCTGTCAGAAACTTTTCAGGTTGCTAATTCTGTTCTTAAGATCTCCTCCTACAATAATATCATCCTTATCTATGTTAATTACACTTTTTTTGGTTTGTTTGAAACTAAAGTACCCATGTCAGATAAATACAATAATAACAATGATGACCAATTTTAAGAGTAATGTTTTCTGAATTCTGTATAACTGGCCTGTTATGGATAACAATTTCTGTGTCAAGCCTATAAGTGATATTGGACTTCATTATATTTCTGTGTAAAGACCTTACAATGTCAGAAGGCATACATTAGTTCAATTACATTAGTGTATGCTTGGTCTACCTTCTAGAAAATTTAACTTCCTGTACTTAAACTAAGTGATTTGGAAGCACTTTTAAAATTTGGGTATTTTTCTTATTTGTTCTTTAGGAAGGTCAAGGAAGACAAGATCGAAAACTAGCGGTTGCTTACCACAGAAGGCGTAATGGACGTTCTTTCTTTGTCGTTGCTCAGAATACCAAGGGCGTGTCGTCTAGCTCAGATGATAGTTTCCTTGGTGTAGTGACAGCAAACCTTATGGGTTCAAGATACTATATATGGGATCAGGTGAGCTACTTAGACCTAATAGCATGATAATGAAGAAAGTCAGAAGGGAACATAAAGTTGATGTATACTAGCATTTGTTGGAGGGCAAATGAATTGAAAACTTTAACAATCCCAGTTTTCACTATTCACAGGGCCGCGCTCCTGGAATGCTTGTTAAAGGGCCGAAACTACTTCAGGCTGTTGTTGAGTAAGTACTGATCTTTTATCTTGTTTATAGCTCGATATCTAATGCTTTATTGGTTTCTGCAAGTATATGATGTCGAGTACTGAAACATTTCACTGATTGTGTCCTACAGATTTTCTCCTACCATAACCACTTGGACAGGAAGCTATAGAAGCATAAGAGCATGTATCCCAAAGCATCAGCCTTTGCAGCTGAAGAATACCACTAATCAGGTAAAACATTATTGGTGAAGCTACTGTGAAATGGTATTGTGCGATAGTTATTTTATCGGTCAATCCATTCATGACTTTCTCTTTTTGTGCTGTGTAACTTCAGGTACAGCATGTGAAGGGGCTGCCCTTGGAGTGGGAGGGGCAGAAGGAACAAGTTCATCAACTGCTTTCAAGAGTTCCACACTATAACAAGGTATGTTTGGTAAAAAGGATTTTCTCTATTCAATAAATACCACCTTATTCTACAATGTACTTTTGTGTGATACTAATATTTGATGACTATTATGCTTATTCAGGTCTCGAAGCAATACGAACTGGATTTCAGAGAAAAGACAAGGGCTGGACTAAGAATCCAAAGCTCTGTCAAGAATTTCCAGCTGACTATGGAGGTAGCAATCAGCTATAGTTTTATACAAATTGCCCTTTCTGTTTTCTTTCTAGTTTGTGCAAGAAAATAAATTTTTGGGAAAGATGACGGAATGTTAGACTTAAAAATTGGGGAGATTTGCCTAGAGAATTATGGTAGCAGGAATGGTATGTGGGTGCACGAGGGGCAACGATACACGACTGAAGAAAAGCAACATGAGAACTGAATTGTAGCATGCATGACCACAGACCCTAGAGAAAGTATTTTGATGCTTAGTTATTTGAGTTTTTTTTCTCCCCCGGTAATTAAAGGATTCCTCATTACCTACCATAAAGCATTACTAGTCAAGCACATCGATCGCATATTAGGTTATTGCCAAGAACAAAACACTCTCACAATCCTATACATGACCAAGTTATAGAGCTTCAGAGGTTCCAAAAGCTTAACTACTCGGGAGGGTCTCTCAAGGGATCCTGCATCATGTGCTAGATAAGATCAAACACATAAATGTCCACTTCTCCTTTCTTTAACAGAAAACATTCCTCAAAGATCAAATCAAACCTTCCTTCTGCAGTTTCTGAGCTCTGATGCTCACATTGTGCTCTCTTCTTTTTGCTGGAACATGCGATTTGATAAGCAATCTGTTGCAGGTGCCCTTCTTTTTGCTGAAATATGTGCTTGTTTCTCTCCATCCATGCCTGGTGAACAAATTCAGAAAACGTTCCTTGCATACGGGAAGTTTAAGGCTTCTCCCTCCTTGATGTTCCCAAATAATCTCATTCCAATTTTTTTTTTTTTGAACTCCATTTGCATTTCAATCTTGAGCACTGTATCCAGTAAACCCAGACCATTTTGTAACCTGAAACCAGTTTACCTGAGCTTTCCTGCATGAAGAAACAAGTGTTCAACTGAATGGGGGTTAGCTTTGCAAAAGATACACACAGGTTCACATTGTGTTCCCTTCCTCAACAATCTATCTGTTGTGCAGAGCCTTTTCAGAAGAGCCAATCACAAAATAAAAACAGCCCTGGGGCAAGCAAAATTCTTGCAGACTATTTCTCTCCTGGAAACTTTAGGCAATTCGCCAATTCCCCTGGCAGCTGTTTGTACATGGCCTTGATGCTAACTCTACCATTCGCCACTACTTTGTCCCGATTCAACTCTAATCCAGCATCCACTCTAGTTCCAGTAGCCCTCCTGATCACCCAACTTGCTTGGTCAAGGATGGCCATGGACTGAAATCTGAATGTCAAGGTTTTTATATGTAGCAAGTATGGATCCACTTGAGCCATAATAACTTGCTTATATTTCCCAGGAAAAACTCTTAACATGAAGATTTATGATGTTCAAAATAACTGTAGTTTTAGGGATGCACATATTTTCCCTTAAGACCAAAGTTCTCTTAGTAATATGATTAGCACCTGGCCAATGAAGCTCCTGCAGTAAGCTTCAATAAAAGTAAGCACTTTTTCGGGGGTTAAAAACAATTGTGACCAGTAAGCTTGCAGCCTAAAAAGAACTGCCTAAACTAACTGTATGCTCTCTGCATAGGAAATGCTTTGTGCAGTTCAACAAGAAAGTTTCCCAATGATTTTTTCCACCAAAGGTCTACAACTCTACACTGAGCAACCATAATATATGAGATCTTTTAATGTGAAAAGTATACATATGCCATTAAGTTTCCCATCATATTCTAAACTCAAATGATAAGCTGTTTGGTATCAGATGATGCTAATATGTATTTCGTCCACGTAGGGTAATGGAAGACAGACCATCCTACAGCTTGGGAGGTTGGATAAGTCAAAATATGTGCTCGATTACAGGTAAATAAACTCATCTAGGCTTCGATATCTATGCTACCTGTTGACGCCTAAAGGCTATTAAAAGGTTATTTACGCGATTGACTGAGCATTATACTTATCGTGCAGGCACCCGCTGACAGGATACCAAGCGTTCTGCATAAGTTTGGCATCGATTGATCCAAAACTTTGTTGTACAGTTTGAAAAGCTTATTCATATGGTGTTAGGGAGCATGTATCTGTCTTTCTTACTCATTTTTTGGATTGCGAAGGTAGCTTAAGATTGAGGGTATAGATTTGAGCTATGTGCATACAGCATACAGAGAGGTGTATGCCAAAGTCAGTGTTACAGAAAAGCAGCTTTCATGGGATACTTAGCTGAATTTGTGGCAGAAGTTCATAGTGTGACTAATATTTTGTTCTTCATGTTTGCACCATGTGAAGATCCACCATCGTTATGATTCCTCATTTAAGTGTAATGTGGCTCTTCACCATATTCACTGCAAGTACTTCATCTCTTTCATTATTTTCCAATTTGGTCACATTCTAATATTCACATTGTCATCTAACGATCAAGAATTACTAATTAAACATCATCAAGAAAATCTTACCTCATATCTCTCTCACTTTGTCTCAATTTCAAATTTTCGGACTTGGAAGAGGCATTTTCTTATGTTTAGACTCTATTTGGCTATTGAAAGTTGAAACACATGTTTAATAATTTTCTTTCTATAAGTTAGATGTGGTTTTTTTTTTTTTGGGTGCAGCAGAGGGGCAAGTCCCTACAAATTACAAAGGTTTAACACTACGTGGTCACGCCACTCCACTTACATCCTCATGTAACACCGAAACTAAGCCGGGAGGAGGGGATTCAAAAAAACAAACTTTCTCAAGTTGATCACAACCACAATTAGCTAACCAATCTGTGGCCCTATTAGCCTCTCTATAACATTGAAGTAACTTCATCTCCCAATTAGGCCTTTTTAGCAAGTCTCTAATCTTTCTGATCATGAAAATGGCAGGACCACTACTCACTGTGTCTCGTTCAACTAGCTGTTCAATAGCCTCAGAGTCAATCTTGATCATCAGCTTCATAACCCCAAGTCCATGGCCATAGTAATTCCACGAAGTAGTGCCAGAATCTCCGACCTAGTCACAGTGCAAGCTCCCAAATTTTCAGCAAAAGCACGAATAAAATTACCTTGTTCATCTCGTAGGATTCCACCACCACCTGCAATACCCGGATTACCTCTTGATGCTCCATCTGCATTGAGCAGGTACCACCCCAGGGGCGGTGCTTCCCATTTAATTAAAATCTCGACTTTGGGCACGTTAAGTCCTTTGTCTCTGAGCTTCTCCTTGGCTAATGCTTGTTTCATTTCATGGAATCTGCGGAGGAGGAATTCAACTGGATTAATTGAGACTGCATCACCTTGTCCAAGCACAATATTATTCCTCCATTTCCATAACCACCATATTGTAGTGGCAAACTTCATTGTTCCTTCCGGGTCATGATCCGGGTCTGTGACATCCAGGTTATTAACAATCCACTCTTGCATTGGCATAGACCAAAAATTCGGGTTGATGGGCCGATCACTTAAGTGATTCCAGACCATAATAGCTAGAGGACATCCTCTCACGATGTGATCAAGAGTTTCCTCATCATCTCCACATCTCGTGCACCTTGGGTCAGTGGCGAGCCCTCGAGAAACTCATTGGGCGTTGCAAAGAACTCGGTTGTGGAGGGCTAACCAAAGGAACATACGGATTCGCTGCGACACCGGGGCTCGCCAAGCCATATCCCATTTTTATCACTTATTATCTTACCTTCATTGCGAATGAGTTTGAGAGCAGATTTAATTGAGAACTCTCCATAGCTTGAGCCACCCCAAAAAATCGAGTCCTCTGTGTCTGGGCTGGGAAAAAGCGAGTGAGAGGCCAGGAGTTTAAGAGAATCCGGATGTAGGAGGTCCGCGAGTTCATCCCACTTCCAGTCTCCCTCCTCATTCCAATATTCCTCCCCAGTCCTATCTTGCACCTCCAAGGGAATAGGCGCAATAGCAAGAGTGGAGAGTGGAGTTTTCGAAGCCCAACAATGGTCCCAAAATAAGGTTCGCTTCCTATTCCCTCCTGCTGTTCTAGTGCCCATAGGAACAAATTTCGAATTCTCAACAATACCTCTCCGAGCATTTGAGGCATTTTTCTTTGTTATAAACATGTCCAAATCACATCTTCCCTTACAGTATTTTGAGCGTAAAACTTGTGACCATAGAGAGCATGGTTCAGCTAATACTTGATATCCAAGCTTGGTGAGGAAGGCTGCATTTGCTTGCCTTTTGGATTTGATCCCAAGCCCACCCTCATTTCTCCCTTTTTGAATTGTTTCCCAAGAGAGGAGGTGAACTTTACGTTCCTCCGAAGTGCCTCCCAATAAAAACTTTCGTGACTTTCTATCAACAGTGTCGCAAATAGAGCGTAGAATTTTTGCAGTGGAGAGAACATCTTTCGTCAAGGTTGCGCGCCTGCTAACGAGATACACTTCGTTTTCCATCTACTCCAACGCTTATCCACCTTATCAACAATGTGTTGATATGTGGCCTTCGTAACTCGTCCATTTATGGTAGGCATACTCAAGTAGAAGTCCAGGTCCTCCGTAGCATCAATACCCACAATGTTATTGGTTTCATTGGCTCTCTCATCAGTCACATTATTAGAGAAACAAACTCGAGATTTCGGGTACGAAACGAGTTCATCTGACGCTGCACAAAAGCGTTGGAGGCACTGTTTGACTATGTGTACTTGGCTGGTTGAAGCCTCCGCGAAGAGGACTATATCATCAGCGAAAAAAAGATTGGTCAGTTTGGGCCCACCCATGTTGCAATAGATGGGTTTCCAGAGCCCTGCATTGACCGACTCTTCAATAATATGGTTTAAGCGCTCCATCCACATCACAAAAAGGTAAGGAGAGAGAGGGTCTCCTGCTTTATACCTCTTGTGGGTGTAAATTCCTCCGTGGGTTCTCCATTCCGGAGAATTCGCATTGACGGTTATGAGACACATAGCATAATAGAGTCCAGGAGCAGTTGAGGGATATGCATTTCAAGAAGGGTGTCTCGAATAAAGTTCCAGCATAACCGATCATATTAGGCTTTAGCTAGGTCAATCTTTATAGCCATGTAGCATTTCTCCCCTTGCTTTCTTCTCATGGTATGGAGGACCTCTTTCACAATAATGATATTATCCGTGATTTGACACCCCGGAACAAAAGCACCTTGTGTAGGAGAAATCATATAAGGAAGAATTATTTTCAGCCTATAAACAATTGCCTTCGTCACTGTCTTATAAAGGACGTTACAAAGGCTAATAGGTCGAAACTGAGCTTCTTGTTGAGGATGATCCACTTTAGGTATGAGTACCAAGTGAGTCTCGTTGAGGCCCTCGGGAATATCTTGGCTACGAAGTATCTTAAGCGTAGCATCACAGAAACTTGAATTAATAACGTCCCATTGAAGTTGGAAGAACAAAGCTTGAAACCCATCTGGCATCGGAGCTTTGTAGGCCCCCATGAAAAAGATAACAGCTTTGACGTCGCTAGGCGTGAAAGGCCTTGTGAGGTGCTAAAAATCCTCATTGAGGATGGGAGGAAAATAATCCGTGGGGATATTCATGATTGGTTGGTCTTGCGTGGCCTTGTAAAGGTCACTATAGAACGAGACCACAAATTGCTTTACCTCTGCAGGTTCAAAAGTCCACTCATCATTTTTGTGTTTCTTGAGTGCCTCGATTTTATTCTTCTTCCTCCTTATGAGCGTGGAAGTATGAAAATAGGTAGTGTTGCGGTCTCCATCTCGTAGAGACTCCAAGCGAGATTTTCGAAACCACAAAATTCTTCTTCTTGGTTGACTACATCATCAAGCTCTTGTCTCAACTGGTTTTCCAAATTAATGAGGAAATTATTTTCCCTTTTCGTAAGTGCACACTGAATCCCCTTAATTCGTCCCCACAGCTGACCTTTTTTCTGAAAACATTGCCAAACGTAGTTTGGTTCCATTCTTGCAATTCAGTAGCAAATTTCTTTAGAAAAGGGACAATAGGCACATCATTCTCCCAAGTATTTTTGAAAAACTCATCAAATTTCTCATGAGCCAGCCATGAAGAAAGGAACTGAATGATTTTGGGCCCCTAGGCGGAGCAACAAATCCATTCGTGTTGATCAGAAGTGGTGAGTGATCTGAGTTAATTGCAAGCAAGTGCCTGGTCGCGCCTTCTGCAAAGCGAACCCGCCAAGTCGCAGTGCAGAGTCCTCGGTCAAGTCTAGCAGCTTTGCGGGTATTCATACTTCTCCCACGAAACCATGTAAATTTTGGTCCCAAGTAGCCAAGATCGATCAAGGAGGTGTTTTCAATCCAGTTATTAAATTGATTACACCTTCGTTGCATCTCAGAATTACCACTATGAGGCTCTTCTAGAGAGGTGGTCTCATTAAAATCCCCCGCCAACATCCAAGGAAGGTGAAGAGAGGTCGCAAGGTTAGACAAGATATCCCACAATTCTTGTCTCTTAGTATGATCCGGACTTGCATAGATGTGGGTTTAAGAAGGGCGTGATTATGAGGATAGTATACATGTTCAAGGCATGCAACAATGCAAGTGCACTTTCTTATAGGCTTAATTCGGCCCTATACTCAATTTATCTGTGTGTGCAACAAGCAACTTGAGTTAATATTTAAGATACAACGAATCCATTTTTTAAATAGAAGTCGTTTTAGAGAGACAAATGTTAACGAGGGAATGACAAAATATCGCAAGGGTTTTGGTCCAACAAGGTCTAAATTATTGATTTAGAGATTTCAATCCACCATACCAAAATCTAGTAAAAGTTGGGACATAACCCAAGTAGAAATTAAAATTATGGGACATTCCACATGATGTCTTTTCCTTTATGTTTTTCTACATGGGGGCCATTGTTTTTCCTAATTCTAAATGAATCCTTCAAGTCTTGAATTGGCTTATATTCTGGCCTTCTACATGCTTTGAAGGACTTTTTTTTGGGTGTTGGGAAATAAAACATTAATTTAAATAATACGCTTTTACAGATAATGTATTTGCATCAAACTACTATTTTGTTCAATTTCGTCTCTAAATCGACACCTTAGCATTTTCATCCAGCTTTTGTTAGGTTTATCATTTGTATGTGCTTTACCCTTTTCCATCCACTTTTCATTAGAGTTTGATTTTCAATTAAGAATAATTGTTATAAACTAAACAAATTTCAAAATGATATTTTAAATGTTTTCGATTTATATTCTAATTATTTACATTTTTTAAAGTAATAAAAAAGACATATTTTTAATTAAATAGGGGTAAATTGGTAAATATAAAAGTTATCGTAGTTGACTCCATGAATACAAAATTGTACTTAGTGGTTGTTTTTTGCAAATACTTATGGAGTTTTTAGAATAAGCTCCTTACCTAGGTTTGGTTAATGGTTTTTAAAAAATTAGTAAAATTAATAAATAAAAGAAACACTTCCTCTTAGTTGAACCTAATAAACAGAGTATGTCGTTCACTTGTTGAATGCTTGGGTAAATATTCTCAAAAGTGAAGAAATATACTCACTCAGTTCTATAACTCTAGCACTAGTACATTAATACGCTCTCTTTAGATATTTCACGTCACCTTGTCTCCAACTATCAACTTCAAACATGACATGATGCTAACACGGCTCGAATAATATCCGAAATTATTAAGATAAACATGGATACATTTAATCTAAGTCTGACAAGATATGACCAATTTATCATAGAATTTAATTATTATCTTTCAATTCGTATACCGTAACTTCTTTTTTTAATTTAAGAACAACAAAAAATCAACAACAAACATAACAGGAATAGGACGCAACCCACACATCGCCCTAACATATTTTTACGGTTCTACTCCTTCGAGCGTCTCATACACTTGGAAAAAACATAACATGAATAGCATGCAACCCTCACAATGCCTAACAAACTTCACACCGCCTAACATACTTCTACGGCTTGGCTCTACTCCCTAGGGCATCTCATACACTTGGAACAAATATAACAGGATTAGGATGCAACCCGCACACTGCCCTAACATACTTTTACGCTTCTACTCCTTAGGACGTCTCATACACTTGAAAGTTGAAACAAAAATAACAGGAATAGGATGCAACCCGCTCACCGCCCTAACCTACTTCTACGATTCTACTCCTTAGGGCGTCTCAATTCTCATACACTTGAAAATGACTCAAGAGTCGAGAAAGGCAGGCCCATGCAAAAAAGAGGCCAAGTAAGTAAACTACATGTAGAGAAAATATGACCCCTACAAAAAAGACGCCCCCAAACCCTAGCCCCTTCGTTTCGCCGCCCAACCAACTTTCCGGCACCACTTGCCTCACCTCCCATCCAATCCACAAGGCGAGAAGCCATCTGCCGTTAGATCATAATTATGCTCTGGATATTATACTTCCCAGGCGTATTAGCCCAAGTCGAGTTCTCTTTTCATCTGACAAAATTTTGTCTCGAAATACTCCTTGCAAAATCATGTTATGGAGCCTTAATCCTTTGTTTATTAGCTGCCCAATTGAAATATCAGCAAGAAACTATTTTAAATCAATTTGGGTTGGCTCAAATTGCTTGTTTCGGAGTGAGAAATTGGGATTTCGTAAGGCTACAAATGAAATGAAAGTGTTGCAGCAATTTGGGGCTCCCAAAGCTTTTGCCAGAGGATATTTCTTGGAGCTCAAGGAGTGTAAAGGCCAATTGCCTATTTAGAGGTATTTTTTATCATTAAAATCTCACTGTGTGGATTGGCCAAATTGGTCTTAATGTTTGTTAATTGGGGATTCTTTTCAGTGCATGCTATTTTTTTATCTGCTTTATTTGATGATTCAACTTCCCAAGATAGCTGCACTTGGATGGTCTGTTTCTCCCAAATTTTCTGTTATCGTTTGGTTTTGGGGTTAGGGTTCAATTATTTAATTTTCTATTTTGTAATTGGAAGTCTCTGGATCCTCTTAAACCAGTTGTGCATGGCTTTGCTTGGGGCTATAAATTAGGGTCCTTCACTAGTTTTACCCCACAAGTGACAAAAATTGTCATTGCCTTTCATTTCTCTTTAGTGGTCATGAACAACCCTCTTAAATCATCTACCAACCTTGCTCAAAATGCTTTAGTTTTTAATCCCAGTCACCTTCCCCATTCTGATCCTCCTTCCCACCCACCAGTTTTCAACCACCCCAATGAAAATGCTCTTACTAATAAGAGTGATGGAGCACCCCCTTCCTTCAATTTCAAGGAGGCGCTCCGACATAATGTGGGACCTTCACGTGAGTCTTTTGCTTCCAGCTCCCAACTTGGAGCTAATGACCACACTGATCTCTCTCAGTTTCTCAATCAAGATCTCCTTGAGGCCATAAATAATGACCCTCCCCCTCCCTTTCCTGCTATGGGGGAGTTACTTGAGGAGTTTCAGTCATTCTATCTCCTGGGTAATCTTTGGGGTGATCAGGTTTCTGTGAGTATCATCAAAGCTAAAACTAAGCAGGACTAGACCCATGTTAGGGGTGAGGTTGAGTTTGTGGGCCTTGGGAACAACTGGCTTCTTCTAAGGTTCGCAAATGAGGCTGATAAGGACTATGTCTGGATCAATCGGCCTTGGGGCTCAACTTTGTTCTCAAGATCTGGAGGCCTTTCTTTGACCCTTATGGAGAACACATCACTCCTCTGGATCAATGGGTTAGGATCCCGAGGCTCCCCATGGAGTTCTGGGAATCAACCATTCTCACCTCTCTTTTGTCCTCTATTGGTACAGTGCATAAAATTGATGAGTATACCCTTCTGAAAAAGCGCGGTAAGTTCCCTCGTGTCTGTGTTAATATTGATATCTCCAAACCTCTGAGGGGTTCTATTCTGGTCTCTTGTGGTGATATTAGCAAGTCTTTTCCTCTTGTTTATGAAGGTCTTCATGATATATGTGCTATATGTGGCCTCGCTGGTCATGAAACCAATGTTTGCTCTCTGATTGTTGCTAAACCTCCTCTTGAAATTGTTATTGAGTGGTTTCAGTCTAGCTCTATCAATAGTCATATGGGTTAGGATCCACCTCCCACCCATGTTGGCTCTACTGAGGGTGGAGGTTGGATTAAAGTAACACCTAGAAGGAGAACAAGGTAACTCCTTTAGTTAAAGGTAGTAGAGTTGGTGACCTGAGAAATTCTAAAATAACACCTAAATCCTCCTTGGCCAATGATACTCCTCCTAGTGAGGCTAAGGGGGCGGATACTGCTGTAACTGAGGGTAAGGGCAAGGGTGTTTTAGTTGAGCCACCTGCTAAGGTCGATGATGAGCATATTGTGTTCAAAAATAGCTTTGCTCTTCTTAATGTTGCTGGCAAGATTGGGTCTTCTTCTCTGGAAGTTGATGAGCAGGGATATAGTCCTATTAGAACAGGTCTGAACTCACACACTTCTCCTTATTCTTGTGTAATGCTTACTTCTACCTCTACTCCTAAAAATGATATCTCGGATGTGATTCTTGCTAAGGCCTACTCTCCTTTGAGGGTGCCTAGTCCTATTCACTCTCCCCCTGCAGATTACTCTGATAGTGAGAATGATTTTATGGACTTTGATGATCAGATGGACTCTACACTCTCTAGTGAATCTGGTAAGAAAAGGAAAATCCCTGACGATGCTTCCTCGGCACTAATGATCAATGACAGAATTGGAGGTTCTCCATCAACCTAGATCCTAAACCCATGATGTTTATGATGCTGTTCTTTTCTTTTTTGTGTTTTTTTAATCTTAGCCTTCTCAAGACCATTTTGCACATAGTTGGTCTTGTTTTTTGGACATTGTTGTATACAAGGCCTGTGTTTAAACCAGTTGCTAGCTATTATCATCTTTGGGTTAGTAGTAGTAGGCGGTGTTTGAAAGTTGGTAACCTAGCAGTCTGTAGATTGTCTCTCTACAAAGGAATTATGTGTAACGTTTGTCCCTGTAATAGTGGTCTATGGTTTAATGTTACTTATGGTCGTTGGGTTTATACTGTGTAGTGGCTACTCCCTCTTTGCATTCTTTGCTTTCTAACCTGCTATATATTTTCTTCATGTAATTTTTGGACACAAGACGCTATTTTTATTCTTAAGCTCATACCAATCTGCTTTATCGTCTGTACGATTCATATGATTTTGCTTGGACTATGTACAAAAAATTACACCAGCTACTGTCTCATCTTTTATCCTGAAATAAAAATTCTCCTTGAGTGGAGATATTTATGGTTGATGAGATTAGTGGGTAACAGAACTTTTTAGTATCTTTTGCTGTAAAACAGAAGCAATTTCTTGGGTCTGGGTTTCTACCACCCAATTGTTCTATTCTCTTTTGTTTGGCTACTCTCTTGGATTAAATTGGTCTAACTGGATGTTTTCTCCTATTACATTCATGGTACATCAGAGGTCTTCTTCTGGTTGTTGTTTGACATTTTGGATTACTGTTTTGACTAGTACTGATATATTAGTTTTTGTTGTCTCTTTTTTGCATTAAGGGATGCCTTATTCTTGCAGAGATACTCTTATAAAGTGCCAGACAGTTGCCCATGAAACTCCATTTATTTAGTGCAAGGACTTTGCACAACGGAGCTCTTATGTTTATGATAATCTGGAGATTGACAAATTGTATGCTTAGACTCTCGCTTAATATTCTCTTCATGGTGATATTCACAAGTTCAGCGTACAACAACATTTTTTTTGTCTCATTTTTTCGATTCTCTACAATATCTGTAGTGCCTTTTATCTAGAAGTCTCTGTATGTTCGTTCCTCTCTACTTGATTAGCATCCTGACTAGTGCGACAACTTTCCCTGGTTGGACTATATTGTTGACAGAGTTAAGCCACTTATTTGCTGATTTTTTTATGATAGTTGTTTACTGGAGCCAGAAGTGCAACAAATTTTCTTTCCTCTTGAGTATGCTTATACATAACTTTATTCAGGATCAGATGGTGCAGAAAATGCTCTTTAACATCTCCTTTTCGCTATGGGAATTCTTACGTGAATGGGACTCTAAAAGCATTATCTTTATAAATTTCTCTATGATAGCTATCCTTTTGCTTAGCCTCAACCCCTTCTTTGAGGTGGTCATATTTACTGCCAGTTATTCGATGTTTAAGATCATTTTCATGGGGTGGTCGTATTTTTGGACATATGCCAAGACTGATACCTTCACATTATATTATGTGCTCCCTAACTGGAAAGTCATGTTGAGTAATCGTACTAATCTTTGAGCTTGCAGACCTTACATATGCTCCTATCTGGTGTAAAGAAATCCGATTTTGCTTGACTTATGTACAAACCTCTAAGTCCAGAACTCTGTCACTCTCCCCCTACGACTATATTATTCATTAGAAATATTTTTGTTGGAAAAATCCTTATTTTCCATTTGTGTTTTTATGAAGATATTTTGTTGGAACATTCAATGAGCCAAAAAGGTTCAAGCTAGCGGAGAGCTACAATTTCTTAGGAGAACTTTTAATCCGGATATTATGTTTGTCTTGGAAACAATGATTAGTCCCACTAATTCTAGTCGTCTTATTCATAAGATTGGTTATGAATTCTATGACTTTGTTGACCCTGTTAATCACTCTGGTGGAATCTGGGTTTTATGGAACAACACCAACATTGACGCAAAAATAGTGATGAAACATAACAGATTTATTTCATTAGAAGTCCATGACCATAAAACGAATAAAGTGTCAATCATTACGGGTGTCTATGCACCAGCTCGAGAAAATGAGAAAGATGCGTTTTAGCAAGAACTTAGGCAACTTAATAGCAGTATTCTCTCTCCTTGGTGTCTAATAGGCTATTGAGCTTAGCTCACACAACGACAAGTCTGGTGGATCCCAACTCTCACATACACGTTTTTCTAGGCTTAATTATTTTTGCACTCATCTTAACCTCGAGACGTTAACTTTTGAAGGTAGTGATAGAGCTCTTGCTCGAAATGACTGGGCTCACCAATGGAATTTTAATTTTGGAACGACTTGATAGAGCTCTCGCTCGAAATGACTAGGCTCACCTATACCCTAATAATATAGTCCGTCATGGACAGTTCACTTGTTCAGACCACGTCCCCATTTGCCTGGATACATAACCACTTTCATTACTCAAAGGTCGGCCCTTTCATTTCCAACATTTGTGGACCACTAATAAGGATTCACTTCGTTTGATCTCCGAGGTGTGGAAGACAGAAATTGCAGGATCAAAATTGTTTAATATAGTTAAAAAAAACTAAGACTTATTAAAGGAGAATTTAAAATTTGAAGTAAGAAACACTTTGGAAATAATCACTCTAAACTCTCTAAAAATTATGAAAAACTTAAGTACGCAGGGCAAGCAATATTATTGGTCGACCCGAACAACAGAAACCACAAGCTCATGTTTAATAGATTACAACTGCAGCGTGAAAAGCTGCTTCTCTTTAATCAGAAATATTGGAGTAAAGTGTCAAAGAAAAAATGGTTAGTTGACGGAGACAGAAATTCTTAATATTTTCAAAGAGTCCATAATGCTAAAAAGAAACGTCGTAACATTTTTCGAATAAGAGATAATTTTGGGGCTTGGCTTGAAGATCCGAATCTTGTCAAAGTTCACATCACTAACAAATTCTGTAGGAGACTAACGTCGGAAGTTAGTAACAGGCCACCCCCTTCCTTGCCGGATATCTGTCAACGCATTGCTGCAAATGATAACGAGAGTCTAACAGCACCATTCACCAATGAGGAAATTAAGACAACCGTATTTCAAATGAATCCGCACAAATCTCCGGGTCAGATGGTTTTGGTGCTGCATTTTTCCAACTTTTTTGGGGTTTGATAGGCTCCGATGTGTGCGAGGCCATTAAAACCTTCTTTCATCATGGAAAAATGCTTAAGGAGATTAATCATATTTTCATAGTTCTTATTCCTAAAGTGACAGAATCTATCACGACCAATCATTTTCGACCAATTAGTCTCTGTATCACGTTGCTTAAAATTATCTCTAAACTACTAGTTAATCGACTTATACCTCTACTTGATAAGCTTGTTAGTCCGTTTCAAGGAGCCTTTATTCCTGGTAGATCTATCCATGATAACATCCTTTTAGCCTATGAAGTCATGAATACCTTTAAGAAGTCTAAATCAAGAAAGGGGTGGATGGATCTTAAGCTAGATATGGAAAAAAACGTACGACATATTGGAATGGGATTTTCTTCTCCAATGCCTTAAAAAAATTGGATTTCGTGACACTTGGATTGAATGGGTACGACAATGTGTTACAACTGTTTCATACTCGGTGTTAGTCAATGATGAAGCACAAGCTCCGTTCACCTCGTCCAGGGGTTTACGACAGGGAGACCCCTTATCTCCCTATCTGTTTATCCTCTGTATGGACGTTCTTATAAACAGAATACTCAAACAAAGTGAACATAAATCTGGTATTGGAATAAAAATTGACAATAATGCGCCGCATATTCCATGTTTAATGTTTGCAGATGATAGCCTACTGATGTGCAAAGCCACTAGAGAAGCATGCTCGACTATCAAATCCATTTTAGACCAATTCTGCAAAGAATCAAGGCAATTGATCAATTATCATAAATCAGCAATAGTTTTCTCTAAGAATGTTTCCGAAAGTACGAAATAGATGGTTGAATCGCCCTTCAGTATACCACAACAGAATAATCTAGGTAAATATCTTGGATGTCCCCTTTTCAATGGTAAAATTGAGCCTAATGCTTTTTCGGATCTACTGTCAAAAGCTAGAAATAGAATGAATTCTTGGACAGCTAATTCCCTCTCGAAAGCAGGTCGAACATTTTTGATCCAAGATAACCTCGAATTTATTCCCTCACACACTATGCAATGTTTTCAGTTTCCTTCTAAAATTTCAAATGAGCTTGGCAAAATTAATCGAGATTTTTTTTGGAAACGTGGTGCTGATGGCAAAGGTATCCCTATGATAGCATGGGATTCCATTTGCCAGCCGAAAACGGTTGGAGGGCGGGGGCTGCGTAAAACATCAGCTACGAATAAAGCATTCATTTGTAAACTTGCTTGGAAAATTTTATCTAAACCAAACAACATATGGGTGAAAACTGTCAAAGCTAAGTACATGAAAATTAACGTTTTCTTTGATTGTAAATCTAAAGCCTCACACTCTTGGGCTTGGAGAAACATCCTTAAATGTCATACAATCCTCCATAAATGTCTTAGGTGGAAACTAGGTAATGGAGTCAGCATCAACTTCTGGTTTGACAGGTGGTGTCATCATAAACCGATTGCTGAAATACTTGACATTGATAGAGATTCAATTCCAGATCCTGATTGTAAGGTGAGTAACTTCATTACAATCGATAAAAGATGGGATATATGAGAACTTAAGAGACTCTTACCGTCCTCTTTAGTTGGCCAAATTATTGGAATTACTATCCCACTCCGTGACATTGAAGATGAATTATGTTGGGGCCTTACGGGAAATAGTGTATTTTCTACTAAGACTGCCACTTGGTTGGCCCATAATCTAGACATTGAAAGCAAAAAATTGTTGGGAATTTAGATGGATTTGGAAACTTAATATAAATCCTAAGATTAAAATTTTTCTTTGGCAAGTCATGAAAAATGCTCTGCCAGTGCATTCTACTTTACGAGATAAAGGATTACAAATCCCAGCGGAATGTCCCCTTTGTAACACTAGTGAAGAAACTATCGATCATCTTTTTGTACACTGTTCCTCAGCCTCTAAAGTATGGATAAAGCAACAGGAGATAGATGGATAGACACAGATGGACCCACAACAAACTTGATTTCCTGGCTGCACTTAGCAAAAACTAACCTTTAGTTAGACAATGACAATATTTGTAAATGTGTATACCTTATTTGGAGCCACTGGCGGGAAAGAAATGAGAAAGTATTCAATGCTGATCACCCCAACCCAGCACGGACCTACTTCCGTGCAGCAAACTGTTACGAGGAATGGAAAACACGGGCATTAGATACTCTTGACGACCGCAACTCTTCACACTCCACGGCTCCAACTGTCAAATGTAGGGAAATGGTGAGGTGGGCATCCCCCACTCAATTATGTCAAAATCAACTTCGATGGCTCAAGGAAAAATTGCGATGCAGCTGCTGGATTCCTTATTAGGGACCCGCATGGGAAGCTTCTATTTACAGGTGCAAATAATTTGGGATGTACATCAATCCTTGTAGCCAAAGCTTCAGCTATGTGGAATGGAATTAAAGCAGCTATTGATAAAGGTTTTAAACATATTCAAGTTGAAGGGGACAATCTCATCGTCATCCAGTCAATGCGCGGTGAGATTACCATCCCATGGACCATCCATCACATCATCATTGATGCTAGGCGATACCTCGCTACCTGTAACCCTGTTATCGTCAATCACACGTTTCGAGAAGGAAATAGAGCAGCAGATTGGTTTGCGAATCTTGGACACAACATTAGAGATAAAACTAGATACGAACATTCTCCTTCCCTAGAACTTGACCAAATTCTTTTAGTCGATAGGCTTGAAGCTGCTCTTGAGAGGAGGCGCTCTTAGCCCCACACAACTCTTCTAACCTTTAAAAAAAAAAAAACAAAAAAAAAAAACAAAAAAAAAAACTTCTCAACCATGTGCACGCGGGAAATGCTGAAAAAATGGAAAAACTATAAAGCGGAAAACGCAATTAACAATTTGATATTTCACTTTCAAAAACTTTTGCCATTTGAATTTCACTTTTCTAGCGTCATAAATAGGTTGCAAAAAAATACTCAATTTACCACATCTGTCCAGGTCCCAGACTTTCTCCTTCTCTTTCTGTCACAATCTCTCTTGTTTTTTTTTTGGAAACCTAATTTCTCTTTCTGTCACAATCTCTCTTGTTTTTTTTTTGGAAACCTAATTTCTCTTTCTGTCACAATCTCTCTTGAAATTCTCCCAATTGTAAACCTAATTTTGACTACGGTCTCTCCAACTTCACAATTTTGCAGGTATGTCACTTTCTCTCTCTTTCTCTTTTGTTTCAGTTCTAATTTTGTACTGGGTAGGCAAATTGATTTAGGGTTTTGGCTTGTAATTTGATGAGGATTGACATTTTATTTAAGCAACTGATTTAGCATTTAGGGTTATTTTGATTTTTCGTTTGGTGAATGATTTAGGCTTTTTTGGGGTTTGAATTGAAATGTTACTTGCTGGTGGATGAAATGGTTGATGGGTTTTATATATGTTACTGATTCTACCATAAAAATGGGTTCTTGGTGCTCTTTTTAGTTGTTATATGTTCTAGTTGTGCTGTGACTGTAGTCTATAATTCAGCAGCATTGTTTGTGTACAAAGATGGTTACTCAACTTGATTTTATGATTCTAAATTTTGAGCAAACCCAGTTTCATTCTAGTAAGAGGAGATTGGAATTGAAATTAAGGTTACATATTTCTTGGTTTTATTTGGCCTGGTGAAACAAGGAATTGAGTGCATATCAGTCACCTCATGTTTTCAGCTTCTTTGAAAGAATTGGGATGTTCTTGTGGCCTTGGATGCTATACAGTTCAGGAAACTTATGCTCCACCCGATGTCATGCTAATATAAGTTTAACAAAAGCAAAATAAAACATTGTAACTTGTTAGCATTAATTTGTCAGAGACTAAAACTGTAGGCTTAAGTGTTGATATTGGTTTTTAATTTTATCTTTATATGGAATGTTATTTGATATCTGTGATAAATGTTTGTTTTGGGCACCCTTGTTTATTTTGTGAATTTGTGATGATTTCTGGTTTTTGAGCCATTTTGATTTGTAGTCTGACTCTTCTATATTATTGTTTTTAGATTCTGAGCTCTGAATCCAAAAAGAAAAGAATGTTATCAGAATCTCAGAATGAAACAACAAAGACACCATCTCCTCAAATGGTAAATGCCAGTGGTACTGGTGGTGATACTGAAGATGTTGAAGAGATACGCAAGCCAGTCAAGGCACTACTACCACCAAGAAAACGAAAGGAGCGACGGCAATATATTGTGAAATCAAGCCAAAGGAGAGCATATTACTGGGTGCATTTCTGGGAGTATGTTGAAAATGATAAGCGTAGGGCGGAGTGTATGTATTGTGAAGATAAAACTTATGCTTGTGATAGTAACTTGAATGGTATCAAATGTGAGGAGTCATTGGCTAAAATGTCCAGCGAATCCAAACAAGTCTGAATTGAGTCCTTCTGATGCTAACTTGAATGGATCAATGAAGGTGAGAAATCATTGCCTGAAATGTCCAGCTAAACCTGCAAATAAGCCTAGTTTGAGACAAACAAAGTTAGTGTTTGATATGGGTAGTGATGGAGAAGGTAAACTGAAGTTCGAGAGGTAGTAGCTCACATGATTATGGTTGATGAGTTGCCTTTCCACTTTGTAGAGGAACTTGGTTTAAGGCATCTTAGGTTTTGTTGATAAGTACTATTGCACCAACTCTTTGAATGAAAGAACCAGTTGAAAGGTTTTGAACACAGTTGAAGAGAAGTCAAAGTACGTGCTCAATTACTGGGAAATCAACTTATCAGGACATCTAAATCTTTGTTACATGTTGATTCCTGTAGCCTGTTAAAAAACTAATTAGCGGACTGACTGAAGCATCATACTTATCCTGGTAGCACCGCTTACAGGATAACAAGCTTCTGCGTATGTTTGGCATCGTCTGACCCAAAACTTTGTACAGTCTGAAAAGCCTATTCATATTGTGTTAAGGAGGATGTATTACAACTTTCCCTTCAGTATTTGGATTGCCAATGTAGTTAAATTTCCAGGGTATAGGTTTGAGCTATCCTATGCGCATACAGAGAGGTGTATGTCAAAGACAGTGTCACAGAAAAGCGGATTTGAACGGATATTAGCTCAATTTATGACAGAAGCTCATACAATGAATGGAAATTTACTAGAGAAGTATGATTTCCATTTTTGCTCCAATTTCCCTCTAATTTTGACTTCGAATTTATCAATGATGGAATAAAGCAAAGGCCTAAAACATAAACCAAGTCAAAAGCTGGGCTTGAACTGTAACTAACTTTAACCGACAATGATAACGGTTTCCAAAACAATATCAATATTTCCCTCCCTTTGATCTCACCAACTATAAAAGCATTCGTCCCTTTACCCAGTAATCTTTCTCTGTCTCTCTCCCTCTTGCCTTTCACCCAAGGAAGAAAACCAAGAACTTTCTGTTACTCTCTCTCTCTTGCTCTCCCCACCTCTAAATCCACCATGCCTGAACCTTCGAAACATCCCTCCCTGACCGAGCCTTCGGAACATCAAGAACTTTCTCTTACACTCTCTCTTGCTCTCCCCACCTCTTATCCCACCATGTATGAACCTTCAAAACATCCCACCATAACCAAGCCTCAAACTTCAGACAGCCCATCTATGATGAAACCCTCACCATATGATGAAAACAATAGCTTTAGCCTGCAACTGGGTCCTGCGAGTAAACTGAAACACGCTTTAGCAGCTCTAAGCGATGTCGAATTTAATCCACAAGGTACAGCAATGATTGAAGTGGATAACAGAACTGTTGAGATTACGGTTCGGAATACCGAAAACAATGCCTGGGGGTTTCTTGAGTTGAATGCTACTGGTATGATTAAGTTCGAGTTTCGAAGGAATTTGGAGAAGATTAACTTGAATCACATTGCTCAGCGTCTGAAAATGGCTTCTGATGAGGATATTATCACCATTTGGCATGGCCACGAATCTAATGAGCTCTCCTTTGAGATTGGTAATATCTCTAATCCTTTTTTTTTGTGATTCCTGTGACTAATCCAAACTTTAATCCAAAAATATCACTTCTTCTGATTTTGATCACTTTCTTGGACCTGAATTTTCAGAACAGAACACAAATGCCCTGTTTGTTTAGGTTTCTTGTTAAATCTTGTTCACGCTTGCCTCTCTCAATAAATCTACTCTTCAGAATTTTGTGGCCTAAAAGTATAAAACTTTTGTTCTTGAGGATACTGTCAACATTTTCCTATGTTAATGAGTCCAATAAGTTGCTGAAGTATGGCATGGTCTAATTCAAGTTTCAATTCGAAATGTATTATTGTTTTTGTTTGTGGTCCATGTGTTCTGTGTTTAGCTGCTTCTTTTCCTTTTGATCACTTTTCTTGAACCTGAATTGTAAGTCAGATTCAATGTTGCATAGTGACACCTTAATTTGTGCGCAAATTTTGTTTGTTTCCAACCAAAATACCTCTTATTAGTTTCCTGTTTGTTCTTACTTCTTGGAGAAACTTAACACATTCTAGACAGATTCTCAAAACTTTATTACATATTTGAGGCCTGGAACCCTCATTTTTGGTCGAATTTTGTGAACAAACCCAAGTGTAGTGGATGGATGATATTGAGTTTTCCTGACCTATTTCAGGAAGCAGCCCCGTGACAAAATTTGACGTAGAGTTACTTGACATTGATGCTCATTTTGAAAAGTATCCCAAATTTTACTGTGTATGTGACTGTATGATATTCACTGAAGATTTGTGGAAGTTCATTGAACTAGTGAAGGCTAGAAGCCACTACAAATAAACCTGGTACTTATTTCTCCCCCTGGGATTTCCTGCACTTCTTCATTTCTTGGAAATTATCTCTATACTGCAGCTTTTACTAAGCAATTTCACAGCCAGTTTAATAAGTTCTTATCTTGTTGGCTGTATATTTATAATATATGAATATACATCTCAGTTACCATTGACGTATCAGAAAGCAGCATGACTATGATGGTGGGAGAAAATAAAATGGAGTATGACTATGACCCACACCCAAGGTTATATAGTTTAACAACAACAATAGCTCAAGAAGTATCCTGCCAAGGGAGGGGCGGAAAGGTATGTTATATTAAACCTCAATTTTGCTGCTACTAAGAAATTAGATGCTAATAGCTATGCATCAAAATCTAAGGAAAGTTTCAACTTCGAAGCATTTTCTCTCGCAGTTACCTAAAGGAGTTCGGGGTATACAACCTGGCCAGACGCTTCATGCATTTTTCCAGTGGCCTTACTGTGAGGCTTTGAAGAAGGCATCCTTTCTGACGAGAAAGTTTGTTTTACACATTGTTACGGGCCCAAAGAATTGCGTCTGCTGGCACTTCAGCCTCAATGAACTTGGGGGGCTTGCGCTTATTAAGGAGGTGGCTCTATTCATCCCTAATCTTTAAAGTGTAATACATGAAGGCTTATAGGAAACTCTGGTACTTATGATAATAACCCAGAAATAAGTTTGACATCTCTGCACTGCTTGACGAAGTCTCCCGCAGTCAGCTGAAAACATGTTAGGATGGATATTTAATCTTACCAAGTGGTTGCGTTGTTTTTAGGAGTTTTTGTATATAGGAGGTGCGATATGTTCCTTTTTTTGCATACACTATGTCAGTGTGACATACCTTTCTCACGATAGTCTAGGATATCAAATGGTTGCGTTGTTTTTAGGAGTTTTATATATAGGTGTGCAAAATGTTTGTTTGCTTGCATACTAAATGTCAGTGTGACAAATCTTTGTCACAATATTCTCCTTACGTTAGATACTTTGATGATTTGATCTATCAATGACATGGTGACTAGAAGAATTAACGTTCGTCAATGTGAAATTTAGTGATTCACTGTGATTGCTCTTACATCTATCAATTTGCTGGAAATGGGGATGGTTGGTGTTTGAGATTATTCTTGAGGCCAGTGATGACACTTATAGTGGGAATTTTGTTTTTTAATTTGATTAATCTTGCTCCTCTTGATTTCCATTTGATTTCTAGAATTTGCTGGTACTTGGTTTGTTGAACTTTTCAGGGTTTCTCCCTAACTTCTTAATCATTTGATAGTTAAAGAACTAATACAACATTTTTCCTCTACTTAATTGTTCTAGGGGCCAGAGTGTATGTTTAGGGTTGCTAAGGTCATGGATTTTTTTTTGATCAGAACTAAGGTCATGGATTTAGTCCAATGCTGGTCACGAACTAATGCTGTTGGGGGTTCAGTATTTGGTCTAGGCCATTTGGAAATATCCCACAGCCACAGGTTTAGTGGAAAGGGTGGTTTTATTGGTTGACTGTTCGGAGAACACTTGTCCTCTGTGACCCGTTTCTGAAATCGAGTCTTAATATTTTGAGGTCCTATGCTATGTCTTCTGCAGTTCTACTACAGAAGGAAGTGACTGAAACCATTATTTATAAAGTCGAACAAAATTGATTGGTTATTAATTTAAGGCCTGAGGTAACAGGATATAAGTCTGCAGTAGTTCTGATGGGTAATAGTTAGCATATTATAGTTCAAAGAGAAGTAACAACATAAAGAAGAGCTGAACATCTATCAGAGAACAGTAATGGAAACACAAATCAGAAGAGTAGTTTTCAAAACAATATAATTGTGGAGTTATTTGACTTTTTTCGATGCTTACTTGCTGAATTTGTGAGCTGCTGGTTCCCCTATTCCAAAATTTTCAGCGTGTTTTTGAGATTTAAATGAGCTTAAATGGCAAGCTAAACAACTGTGATTTAGGGGGCATTAAGCAAAAACAGTTCCAGGTAGTTTATGTGACTAGTTTTTGCCTTCTTGGCATTTTACGTGAAATTCTGACGTTATAATTTCAGATCTGATCATGGACAGTTAACAATGCCTTGTACTTGTCAAAATGCTGGAAAGTCAAATGGCGAATCAATATACAAGTAGAGACGAAATGTATGGTTGCTAAGATCAACCTTATGAGTCTGCGAGAATAATGTTGTTCTCATGTTCATGAACTGATTTTTTGCCCAAACTGTCACTCCTAGAGTACATAAGAAGTGAAATTATAGTAGTATTGAGGTAATTAGAGAAGTTTCTGTTCGGCTAAAATCATCCAAGTCAATATAAGTACCTTGCAAATTGATTTCATATCTGTGTTTTTACAGTTTGTCAACGTATTTGTATGACTCCTATAGCATTATATTTATCATGCTAGCACCTCTGACAGGATAACAAGCTTCTGCATATGTTTGGCATCGATTGATCGAAAACTTTGTATAGTCTGAAAAGCTTATTCATGCATGTTTTGTTAAGGAGGATGTATAATGACTTTCCCTTCATTATTTAGATTGCCATTACAGTTTAGTTTTGAGGGTACAGGTTTGAGTGACGAGCATATAGATAGGTGTATGCCAATGACCAAAGGCAGTGTAAAAGAACAGCAAGTATTTGTGCCACAAGCTCATACATATCGAATGCAGAATTACTAGAGAATTATGAGCTTCTGTTTCAAGCATAAACCATGTCGAAGCCATTGTTTGGTTGTGCTGTATGTAAAATCATTTGGCTTGGACTCCATAATAAGGCTTGATCTTATGCAAACATCAAGCCTTATTATGGAGTCCAAGACATGAATTCACATACAACACCACCCACAATAGAGAACGCTTATTATCAGCTTTGCTCTTTCATTGCTTCGGCTCATTTTCCTTATTAGTCAAGAACTCTAATCATCAAAAAAATAAAAATAAATAAAAGAGCCACCGTCATGATTTTTCATCTAAGCGTGTTGGACTCTTCACCACAACCAGTGCGTTAATTCATCATCTTCATTATCTTGCAATATGGTCACATTCTGTATTTCACATTTGTCGCCCTAACGTTCAAGAACTACTTACAAATCATCAAGTTGGTTACCAAACTACTGCCAACACATTGAGTACTAATTAGTGCACTAATTCATCTTCTTCATTATCTTGCAATATGGTCACATTCTATCATTCTATCACTCACATTTGTCACAATAACGATCAACAAGACAACTACTTACAAATCAGTTCACTCCTTAAAGTGTTCATTTGCGGATATCCGAAACTTCGGGTACCCAAAATTTCGGATTCGGATAGTTGGATATCCACTATCCAAAATATATTTATATTTTGTATTGTTTATTTTAATTTGTGCCTAATATTTCGAAAAAGTAAGCCAAAAGTTTCGAATATTCAGATAGCTTCGTGGAATTTTCGGATAATTTTGATTTCTTTTTATATTGTTGGATATCCAAACAGACGAATTTTATGGAAAATGGTACCCAAACTTGTATCCCAAAATCCAGATATTCGCTTTTTCGGATATGTTTGAACAACCCTAGTGCAATACATCGATTACTCATTCAGTATCTTATAATCTTCACATCATCCAAAACCAAAAAATAAATCAGAACATCTACACCTAATTGGACATAACACAGTAACACCATTAATTCCCTTCATGCCTTTCACTATTTTACGTTTATTCATATGCACGCGGGAAACTTTGTAAAAAAGGGGGAGCTTTAACGCGGGAAACAAAATAAACAATTTGAGGTTTCACTTTCAAAGTTTTACCATTTCAATTTTTACTTTACCAACCATTACAAATTACAACATGCTGTAAGTCATTTAATCAGCCGGGCTGTGAAATAATTTGATTTCTCTCTCTCTCTCTCTAAAATTTTCTAATTGAGGTCTCTCTTGCTTCATAATTCTGCAGGTACATCTCTCTCTCATCGTCTCTCTTATTTATTTATTTGTTTATATATTCAGTTCTTATTTTCTACTCTCTAGGCCAATTGAATGAGGGTTTTTGGTTTCTAATACACGAGAATTGACCTTTTATTTTGGGTTGTTTCGGTTTTTCGTTTAGTAAATGATTTAGGCTTTTTTGGGTTGTGAATAGATCTTTTTGTTTGGTTACTGGTGTATGAAATGGCTAATGGGTTTTATTTTAGTTACGTTTGCTTCTGAATTTCCTATCAAAATGGGTTCTTGGTGCTCTTTTTTAGTTGGTTTATATATGCTCTAATTGTGCAATCACTGTAACTCAATAGCATAATTTTTGTACAAATTTGGTTACTATTTAAGTTGGTTTATGATTTTGAATTTTGACCAAACCAAAACCCAGTTTCATTCTTCTTAGAAGAGGAAATTGGCATTGAATTATGAGGAATGTTTATCAAAATGGGTTATTTCTTGTTGGTATATGCTCTAATTGTGCATTTGTGACTGTGACTCGAAAGCATTGTTTTTGTTCTAATATAGATATAGTACACTTAACTTTGTTTTTTTTTTTTTTGAGGGTTCTCTTAACTTGGTTCTATGATTCTGAATTTTGAGCAAACCAGTTCCATTCTGGTTTAAAGAGGAGATTGGCACCGAATTAAGAGATTTTTTTTTTTTTTGTTTTTGTTTTTTGGGCTTGGTGAAATAGACAGTGAGCTCTGAGCAGATTCATTGAGTGCATTGCAGACACTAACTCCATGTTTTCACCTTGATTAAAACCATTATGATGTTCTTGTAGGTTGTACATTGTTGTCAGTAACCACGGATTGCTCGAATCAATTTTCATGCTATACAAGTTCTCTAGAAAAAAACTTGTTACTCCTACTTGTTAGCATTAATTTGGCTGGAGACCATAAACAGTATGTTATGGCTTGTTTTTTGCTTATGTTTATATGGAATTTATGAATTGTGATAGATGGATGTTCTTTGTTTTGTGAGTTTTATGGTGACTTTTGAGATTTGGTTTTGAGTAATTTTATTTTGTAATATGGCTTTCTTTTATAATTTTGTTTTTAGATGTCGAGCCCCGAATGCACAAAGAAAAGACTCTTCTCAGAGACTCAGGAACAAACAACAAAGACACCAACTCCTCAAAAGGTAAATGTCAGTTGTTAGACTGAAGACGTTAAGGAGATACACAAGCCAGTCAAGACACTATTGCCACTAAGAAAGCGAAAGGAGGGACGACAATATATTGCAAAAACAGGCAATAGGAGAGCTTGTTATTGGGCGCATTTCTGGGAATATGTTGAAAATAATAGGCGTAGGGCTGAGTGTATGTATTGTGAAGATAAAACTTATGCTGCTGATAGTCACTTGGACGGCACATCAAGTGTGAGAAAGCATTGGCTAAAATGTCCAGCTAATCCTGTAAACAAGACTGAAGTGAGACAAACTAAGTTAGTGTTTAAAATGGATGGTGATGGACAAAGTAAACTACAGTTAGTGAGGTAGTAGCCTACATGATTATGGACTCATGGTGATTGAGAAAGTGAATTGAAGTTAGGGAGGTAGTTGCTAACATGATTATGGGGACGGAGAAGATGAACTAATGTTACGGGGAAGGTAATAACTTACATGATTATGGTGATGGAGAAGGTAAATAGAAGTTAGGGAGGTAGTAGTAATATAGTTTTGGTGACGGAGAAGGTGAACTAATGTTACAAGGAAGGTAATAGCTTACATGATTATGGTGATGGAGAAGGTAAATTGAAGTTAGGGAGGTATTAGCTAACTTGGTTATGGTGACGGAGAAGGTGAACTAGTGTTACAGAGGTAGTAGCTTACATGATTGTGGTTGATGAGTTGCATGTCCAATATATATGTAAAGAAACCTGGTTTTAGGCATCTGATGTTTATTGCTTTTCCTAAGTTTCACATGCTATATTGGTATAGCAAATTGCAATTACACCAACTCTGTTTAAATGAAGAACCAAGTAAAAATTTAGTTTCTTGAATTTTAATCCCATTTTCAGTCAAAAACTGTAAGGGAATTGTCGACAGTGTTAGTGTGTTATAGACAATATTAGGGTGTGGTAGATTAATTGTACCGTGAATACTGCATTCTAAGGAAAGTTACTTGTTCTGAGCTTAAATAATCATACAACAACAACAGCAGTGCTTTTTATTGGTAATGGGGACTTGTTGCTAAGGAGATGTATTAACCTGTGGTGTGGGATGGGTTGAAAAAGAATAAGAAATCCATTGACAATGTTAGACCTGCTTGGTTACAAGTCTAAGTAATTTGCTGAAAAACATGCACAAAGTCGATCAGCATTATCTCTTGATCACTTGATGAGACTCCACATACACCATGCTACGATGCTAGAAACAGCTTTGAAATATCGAGATATATTTTAGGAGGTTGGATATTCCAACTAATCCCCAATTTGATCCTGATCGACAACCAAAACTTTTTTTATAGTCAAGGCGAAGATGAGAACTGAAGTAGAGTTGAAACGTGAAACTGAAATTAAGAACTGGGACGTGGTTCATGATCTATCCTGCCATAGGTTGTAAATGACAGCAGAGAAGCGGGCCTGGAACACGCACCTTGTTTCCTACAGAATTGCCTTTGCTCTGAGCACATATTTGATCAATGAGTTTGGCGAGTTCCAACTGATCTGCTGTTTCTCTTGTCATAATAGTATTCTCACCCAGTTTTGTTGAGCAAATTTGCATTCAGAAAAGAGGCGTGGGACGTTTCCTCACGCTGGAGACAGAAAATACACACACTTGGACCACCCTTTGTAAAGGCACCACATCAAATTAGTCCATCTCTTCCTTTAAAGATAATGGTAGCAAGTTTCTGTAAAGTGTAAACAGCTCCCACTTTGTACTTAGTGGTGTTCACTGGTGCTACAAGCAAGAGTAGTAGAACCCATTTTTCCTCTAATATCAATCCATCAAAAATCTTTTGAGTAATGCATGCAGCTTGAGAAGGCTTTTCCGTAGTCCAAAAGGACCCGTCCTTTACATACTAAAACATTGATCCATTTCACCCATACTTTTCCTTCTTTTTTTTTTGCTGTATATCCCACAACACTTTTCCTAGAGCAGCGTTACTCCAAATGCTGAGCTTGACGATACCAGTCCACATTCAAGTGATCCTTTCCACAGAAAACTTCTACAGAGTTATTCTATACGATTGGCAACTGCAGAAGATAGGGCAAACAATTGAGTCCAGAAGTTATCTCCATCCGACAAACACGGTTCAGCAATGCCATTTCCAAGAGATACAAGTTCCTGCCAACTGCCAACAAGTAGCTCTAGCCCAAAACATATGCTCTAGATAATAGTAGCTGTGTCAGAAGCTTTTTAGGTTGCTATTTGAATTCTTTTACTTGTCTAATAAGCTCATGTAATCATCATTTCTCATGTATGAACTACACTTTGAACAAAATTTAAATCCCCATGTTGGTTTACAATATTCAGTGTGGAGATCTTTGGTCCAACAAATTATCATTACATCCACAGAAGTGTTATCGTTACTGCACTTGCTGAATTTCTGAACGAGGATCCTATAATGTCAGAGGTGTAAGTGATTTAATTTGAAATCGCTTTGAAAAACTTGGGTTTTTCTTGTTAAGTTCTTTAGCAGCGCAAAGGGCGGCAGGATAAAAAACTAGCTGTTGCTTACAACAGAAGGCAGAATAATGGATGTTCATTCTTTGTCATTGCTCAGAATACCAAGGCCATATCATCTTCCTCAGACGATATGTGATATGTTCTTTCCAGAACTGAGAAGCAGTTGAAGAAGAACTAAAATACAAGGAGGAATTCTTGAGAAAAGAACAGAACTCGAAGCTTGTATTAATGGCGGAAGTGATTTACAGTGGGAGAGATTGTAGAGAGAGAAGCAGACAAAAGATACAAGGTGTTTAACATTTCATTAGCTAAAAGTAAATGAGTCATCTCCCTAACTTATATAGCTACAGTAGACTACTAAACAACAGCAAGCGTGCGAAGCACGTGACAAGTAAAAAGGTTCATATCAAACCATCCCCCTTCAATGAAGCTTGTCCTCAAGCTTCTAAGTTGAAATCTTTGAAGCCTTTTTGATATGAGCACCTACAGCTTTATGTTGAACTAGTATTGTCATGACCCTTGCAGCACATATGCCATTGAACACATAAGCAAACTTCAAGCTTGTCCTTAAGCTTCTATATTGAAATCTGAAGGTCTCTTGGCAACCATTACAACCTCCAAGTGGCAACAGCAACCGAGGGGTAAAACCATTAAACAAGAAGTAGACTATGGCATCTTATGTGTATGACAGCAACCATTCCAATCATACTCTCATTTTCAAGTAATGTGCCCATGTTCCTCCAGGGTCAAACACCCAAATTAATGATGAGAGGCTTGAACATAGTATGTAACCAAGAAGTACATTATTCACCCTCTAAATTACAGCAGCTAAAGGGCATATAACAGGAACAATAGCAATTGCACGATCAGCCATTCCCATGTCCATCTCTCCCACCAAACTTCCATCTCCCCAAGCGTAAGCTAATTGTTTAAGTACCCAAGAGAGCTGTTTCCTTTTGTATCTGTACAAGGGCATCAGTACATCTGTAGCTGGCTCATACCCTGCAATACATACCCCACTTTGCTGAGCTACATCTACATTCCCTTTAGCATTCACATATATCCCTTCAAATGGTTGTTCTATTAAGTCTGGTAGGATTTGTGCAACACCATAATCCTTAAGTTCACTGGACAGAGCCAAAAAAGATCCCTCAACACCATAATCACTACCCATTTTATCACAAGGACAAGAATACTTTGGTTCACACATTTCATCGAGCACCTTGTGTGCCCTGAAAATCGGTGTCTCATCAACATTATCCTCAAAGATTTCAAAGCTTAATTCAGGTTCTTTTTGAGGAAGAAAGTTAAATCTGAGGTTTGAATCATATTTTGGCAAGTAGATTGGTACTCTCGGGAAGCAACAATAGTGAGGGCCTGGGATTTTCTTGGGTTATCATCACATGTTTCTGTTTTGTTTTGCACAAATTTAAGTGTTGTTTCTTGCAATTGGGCTAAACAATATGCATCTTGTATTTTGGCTTGAACAAATTAACCCATTTCCTGATTTCAAATTGTAACCCAGCCACAAACCAACTAAGAGCAAAAGAGTCAGATTGTTGTACCTTGCCCATCAATTGATTAAATTTCTCATAGTATTGTGCAACTGTACAATCTTGCTGTAGTTTCTTCAATTCTACAACTGGGTCATGAAGATTTCTTCAATTCTACCACTGGGTCATGAAAAGTCTTGGGATTGAAGCATTCGTCCATGGCTATGGCTCCAACAATTGAAGACTTAACTACTGAGGGTATTGCTCGCTGAATTGCCTCTGCAATAGCTTCAGCAATGAGCTGTTTAAATCCATCATCAAAATCTATAGTAGAAGTCACCATTGTTACAGCTCAAGATCAAGATTTATGGAATTAAGAGAACTCAAAAATTGAAGATTTGGGATTTTCTTTTGGCACAGGAAAGTGCTCTGATACCAATTGATATGTTCTTTCCAGAACTGAGAAGCAGTTGAAGAAGAACTAAAATACAAGGAGGAATTCTTGAGAAAAGAACAAAACTCGAAGCTTGTATTAATGGCGGAAGTGATTTACAGTGGGAGAGATTGTAGAGAGAGAAGCAGACAAAAGACACAAGGTGTTTAACATTTCATTAGCCAAGTGTAAATGAGTCATCTCCCTAACTTATATAGTAGACTACTAAACAACAGCAAGCGTGCGAAGCACGTGACAAGTAAAAAGGTTCATATCACGATAGCTTCCTTTGGTGTAGCAACAACAAACTTGATGGGTTCAAGATACTATATGTATGATCAGGTTGAGTTACTCAAACAACTACTCAATATGTTCATTATTCTGCTTTTCATTTGACTTCCAACCGTCTTAATTAAACCGTCTCTAAAACGACACTTTAATAATGAATAACTACGATAATTCTATAACTAAAAAAAACATATTTTGAGAAACATAATTAAAAAGTAATCTAATAATAGTATATTCACTTTCTAAATCCTTACACATTTTCTTAAACAACAAGTCTTGTGTGAGGCCAACTCACAAAAAAATGTTAGATATGTAGAGGTCACTTATAGTGAGCAGTAACCCTTGTTTCATTGAAAAGTGACCTCCGTCTCATCAAAAGTTACGAAAAAACCGTCTTATAGAAGTTTTTGTGTTTCTTTCATTAATGATCAATTTTTGTAAATTTTAACTTCAAAAAGTCAAATAAAAAGAAGAATTCGAAGAGAGGAGTTGGAACTGAGGGAGTATTCTATACATTGTTGTTGATTAAAATGGAGAAAGGAACAAAAATTTATATATAGATACCCAAAAACCTTTTTAAGAAGGTTTTTCCGTAACTTTTGGTGAGACGAGGTCACGTGTAAGTGAAATAAGGGTCACGATTCATAACACGTAACCCCTACATTTCTACTGACCCTGGCCATTTTATTGTGGATTGGTCTTACAAAAGACTCAGCTCGAGTTTGACTTGGTGCTAAATAGTTAGAGTTTTATTAGCGCTATAACTTAAACTCTGTCTAATATCAAACTTGAACATAACTATTTTACACATCTCCAAAAATAATAATTTACACCATTATATTCGCATCGATGAATGAGATATATTTATAGTATGTATACAATAAACGTGAAAGATTGTATCTAATGATGTTAATTCCCGAAACTAAATTTTAAAATATGATATTTCATAATAGAAGTAATTAAAAAGACAAAAACATATAGATTTTATATGGCGTAATTACTAGTAAATTAAAAAGAGAACAAGATACCAGATTTACGTGGAAAATCCCAAATTTGAGAAAAACTAGGAGCGAGGAAGAGAATAGTTCGCTATATCAAGATGATGTTAGAGTTTCCTAAAAAATTCCGCAAAGTGAATTTCAAAGTCGGATTATAAACTTGTCAAAGAATTGCTCTAAAACATTCACATTTTGATAGAATTTTTGTGATCATCTCTCTATTTGCTTTTGTTGATAAAACAACCTACTAATAGCTCCTCCAAACCATTGGCAAAAATTGGACATTATTAAACAAGCATGACATAACTAAAATACTTAATTGGTACTTAGTTACAGAATTTATTTACGTAGGATTGCCTAAAGGATCTCTCTAAGAATTTTTTTAAAAATAAAAAATAAAAAGATCAGACCAATCCGATGAAAATTCGACGAGGACATATCACATTTAACAGGTTGGATTTACAGCAACAACAAAATATAACTCACTACAGCCCTCCAAACTTTTGATTTGTAACCACCACCAAGGTTGCAGTACTTGCTGCAAATTTTCACCAACAAGAACTGAAGGCGGAACTTGATCGAGACAAAATTCTCTACAATGGAGACTACTATTCAAACAAAACACACAGAGTGGTCTCGTTAGATAAGTAGCCTAAAATCTTCTAAGGCAAAACCTGAGAGAATGACGAATAGATCAAAAAAGAGTTTATCATAGTTCAGAGATCAGAGCTGCAACTCCCAGAATCAATTAAAGACTCAATTATAGAACTCACACCAACCAACACAGGAAAATGAACTTCGACTAGGAAGCATCAATAGGATCTGGTGGACGTATCGTTTGCATCCTGTGCTACAAATTAACATGTAGGCTTTCACCTCCTTCAAGACTGATGCAACCTTCTGAAATATAGCCATGATAGACATGGAACAGATTTAGACAAGGTCTCCAACAGATGCAGGCGGGTCACCATGATGAACTTTAACTACACAAGCGGCTGAGGACCTAGGAAGATTCATCAGCCTCTGGTAAGCCTCTCTCTCGCATTCTGTATCCAAAGGCGGCATGTGGATTTTCATCTCCTTTAAGACTAATGTAGCCTTCAAAAAAATACGTTATCAATGCAACCTCATCATCGTCACCTTCACACCATTCGAATTCAACACGTTCAAGGCAGGACAGACACTTGAGCACAGGTATAGACTTGAATGAGTACTCTGTGAATAGTACCGTACCTGATAAACAGAATTCACATAACTTAGACATTCAAATATATGTGGAGCATATCCGGGAGGGGGGGTAAAGTGTCACTTGTACTCACAGGGTCAAAAGTCAAATACTTTAGCTTAGGAGCGCATTCCAATAGAATAAACGTATTCTACTCAAACTCAGATTGAAACCTTAAACAGGTCAGGTTTGGAAACATTGGTGGCTTGATGCCATATCCATAGCACTACAAAGTGATGAAGATTCTTGGTAACTGCTATAAATATTTAAACTAGCATGTTGAAGAGATGAGGCAAAAGGGAATAGACTAACTACAGTTCTTCCTAGCCTCATAAATTTCACCCCGGATACCTGTTTGACAAGTTGAAATGCATATTCACCATTGCCATAAGATTCAAAATCAAGATATGCTTCAACAAGCGAACTAAGATCACCACTGACCACGGTGTCAGAACATCTTCGAGACGAAGGTATCTAAGGTTTGGTGCTTTGATGAAAAGACATGCCTGCTCCTTGACGTTCATGGTAAATAGTAATTCTAATGTCTTCAGGCTCAGGGACTCTACATACAATACACTAGTTATGCCAGCACATTCTGAAATACGCAGCTCTTTAAGGACAGGGCAACCTGAGATGAGGCACTTCATAAAATTGTCATTTGGAAACTGTACACCTCTAAGGTGGACGATTTCAAGTTTTGGTAAATCCGAAGACATTTCGGCATTAATGGCAAACTCCCCAGCTAGCTTTAAGACCACAAGTCTCTCCTTGGAAAGAAACTTAATAGGCATAACGGTAGGACCTAGGTAAGCACCAAACGGTCCAGGAGGACGATGAAAAATAAGTGGCCCAAGCATGAGATCGATATAAATCTCGCGAATTTCACGCCTTGTTGTGGCACTCAGCCATGATTTGATATAGAAGTCATAATGACTTCGGGGGAGATCAAAATGTAAGCGATGTACATAGGGTAGATCATTATGAAGTAAAACTCTATCCACGAAGCTCTTAAAACAAATCTTTTGCTGCCGCGTGAGGCTGAACTTTGAAGTACAACGAGGCATCTCAGTAAAGTGTAGAGCAGGGACATTGGTCCACACATACGTCCATCGGTTTGACAAAATGCTGGTCTTAACAGCAGACTTCGAAGAGACAAAAGACAGAATATGGCAAAGAATTGTGTCTGGTAGATTGCTTATATAGTCTACAGCTTTATGATTCCTAAAAGTTCTTTGGCTGTTCCGGTTTGACATTGCTACTCTCCAAAAGACTAACAAACAGACAAGCACAGAGAACAGCTTGCGAATCATAATCTTTTTCCAAGGTAAACAAAATGCAACAGCATATAGAGGATCAGATATGCGAAGAACTAGATAGACTCTGCATAGCTATGTTCAATGGACTTCGTCAACACGGTGGAACTCGTCCATGTTGAAATATACCAAAATAGTCTCCGCCCAAATAGAAGTGTGCAAGTGCCAAAACCATGCCCCTACATCCCCAATTTAGTAAATTTCACTTCAAATTGGAACCCGTCTTGCAACTACTGTTGGTTTTAACTAGGGGTGAGCATAAGTGGATTATCCGCTCCGGTTTTAAAAAGCGGAGCAATCCGTTTTTCCGGATCGGCAAAATGTCGATCCGTATCCGCTCCGCTTTAAAGCGGATACCCGCTTTTCCGGATATCCGGTTTAAACAGAGCGGATCAGTGGATATCCGTATCCGTTTTGAGTTCGGTTGTTTTCATTTATTTTTTGTATTGAGTACATAGTAGACTACTAAATTGTATCGAATCGAGCCCAAATAGCCTTTAAAATTATAAAAGTACCAATTTCAATCTTCAAATTTGATAAACCTAATACAAAGTTAACAATATGATAGTTTAATACAATCATGACCGATTATCCAAATGTACTATTAAAGTCCATGTTTTTCATGTTAACTACAACAACATAACAAAAATTATCTAGCTGTAAAACGGTAATTTTTTAAGGTTCTAGACTTCTAGTCCACACACGCATTATTGATTATACGGTTGTAAAACTGAAATTTTTTAATTTTTTAAAAAAGCGGAGCGGATACGGATATCCGGATTTATTAGAAGGTCGATCCGTAACTGCTCTGCTTTGGGTCCCAAAAAAGCGGAGCGGATATCCTCTTTTCCGGATAAAAAAGAAACCGGATCTGGTTCGGATCGCCGGATCAGGATCAACATGCTCACCCCTAGTTTTAACAGCCCCAGGATATACAAAAGCATATGACTTGTCTCTCGGTCAACTCGGCACTCTTTTTTCAACTCGAGCTCGACCTTGGTGGCTTACAATCACATAACCAAAGATATCCAGAATTAGTCATAACTCGCCATCGTTTAGCAATGGTATCTATGCAAAGGAAGAAACCATCAAATGGACTCTTACGTGGTGTTTGGCCTAACTTGTAAGTAGCTTTTACTTTTTCTCTTTTTTTCCGTACAAACTATCCCTTCGCGCGCCTTCTCACCCCCATTTTCAGCTCTAAGAAGCTCAAAACACTCCCTAGGCCCAAAAGCAAAATCTTCAATATGAAACTTCTGCTTTTTGGGCCTCCTAGGGGTCGTGGCCCGTGGGAGGCACTTTTAACTTCTTAGAAGCTGAAAATGAAGGGGAGTAGAAGGTAGAGGGGTGATTAGTAAGAAAAAATAGAAGCTACTCACAAGTTAGACCAAAGACGCTCTAACTCAACTTCAGAAATCCAGAAAGAAAATCAATTGGATTATAGAAGTCATGAAACAAACTAACTAGGCGGCAGAAATATGAAAAGTCATGAATAACGTGTCATTAGAAGGCCTTCAAAGCCAGCTTTGAAACCGAAGCATTTTTTTTGGGTAGGCATATCCACCCCTTTATCATAATCTAGGTAATGATAATCTAGATTGCACGGATATGGATATGGAAATGGGCATCGATACGAATACGAGATTATGCATCTTATGAAAAATAGGATATAGATGTTAGAAATAAGGCTAATGATAGACCAAACTTATCTCGAACAAAAGTTGTGGGGTGATAAATCACTGCCTTAAAGTCGAATTTGCCCCCACACGTACACTAGGGAATTTTCGGCTATCGACCTCCAGGGATACACGACAACCAAAGCTCCGATGTACTACGGTGCAATGGTTTTGAGAGCAAACTGAATTACTGCCAAATGAATCAAAGAGAGAGTATTTTGTGTGTCTGTGTTCTTTTGTGAAATGGGAAGTATCCAATATATAGAGGAGAATCATGAAGGCAAATATAATTAATTTGGAGGTCATCAATAGAGAATATTAAGACAATTTATATTTGTAACGGAAGACAATAAATCTTGTCTAGTCAAACTTAATCAATGTAGGGTATTAAGGAGTCATCCTATATATGGGTAACTAAACAACTTACCTCTTGTAAGCTACCAATGTGGAACAATAATATTGTCCAACATCTTTTCTTTGAAGCAAATATTCCAACAATAGACAACATAGCGATTAAATGACGGTTCGTACTAATACCACATACTTTCTTAATAAGTATCATACCCTACATAAAAATAAGACAATAATACCTTGTTTAGTTTTACACCCTATCCGGTCCCCTTCCTTATAGATACATCATATAGTAACCTCTGGCTCCTAACTCCATTACACAGTAAGTTTTTGCATTGAACAAATCCAGACCAAATCAATAAACTACATTATTCTAAAAATTATGAAATTTGTTTATCATTCTTAATCATATCAAAAACATAATAATACAATTAGTCACTGAACAAAGAGATTCTAGCAGCTTTCATATTTAGCTTTAACTCTTTAAATTTATGTATATGAAGGGGGCGCAAACATCACGTAATTGGACTGGAATTGGGCGTAAACGTCAACTTACTATGCTGAAAGTTGGCGTAGGCTTCACGTATCTGCTCCGAAAGTGGCCGCATGCTTCACGTATCTATGTCAAAAGTGGGCACATATCTCAGGTATATGCGCTTGAAGTGAGCGCAGGAAGCTGAACAAGACAAATATGCTTCAATTTGCGCAAACTTGTTTTTCTTCCTTGACTTTAAGGTTGTATAGAAAGGAGTGTATTATGTCCAAAAATACAGAAAAGTAATTAATTGAATTTAGAGTATATTATGTAGTATTAATGCGAACTAGAAGTGTGTTAATACAATTCGCATGAATACCACACCTCCAAATTAAACAATACCCTTGACAAAATAATACCGATATTGCTCTTCTTTTAATTTTAGGACGTAATCGCCTACCTATATCCCAACTTACAACAGCTCTCCAGTTCGACGTCGTACGACACATCTTGCGATTTGTTTAACAATTTATAGAGAGTACCTGTTGTAGTGACGGTTTTTGTTTTGAGGTGTTCCATCTAATCTCACAGTTAATTAGTTTTCAAATTTTCGCAATATTGATTTTTTTTTAATTTTTTTATTTTGAAAAACTATAACACCTGCGCCTAAATTGGGCGCATATTTAAATTATAACACTGCACCATATTTGGGCGCTATGTTGGAATACTTGCTCAAAAGAGGCGCATGGTTCTAACACCCATGCCAAGCGCATGATTTAAATATCATGATGACCGCTTTCTCTTGCATCTGTATGTCAGGACTAGAACAATGGTTGGGCTTAGAACAGCAACAAAGCAGCAAACTAGTGAGAGAAACGGGACCATGATTGCTATACCAAATGGGTGTATTACCCATCATTTTTTATGTGAAGGGGGTGGCAAATTTGTCTTTATTTTCTTGAATTTCATGGGATAATTTAGGTATTTTTAAAAAAAGGGATTGAAGAGAGATAGACACAAAAAAGTTGGGTCATACACCCATTAAGTATATCAATCATAATCCAGAAACAATATACGCTACCATGCTCTCTAGAAATAATCATTCAGATGCATTTGTCTCGTCTGCATTTGACTTTCACATGTTAGAGAATACCACTAAGCATAACTATTTTTTTTAATATTTAATTAGGCAGTAAAATACTTTCTTTAGTGAGTGTGAGTGTGAGTGTGAGTGTGTGATGTGTCCGTGTCGTGTGTGTGTGTCTATTTGTGTTTCGAATTTTTTTTAAGTTTTAGGGGTATTTTAGGTAGTTTAAATTTAAGAGTGTGGTATTATTTTATATGGGGAGATATAAGGTAAGAAATTTGAACCAATAATATTAATATTTTCAAACTTAAATTAGAAATATTAGGTAACATATTTTGAAATTTAATTAAAACATGGAAAAGAAAAGTGAAGAATAAGAATGTATAAAATTGTACTTGTGTTGGTACACCTCTCATTTAACACAAGTAGTTCTTCACTCAAAACAAAAAAAAAATACAAAAGTAGTTAGAGATGAAGCACAAATAATGATATATATTATTAAGGAAGAACACTTATATTTAGAAAATTTTAAACCTCAATATGACATATATAATTTTTTATAGGAAAATTGGCTGTCAATAATAAAAAAAAATTAGCCTGTCCGCCGCGAATGCTCCCAACTTTGCTTTCGGCTCAAAATAATTCCAAATTTTGACCCACCTGCTCAAAACACTTTAAATGAACACGGAGCTAAAACTCCGTTAACAGCCATTCACAATGGCACTGTTGAGTGTTCCCTCCCATTGACTTGACCTCTTTCTAATTTCTCTCCATGTCTCTCTCTCCTCAGAAAGCCATTTTCCTTTCCATTCTTCTCTATCTCATTTTTTCTTAAGCAGAGAAAGAACTTAGCTTTTAGTTTAACTAGGAAATTACCAGTGCGTCGCACGGACTATCTTTTTATTTATTTATTTTTAAAAAAAAAATACAATTAAATTTTTGAATGAAAATGGAGATGGATTAAAATATTATAAATATCCTAAGTAATATGCTTATCTCCAAAAATATTTGTATCGCTAATCTGTCAAATTAATTAAATAATAATATCTATTACTCTAAATGTTACCCTGGTTGTCACCTTATTTGATTGGTCATATTCTTGAAAATTTTAGTCACATGTCAAAGGGTTATTGAAATGTCAACCGGTTTGATCCGATTTGATTCTCCCTTAATGAAGTTTATCAGTGCACATTCAAAGAGTAGAGGTTGCAGGTTCCTTGTATCCCAAAAAAAAAAAGAGAGAATTTGAAAACCTTCTTTCGAATGAAAAAAAAAAGAGGTGTGAGGACTCACCATTTCAAAAAAAAAATATTAAAATAACTTATAAAGATGTGATACTTGTAGTTACCTGCACTTATACTCACAACTACTCATAATCTATCCTTTTATCACTATATTTTAATAAATATAAATATTTTTTTTATAAATAATACAAATAGATATTAGAAGTATTTATCAAAAAAAAAACAAAAAAAAAAAAAATATGGTAGAAGGAGCTTCCAATCAAAAAATGTATGATTTACTTAACTATCACTCTAAATGTGATCATTGTCAATTTATTATTTGCTCATATCCTTGCAAATTTTAGTAACATGTCAAACTGGTATTAATGATCTCAATTATAGAAAACAAATTAAACATGTTTACCTTGTCATATTAGCGACTTTTATCCCCACGAAAGATTAGTAAATTTTCACGTAACCTACGCTTATACCAACTGATATAATTTTTGTTATTACCCAACAACCGGTTTGATCCCATTGTCCCTTAATGCGTGTTTTGCTAATAAGAAGTTGAAAGATTAACCTTCTTTCGATGGGGAAAAAATTTGTGACGACTCATCATCTAGAGGAAAGAAAAAAATTATAATTTATCAAACGGTGACACGCATTTGTAGTTACCTGTGCTTATAACCACAACTATATAACAGAAAAATATATCACACTTCTTTTATAAATATATTTAATTCAGGTTTTTATCCGTTTCTTGAATAAAAAAACAGAAATTAACTAATTGTCAAATCAATGTCATTAAAGCATTACATTTATGTCATTTTAGATTGTATTAATTTTATTCTATTTAAAAAAGAAATATAAACAATTTCTAGCAATTATTATAGGATATTTATTTATGACAAATCATTAATGACAAAAATTTAAAAAAAAAAAAGAGAAAAGAAAACACAAAAGATGACCAATTAAAACGTGACACTTATCACATTACCGGCGCTCTTACCCAAAAATATATATATACTAGGACTTTACCCGTGCTACGCACGGACGACCAAGTTATCACCATATTTTTATATTTAAATTAATTTCTGGATTTTTTAAATTTTACATAGGTGTGTAAAGAAGAATTATAAAAAAAATAGTGATTGGTCAAAACTTTACGCATGTTATACCACTCATGATTCTCCTATTTAAAAAATAAAATAATAGCAGCACTCGTCACTTAACTTGCAACTGTACATCAAATTTATAACTTAATAAAATGTGACTCCAAATGTGCCCCATGTCAATTTATTTAAGCTTATCCTTATAACTTTCTGTCTAACCTGTGTTTATACCCTCAAATATCAAACGTAATTAAATATTTAAAGCTTATCATATTAACAACGATTATCCGATCCTCACATATAATAGTGTAACACTCCCGAATTCGCAACGATTTCCTGGGAACTATCGACGTCGCTGTCCGCGATTCGACACCGCCGAACCGTCACAAACCCAGGGGAATGCTACTGCAACATTTACCACAAAGGAGTAAATGCTAAGCAGAAAGAAAAGACTAGGTATCAAAAGGAGCTTCTAAGAAACTTAATAAATCTAAAACAGTTATTATCAGAGTTGTCTATATAGTGAGCTAAAACCATTAACCCAAATTTATTACAACTGGCCTTCAAGGGCAAAACCAAATCCAAATAATAAGTAATAATCCCACGATCTAATCCAACAGAAACAGTTCTATAAACTGACGCCAACTCTAACCTTCCAAGCTGTACGTCCTCAATCAATCTAAACCAGCACTTTGGTTTTCGTGACGGAAACAAAAATACAGAAGAAAAGAAAAGAAACAAAAGAGAAACAAAAATCTGATAAACTGAATAAACGTCATCCGTACCCAGTAAAAATATTTCGCAAACTTTACTTGAGGTTTTAGAAGAATCATTGAAATTCATTTGCATCCGCACATAAGCAGATAATCAAGCATACGCATAACGACATTCTTTTATACACGATTCTTGTATAGTGATCATACGAAATACGATACAGACAATCCGTCTTGATTAGAGAGATGTCAGAGAGCTTATAAAACAGCGATTACCCATACTGTTTATCGAAGATACAATCATGCCATAGACTTAATGACTCTAGTGTGCACACTACCTCTAGTACAATTACACGAGCCTAGAGGACTTAATAAATGGGGAATGATCCGTCCGAGACACACCGCGAGGTGCCGATAAGTAACTTGGGAATCACTCATCCCTTGAACTACACCATTAGGTGCAATCCCGATAGCTCGACTACTCCTAGGGATCCATTAGGAGTCTTACTCTCATTTAATTCAATTCACATAATTTGCATTGGTTGACATAAGTGGTACTACGAGACCATGACTTACTAATTCATTTCATGCTCTAGACAATGAATAGTAATTAACGACGACAATGATAATTCAATACGATGAGAATTAAATATGCTTTAATTCAATAACGACGATGATTCAATAATGAAGACAAGTAATGTCTAGCCAAATTTCGGCAGCACTTCGGCAGGGTAACACGATAACCAAAAATTCATTATCATCCAAAGACATTCATTCAATAATAGATAGGTGCTCACTAGCACTCAATAGTACCCATACCAATCAGCACTTATTTAATAACATAATAATACTAATAATTCACCATTCAACAATTGTCCAATAATTATCATATGGACTAATTAATTCCCAAAACATGATAACATTGATATGCTAATTATAAATCATATTTACAGCGGTAAACATGCTTAAATCTCATAATAACGGCGATATAATTTAATCATGCTTTGCATATTAAATTCACAACAAATTCCCAATTAGTACATAACACATCAAAATAGTTTTTGATGGGGCTTTGGAAGAAGGTAGGCATGAGAGCTTACCACTAACACTCTACCAACAGTAAGTATGCTCCAACCAATCGACGATAATCACGGTTGCTCGTTAGGTCCTAATTAAAAATAATTACCGAATTAGTATTTATTAAATACGAAAATACAAACAGTAACGAAATCTCAGTCTGATATTTTTATTAAATTCTTTGATTTATTTTAACCAATATAGGCTTTTGAAAATCCGAATTCGGGTCCCGAACGAGTACAGAAAAATATAAACATTAAATCAAAATACTGAAAATCAATTTAATAATTACGAAAATTATAAAAACGAAACCCTAACTTCCAAACTAGGTCTAGGTCACGGGTACCCATGCAAGGGGACCATGACCCAACCCATCACCACCCACTGGCCACCATGGCCGGTGGTGATGGTCGCCGGTGCTCCGGCGAGGAGAGGAGAGAGAAAACGCGAAGAGAGAGAAAAAGAGAGTGCGAAGGAGAGAAAGAGAGAAAGGGAGAGAGAGAGAGCCGAGGTCTCGGCGTCGCGGCCTGGGCCATCACCGGCGACCACCTAGGCACGGCCTGGTGGTGCCGTTGTGGCTCGCGGTGGCGCTGCGACCAAAAAAGGGGAAGGGGATGAAAACAGAGCCCGGGAAAGAGAGAGGGAAAACGTGAGGGAAAGAGGGAGAGAGAGAAAGGCTTACCGCCGGCGAGGGAGAGGGGACGCCGGTGATTTCTCCGCTGGGGTGAGCGGCAGTGAAGAGAGAAAGAGAGAACTCGGTTGAGGGAGAGAGAGAGAGGAAGAGTGACCATGAGGGAGAGAGAGAGGGGAAGGGTGAGAGGAGAGAGAATGTGAGGGTTTGGCTCAGTTTGCAAAACTGATCAACTGACTCACCCTTTTTCTTATATGGGCCCTCAGTCAACTTAAGTCAAGGACTACTAGGTTTAGGAATTTAATTAATAATTTTCTGAATTAAAAAGCTAATTAAAACTAATTAAAACTATATGAATAATTCTTATTCATATATAAAACATTTTAATTAAAACTCCTCCAAATAAATAAATATAATTTATGAAAGTCCCATAATAATAATTAATATTATTATGGCTTTAATTGAATAAATTGAATCCTTAAATGAATATACAATTTAATCTCCGAAACTATTTATAAATCATTTATAAATCAATATAATAATTATAGAAAATGTTGGGGTGTCACAAATAGTCAATTTTCATTTAGTCTACTCTTATACCAGCTAATATAATTTATGTTATTAAACAACCGTCGGTTTGATCAGACTATCCCTTAATAGCGACAACTCACCATCTAGAAACAGGGTAAATGGTATGTAATTTATCACAATGCGACATTTGTACTTTGACTACGCTTATACCCACAGGCCACAACTATATAAACCTTATTTGTGCACCTATTCCCCCAATTATTCATCATCTGATTTATACCCAGTCAAAGTTTTATTGTGCTAAAAACATTAAAACTGGACATTAATGCCATTATAGATGGTTTCAATGTAATTCTAACTAAAGAAATAAAGAATATGAATAGGCATAGCAATTACTCACCAAAATAAAAAAAAAAAAATAAATAATAAATGACCAATCAAATTGTGACACTTGTCATGTTATCTGCGACCTTACCCAAAATTATATACATACCTACACTTATTTCCCAAATACCTGTCACATTTTAATTATGACATAACCTGCGCTTATCCCCCGCCCGCAAATATTATCACCTACCATGTAATACCCACAACTATATATTATAACTTGAAAATGACTTTATATGTGACATTGTCACATTACATGTGCTTATCCCCGTAAATTAGGCAAGCAGATATTAGTCACATATTCGTTGTCATATAACCTACGCAATTACCGTAAAATATTAGTCAAATATCACCTATTACGTAATACCCACAATATATTGGTTAATAAAAATGATGAGTTTATATGTGACCATTGACCCTCATCACATTACACGCGCTTATCCCTTAAAGTTAGACATATATTTTGCCACGTCAAAATACTTATTTTTGCCTACAATTATGAAACTCACAATTATAAAACTGAATAAAAGTCGTGATATTGAATGCTCTAACACATATAAATATAAAGCTTAATAAGATTAATGACCCAAAATAGTATTTAACTAAAAAAAAATAAAGTATTAAATAGATAGTTTTAATTAAACATTAAATACATTAACTTAAATATTATCATAAAGACCATAATGATAAAAAAGAAAAAGAAAAAAAGAAAAAAGTTAATAACCAATAAGGAGGTGACAAATGTCACATCACCAGCGCTTTTACCTATATATATATATATATATATATATATATATATATATATATATATATATATATATTAGATTAGCCATGGCTGTTATTCTTCCTATGGTTAGGATTTTCTCGCTCTAAATGCCTCTTCAAGCAGAGAGAGAACATTAGTTGCTAGAAGAAAAAAATAAAATAAAATTAGTGCTCACCTAGTGTTAAGTTCGAAGTCTTTTTTCTGCACCACAATATCACCAAATAATGAAGTAATCATTTGAATCCGTTAAGCAACCTAGCCCATTACAAGAACCTGCAAGATTAAACTACTTGTAATCCAACACATCAAAATCAGTCCCTAATTCAACCAAACCCTTTCTACCATAATAAGTATCAATTTCCTCATCACAATAATTAAGGTAAAACTTTGCCCATAATGTATAAAAAACACACTGAGCGGGGAAAATGGGGTGTGAAAATGGAGAGAATATAAATTGTGTAGGAGCAAATTTGTGACTCGAGATAGTAGATCTCGAGGCAAGTGTTTTAGTTGGCGAAATCTTCTAATTTTCTGATTTCGCCAGTGTGTTCTAGCTCCAAATTGAGTTACAATAGAGAGAGAAGAGAAATTTTTTTCTTCAATTTCACCATTTTCTTTCTCACTGCACTCACCGAGAAAAGATCACATTGAACTCACTAAAAAAGGACGAAAAAAGAGAACACAACTTATTATCCAAAACATAGTTTGTTTTGAATTTCCTTCTTTGTTTGTGCACCAAATTTTATCAATAAAAAATCAAAGCTTTAAAACGAGTATAAGCAGATGGTCCTAAGCCAAACTTTACGAGAGAGAGAGTCTCTGTGTGAGAGAGAGAGGGTCTGTGTGTGAGAGGGGGGGAAGAGAGAGGGGTCAAAGATGAAGATAAAACAGAGGATTTTGGGTTAAAGGGGTTTACAACTCTGTGAGCTCTCAAACGTTTTTTTTAACTTAAGACGTCAGTGTCGTTAAGAGAGGTTAAATCCATGTGTTCATTTAGAGTGTTTTGAGCGAATGAGTCAAAACTTTAAATTATTAGGGCTGAAAGAAAACTTAAATTATTCGCGGCGGATAACCAAAACTTCGAATTATTGGAAATCAACTTTCCTTTGTTATATAAATAGGCAAAAACTTTTAAATGAAAAGAAAGGAACACCCATCCAATCACCAATCACCAATCACCAATCACCAAGCACAATTGAAAATCACACAAAAGAAAAGTTGACACTTTCATAAACCCTACAGGGAGGTTTTACCCAAAAACAAAAAAAAAAAAAAAACCCCAAACCCCTCTAAAATCCTCCCCCTTTTTTTTCACCATTTCCTGAAGCTCCATCAATGGCGAGATCCGCTAGATCTTCAACGACTCGCCTCCTTTACTACACCTTCTTCAATACCCAAACCCATCTCCACCAATCACCGCCATGTCCAGCTCTTCTTCACCGCCATATCCGTTTCTTCTCAGCTGGTAATGCTGCCAGGTTGAGAGAGGACAAGGACAAGGCTGCTCTATGGAAGGAATCAATGGATAAAGTTCGGAACATCGGCATTTCGGCACATATTGATTCTGGCAAAACTACGCTTACTGAGAGGGTTTTGTTTTATACAGGGAGGATTCATGAGATTCATGAAGTTAGAGGGAGAGATGGTGTTGGAGCTAAGATGGATTCTATGGATTTGGAGAGAGAAAAAGGGATTACTATTCAGTCTGCTGCTACTTATTGCACTTGGAAGGACTATCAGGTAATGAAGAAAAATGGGATTATTTATTTATTTATTTATTCATTTCTGGTTGTAAAATTGGTGATAAACTGTTGATATATGACGGGCTTGTAAATAAATGAAGAAAATGGGATTTGGGTTCATTTCAGAATTCTGAATTTAGTTATGGATTGTTGTTTTGTGATGTGGGCTTTTCTTGTTAGGCTAAAAGGTAGTGTATTTGGAAATAAATGAAGAAATGGGGATTTGGGTTCATTTCAGAATTCTGAATTTAGTGATAGATTATTGATTTGTGATGTGGATTTTTCTTGTTAGACTATCAGGTAGTGTAATTGCAGACAAATGAAGAGAATGGGGTTTGGGTTTCATATTCGGTAGTGAATTTAGTGATAAGCTGTTGATTTATGATGTGAGTTTTCTTTTTAGACTATTAGGTAGTGTGTTTGGAAACAAATGAAGAAATGGAAACATGGGTTCATTTCTGGTTGCGAATTTAGTGATAAACTGTTGATTTATTATGTGGGTTTTTCTTGTTTGGTTTTGGAGGATGAGTTCTGTTCATTTCTTGAGTGGAAAAAGAGTGAAGTTTATAAATTTACCAATGAGGTGCGTCTTTGTTATGTTTGTACCATTTACTATTGAGGTGGGGGCGGGGGAGTGTGAGATGCTAATCTGATAAGTTCATATGCTTTGGATATTGGTCCTCCTCCAAGGTCCCAACCTTTTGTGCTTGAGCTGTAACTCCTCTATAATTTTGATTCACATGAGTGAGAACAAGTTGAGGACACTGAATGGCATAGTCCAGTATATGGACCTACTCTGTCTCTCTAGTATTCAGTAGTTCTTTTTAGGCGTTGGGGGGGGGGGGGGGGTTAACTGTTCCTGTGCATAGCTAATGTAACCCTGAATTCATTCTTAGATTTTGAGTAGCTTAAGGTAATAAGTTCTATAGCATCAAACCGGAGATATGTAAAATTATCATTTAACTTTTAATTTTTTTTTATAAATAGTGAAAAAACATAAATTGGCCAAATTTCGTTGAACCTCAGTAATGGGGAAACCCCTAATAGCGCCGGCAGCTCTAAACCATGGAGAGGCAAGGTAAGTAACCTTCTCCCTAAGCGTCTTTGGAGAAACTAAAATCCCATTGATCACCCGTGCAGTACTCTCTAGCCATATGCACGTATGCACCATAAAATCGGTAAGGAAGCGTTATGCTGTAACATCTTCTTCATCGCCTTTCCTACCCCCGAAACCCAAAATCGCACCTGCAAAAATGCCTGAAAATTAGAAGGGAAAACCCATTTCCCCTCCATAACACCAAATTACCTACTCTAAAGGTAACGCGTTGCATCACACTAAAGGAATAGGTGCGCGGAGGTCTTACTACCAGCCCGGCAAAAGCAAACATTGAGCAACAACACCAAATTTGACAAGACACTAAGATAGGTAGGAGCGTTGTGCATTGGGTTGAAGTTCTGGTTTGATATTAGAGATGAAAGAGGCTTTCTATCAATATCTTTAATTCGTTTTTGATTTATTTACTTTTTGCACAGCAAAGAAGAAATTTTATTCAGAGGCAACTAATTGCCAATAAAGCTACAAGCCCTCCCGTATCCCTCCTATGAAATCTTAACCCTGAGGGGGTAGCTCAGAGTCAGAGGTCTTGGTAAGACCTTTGAGAAGTACTCCAGAGGTCCCAGGTTTGAGTCCCCTCAGGGGAGGTTTTCCTGGTCGTTAACTTCAAGGCCCATGGAATTAGTCAAGCAAAGCTTGGACATCCATGTTAGCTCAAACAAAAAGATCCCTCCTATGAACTCTTTGATGAACAAAGAAGCAACAAAGACTATGCAAACTACTGCTAATATGACAAAAGAATCAGCAGTAAATATTATAGGCAGCATATAAATGTATCTCCCTATTTACACCTAACTTAGCCAAAGTGTTAGCCATACTGTTATATTCTCTAGGGACATGTTGAATACCGTGAGACTCTAGCAAACCAAAGCATTATTAATCTGGTTTAACAGATTCCACCATTTGCGCCCAATCTCTTATTCTAGTTAATGCTTAGATGATTTCAGTCTTGTTACTGGGTGACATGCCCTTCATCTTGCTGCACAATAAAAAATTTATCACTTGATGAGTCCAAGAGAGTTCCTATAAGAATGTAGAGGCCTTTGGCTTGAGTGGTTCTATGATGTGATTGCGCATATTGCCCAAGCAGTCAGTTCATCTTTCAATTATTTTTGGGCACTTAAACTCTTACAGTTTCTGCTGTCAACAAGTTCAAGCCCTCAGATTCTGTGCGAGCCTACATTCAGAGTGTAGAATTTTGCTTTGGTTTTTTTTTGATAAGTTTAAGCTTCAAGTTGAGTGATTTTATGACTCTTATGTTAAATCTTTCTCACTTTCCATGTTGATGCGTATCGTAATGCATGTGATGATATGTCCTTGTAGATGCTATTCTTTTGTGTTTTGTTATCACTGACTGCTGCAATCCTACACTTTTGCTTTTCAATTTAATATTCCAGGTCAATATCATCGACACTCCAGGTCACGTCGACTTTACTATCGAAGTGGAGAGAGCATTGCGTGTACTTGATGGTGCCGTTCTCGTTCTTTGTAGTGTTGGTGGTGTCCAAAGCCAATCGATTACGGTTGATAGGCAAATGAGAAGGTATGCGGTTCCCAGGCTCGCATTCATCAATAAATTGGACAGGATGGGAGCAGATCCGTGGAAGGTTCTCAACCAGGTAAATACTATCTCTCAATCATAATTACACTAAGTTCTTACACTTTCTGCTCCTTTCATTATATTAGGGCCTCTCATTTATTTTGAATGCAGCTGGCTTTTTGTTCACCTTTTACCGAATTTTTTGTATTCAACAATGCAAAAAATAAATAAAAGTGCATTTCGGCTTGAACTGCTTAGAGGCTAAAACTAATGAAACTATGAAAGGCCATTGATAAGAAGCCATTATAGCCCTTTTAGGGTGTTGTAGGAAGCTAGGCATCAATCCGAGAACATTTTTGCTAGGACAAATATAACTTTTTCTTACCAAATCGCCATTCTCTAATATGTAGAATAGACATTTATAATCCTAACCATCCTCATTATTTGCTTCATTCTCTAGCGATTGACATAAGGGCAGCCCTTATAACTCTCCCCTGAAAGAGAGGGAATTTAGTCTCTTAGCAGCCTCAGAAGTGTCTTAGTTGTGTCTTCAAGGACGGAAGCAGCTTGATGGGGCCTAGACATTTGTTGCCTACTGATAAGGATATGGGCATATCTGCAAGAGAGGGAACTTAGTCTCTTAGCAGCCTTACAAGTGTCTCCTTAGTGTCTTCAAGGATGGATGCAGCTTGATGGGGCCTTACAAGTTGCCTACTGATAGGTTATTTGGGCATCTGTCAGATACAAATAAAAGTTTATGCTACAGGTGGCTGTGTTCAGATTGTCAGTATTGGTGATGTGGTTTTGCCTGATAACAGTAGAGTTTGACATTCAATTTGACAATAGTCTTGGACGATCTACAATGGAAAGTAGTTCAACTTTTTGGCTTGTGTTGCCACAAGGTCCAAGGAAAGCTCTGTATTGGCCGCTGTACCATAATACCATTGGGCTTTCTTGGTTACAGATACAGTGATTAGAAATATATTAAGAAGAAGATGATGTGTGAAATAAGAATGAATGTAATTAAATATATGTAACTGTATTGTGTTATCAGTGACTTTAGTTGATATAGTGTTTACTAGACAAATCATTTCAGGTTCAGTTGTGTAATGTGAAAATTTGAAGACTGACTTCTTGATGATAATTTTTTCCCTCGTAGGCTAGATCGAAACTTCGGCATCACAGTGCCGCTGTGCAAGTACCTATTGGCCTTGAAGAGGATTTTCAGGGTCTTGTGGATCTTGTTCAGATGAAAGCTTATCATTTTCATGGCTCAAATGGGTGTGTATGCCTATTGAATTAGTTTGTTTTGTTCAATAATATTGCAAAATTGGACTTCTAATATCATAACATTGTTTCTTTGCAGTGAAAAAATTGTGACATCTGAGATTCCTGCAGATATGGAGGGTTTAGTGGCGGAAAAACGGCGTGAGCTGATAGAGGCAGTTTCTGAGGTTGATGATAAGCTCGCGGAATTGTTTCTAGCAGATGAACCTATACCAGCTTCTGATCTTGAGGTAAGTTGATGAAGGAACTTCCTAATGATCTTGAATAGAACTCTGAGAATTGATCTATTCGAGAGGTCACTAGTTTGAGCCCTCTTAGGGCCACTTGAGATTTTCTTGGTTGTTAACTTTAGGGCCCTGCAGGGACACCCACCTTATATATATAAAAAAAAAGGGATTGGTAAAAAGCTTGAAAATGAGTTGAATTATCGATGAGCCTGTGGATGCCTGGGCAACCGGATATCCGATTAAGTTCAGATCGGATATGGTCGCGTTTTCGGTTGATCCACGCTTAGATATCCAAAATTTTCAGATCGTATATCCAATTTTGAACAGCCCCTAGAACTACTATGATCAGGGAATTAAATAGCGGTCGCGATCGGGAATGCGGTAACAGTCGCGATATCGCGGAAACGTACTGTTGCGGGCACCGCGTAGCGAATCGCGGCAATTGCGGCGTGAATGACTCACATAAAGGAATATTTACACTTCTAATTGCATTCATCTTTGCTTTACCATCATAATTCGAACATAATATGTATTCAAATTCATTATAAAATAGATAATATTAGTTAAAAGAAACTAATGATAGAGTTAAAAAGTAAAATGATAATAATTTAATGATCATATCGGAAAAGTAACGGTAAAAAGCGCCGCTTTCGCGTAATGTAACGGTCGTAGCGGCTATCGCGGCGTGAATGACTTCTCAACTTCGCAACACGGTAAAACGCGTCGCGGCGAGCTCAAAATCCTTTACATAGCGGCCGTCGCGTCGCGTATTCAATGTGGAATTGGACCACTCGCACCTGGCATGTCTAATGCTTTTCCACCAGTAAATTGAATAATTGCATTGAGGAGTTTGAATTGGACGACATGTACATCTAGTTCTTGTTGTTTCCTAGTCATGGCCATGAGTCATGATTCTGTGATTGCGTAACCTTTGGTAACATTTATCTGGCTCTTCTTTTTGTTGGTTAACCATTGTAACACTTTAGCTTATCTTTCTTGTATATGTTTCATGACTAGGAAGCAATTCGAAGGGCTACGATAGCACGGAAATTTGTTCCTGTATTCATGGGTAGTGCTTTCAAGAACAAGGTATAAAGAATATCAGGATTTGCTTTTTCACCTCTTCATTATGATCTTGTAGTTTGTGAGTTTCTGTTGAAAATCCTTCATCAACTTTTGTTGCTGCTTTATTTTTTCCTTCTCTTTTTCCTTACCAAACTTGGTATCTTATTGTTATGTTGTTCATAGTTAATAGGATAATGGGCATGCAACACTTCCAAATGCGTTTGCTTCTTTCTGTTTTGATTTTGAGGTGGTATTCAATGTATTTTGGTGTTTTGTTCTAAGCACTGCTTAGTGTTCTATGAGTCCCTGTACTCTTTTTCACCACACACTTTGCTGATAGTCTGATTAGTTTAAGTTAGTTGTTGAGGCTGTAACATGTTTGGGAAGAAGTATGTATTTGTCAAAAAACGGAGGTTTGTATGAGTAGGCATTATGTTTCCTGTTTATACTTATGTGTTATGCCTTCATATGGCTTTCAACTTGTGTTGTATACTGATTCTGAATATTCTATGTTTATCTTATCTTTAAGACTGAATAATCTTATCAGGAACAATAGATCCACAATATTGTTTTGACATCTGTCCCAGCTATTCCACATATATCTGAATGCGAGCTGCACTTATATCTGATTGGAATATAAGACATTTGTTAATTTTTTTTGTGTCATTACTAACAGGGAGTGCAGCCACTTCTCGATGGAGTTCTCAGTTACCTGCCATGTCCAACTGAAGTCAGCAGCTATGCTCTTGATCAAAACAATAAAGAAGAGAAGGTAGTTGTCCAACATGTTTCTGCACCTTTCTGATTTGTGTGGTGGGCTGGGCTTACTGCTAACTGAAATACTTTCCAGGTATTGTTATCTGCGTCTCCCACAGGACCTCTGGTAGCACTGGCTTTTAAATTGGAAGAAGGGAAATTCGGTCAGTTGACATATTTGAGGTATTGATTGGCTGTTATATTGATAATCAATGTCAGTGCGTTTTTCGTATGTCAGGCAAGAGGGTATTTGTCCATTGTCCAAAACTTTGAATATAAGTCTATGTGACATTGGTGCAGAATATACGAGGGTGTCATTAAGAAAGGGGACTTCATACATAATATCAACACTGGCAAGAAAATCAAGGTATACATATGTTATTTGATGTCCTAATCTAATATTATCCCTAATCGTAGCTGGGGGTTGGGAAGGGGTTACTCTTATTTTATTTTAGAATTTTCCCTGCTGCATTTTTTGTTATATGTGCTGATGGTGTTCTTAGAGGACACCTAAAGATACTTACATAGGCGATTGATGATGGGATTCAATAATGTTATGTAGTAAATGTGAAACATGATTTCATATGATAAATTGATCTCGCAGGGTGGTCTAAAACAATATACTCACATAGGCTGGTCTATCCCTGTGGATGTGTGTGCATTGTGTCACTGGGATACATAGAGATGTTTGTACTTGTTCTTGGAATGTGATGTGGCATATGGTTGATTTGGAGACTACTTGGTGTCCTGGGGGAGTTTTTGGTATGTTGCTTTGGGAAGGCGTAAGGTAAATAGGTTACTTTGGAGATGTGCTATTATTACAATATATTGGTTCCTATGGTTCGAGCGGAATTCCTGCATATATTTGGGATACCCGTAGTCATTAATTGTCAAGAAGAGCAATCAATAATGATGTCCTCCTTATATTATGAATCAAAAAACAAAATATGCCTTATTATTATGAAATCGAGGGAGCATTGTTGAACTGTTATAAGAGTGATTCTAATGTTTATACTTTATAGTCGGCGCAACTGCGCAAGCAATGTAAGAGAAAGGAATACAGTTTTGTTATCCATAATCCATATCCACTTTCAATAATGCCCAAATAAGAGAACATCATCAACAATCATAGAGATTTAGGCATTTAGCATCAATCACAAGAAATCCGTACTTTTTCAAATGCTAAATCGTGTACAATTTGTTCCCCCTTATAGAAAGACGTGGTTGGAAGTGTCTTGACCCTGTCAAATTTGCATCTCATCATTGTTATTAGGACAATAGCCATTTATGCTATGAGTGCAAGGATGTTGGGCAAGTGTGGTGCCAAAAAGGTGTTGGACACTGCACAACTCACTATAAAGGGTCATTCAGTGTTTGTCTTAGACTATTATGAGGTGTAATTTACCTTGCTTTACCATTTGAATTTGATTTCATGGAGTGAGTAGGCATGGCCTTTACTTGAACAGTCTTGTGCTTATGTCATAGAAAGTTATTTATTATTTTGACAATTATCAAAAAGGTAGTTTCATTTTGCTGTCCATTATCTAGTTATCTTCATGATAGTATGATTTCAAAATGATAGTTGTCTACTTACCCTTCACTTACGCTTTAAATTCTAAATACCTGCACAAGCTGGTGCTGCCTCTGCTTAGTGGGCATGCTGTCCATAACGTTGAAAAATCCCCCCCTAATATTGTGCTTTCTTATAGGTTCCTCGCCTGGTTCGGATGCATTCTAGTGAGATGGAGGTTAGTGCTTGCTTTGTTGACATGGGACCTAGTTATGTTTATTTTTGAAATGTGAAAGAAATTATGTCTATTTACAGGATAAAATTCTTCCCATATTGATTTTCTTCGAACATAACCTGTTGCAGGACATTCAAGAGGCACATGCTGGACAAATAGTTGCTGTGTTTGGAGTTGATTGTGCTTCAGGTGCATATTCCTTCTGAGACTGTTAGTGGTTTGAGTTGTCCTCATCTTTTTTTCTTCTTGCACAATTAAATTATGAGCCTGGCACTACAGAGTGCTGGTGATGATTCTGTTACATCAAAGTCTACAATAAGTTGCATGCTATTTCCTATTTTAGTTTCCATCGTGTCTATTGTGGTGAAGATTTGTTGTTATTCTCGTGTCCTAAACTTTTTAATGATACGTACTTCAATTCCTGTTGGCAAATTGTACGTGGCATAGGAACTGGGAAGTCTTGAATCGTGATGTTGGGTTGAGAGTTGAGACTGTTCGCGTGACACTTTTGCCTTGTCTTGCCTCATTTCTATCATTTACTTATTCCCAGTTATAAATTCTTATTTTGCTAATGTTCGGATTCATAAATTTTATCAGGTGATACTTTCACTGATGGAACAGTGAAGTACACAATGACTTCGATGAATGTTCCTGAGCCAGTTATGTCATTGGCTGTTACACCAGTGTCTAAGGATGCTGGAGGGCAAGTGAGTAGGCCAAATCAATATTTTTCTTGCTGTTTAATGCTTTCTTATGCCTTTCTTAATCAGATTTTTTGTTTTTGACAGTTTTCAAAAGCTCTGAACCGTTTCCAGAGAGAGGATCCAACCTTCCGTGTTGGATTAGATGCAGAGAGCGGACAGACAATCATATCTGGAATGGGCGAACTGCATTTAGCCATTTATGTTGAGCGTATCCGAAGAGAGTACAAGGTATCTTAATAATGTTGCTACTCGTAATATTGAAGTGTTCAATGCATATATGAACAACTACCTATATATTACAGATTTTCGTCTCATGATTGCACTTCCTGTAGGTTGAAGCGCAAACAGGAAGACCTCGTGTTAATTTCAGAGAAGCTATTACCCAACGTGCTGAATTTGATTATTTGCACAAGAAGCAAACTGGAGGGCAGGGGCAATACGGAAGAGTTTGTGGGTAAGAAAAACTGCTGGTTGATTTGGCAGCAGGCATATCAAATCTAGATAAGAGTCAATGAACTGAAAATTCTACGTTCGCAAGGGTTAACGTCTATGATTCTGACGCCCTTCCAAGAAAGGAAGATTGAATTACAACAGATAGAAAAGCGAAATTTGAGGGGGAAAAAAAAGCAAAAGGGTAAAGTTATAGGGAAGGGGAAAAGGAATTAAGCTAGTTGGTTTTCACGTTTCTAAGCATTTTCTTTTGTAGTAATTTTCATAGATATTATGTTCCTTTCTGGAAAGAATGATTCAATTAAACCGCTGAAAGAGAGAAAGGAAAAAAGAAGAAAACAGGAAACAATAGGATGCCACAAATTATGTTGATGCATCTACATAGACTCTAGCACTTTAATGTAGTGGATCACTTGAGCTTGAAGGAAGATCCGATCTATGGTGTTCTACGCTTTGGCTACGAATTTTGGAATTACACATTTTAGTTTGTGTAGCACCCTAGCACTTTATTGTAGCTTAACGTCTGCTGCTTTTCATTTTTGTTTCTTGGTAGTTTCATCGAACCACTTCCACTTGGATCAGCAACCAAGTTTGAATTTGAAAACCTGATAGTAGGACAGGCTATTCCGTCAAATTTCATACCAGCAATTGAAAAAGGGTTCAAAGAAGCTGCAAATTCGTAAGTTCTCCTCCCCTTTAATTTAGCTTTTCAAAAATAGCTTCCTCATTGCTTCAAAATGATGTATCGGCAAGTGTCATTACCATATAATATGACAATTAAGATTCTTCAGTTTATGGTAAAATGAACGACATCATTCTATCATTGTATGGATTTGTTGAGGAAGTTAATGTTTGTGTGCAGGGGTTCGCTTATTGGGCATCCAGTGGAATATGTTCGTATATGTTTAACAGATGGGGCATCCCACGCAGTAGATTCTAGTGAACTCGCATTTAAGTTGGCTTCTATATATGCCTTTAGACAGGTCTTCTTCTGCCCCTTCGCAGCTGTATTGATTACGTAGCCTCGTATTCTGACTTTAATATTGGAGTTTTACTTTTATTAATTTTCATGTTGTTTCTTCTATATTCCGCATTTGTACGAATTCCAAAGTTGTTTCTATTATTGGTGGTTGACATGCTCTTCAGAGGGGGATGGAGAAAAGGGACAAAGATTATGCATTTTTTATGAAGCTTGTTTTTCGGTAGTTGAGCTTGAGCTAGACTTGCTGGCTGCGCTTTTCAATGATTTCTTCTGATCTTTCTGTATATAGACTGGACAAATGTTAAGTGCTATAAGAGTTTTCAATTTTGATTCATCATATTTTTGCAGTGCTATACTAAAGCAAAACCCGTGGTACTTGAACCAATAATGCTGGTGGAGGTGAAAGTTCCAACAGAGTTTCAGGGCTCTGTCACCGGTGATATAAATAAGTAGGTTTTTCAGGTTTCCTTCCTAAATGTTTGTGGATTTCTAGACAAAATTTTCCCCTGATGTACTATTTGTCTTGCATGATGTAGGAGAAAAGGAGTGATTGTCGGAAATGACCAAGATGGTGATGACTCAATTATTACCGCACATGTAAGCATAATTCTTTACTGGTTTATATTTTCATTTTTTCTGCAGTCGATTGTAGGTCAACACTGGGTGTTGTGACTTGTGAGTATTTGCATGACGGGAAATTGTGTATAACCAACCTATTTGAATGTGCTCTAAACCATCCCCGGTGTGATTAGTCTAAAATCACTTTGAATGCTAAGTATGTATGTTCTGGATATGAACCTGTTTAATGAAGATTACGGAAATAACCTGAAGAAAATTGATGGTTTGAAAAACCAGCTGATCAATAAGGAAATAACAAATAAAAAGTTACGACTCAGTCGAGGATATGATGACTCAACTAAAGAAATCATTCACTCAATTCTGAGATTTTGATTAGAATAAGGGTGTATATAAGCTTCCTTACTGACTGCTGCCTAGTGGTTGGTTTGGAGCTGCAACCTTAACAATTAAGAAGTCAGCTTCACAAGTTGGAGGAAAAGATAGGTTTCACATATTTTGGTGGAGGAAAATGCAGCATTAGGATAGAGGAGTATTACTGCATTCTGACGATAAGATGGCTTACAGAAACTTTATTGTCATATCCTTTTGCCATTGCAGGTCCCTTTGAACAAGATGTTTGGATACTCCACAGAGCTGCGTTCAATGACACAGGTAAAGGTGTTATCAACCTAGATATTTCCTGTCCATAGTATTATCTAGTTGTGTGTTCATAATCTCGTGACCCTTGAACTTATTCGCAGGGAAAAGGTGAATTCACAATGGAGTACAAGGAGCATTCTCCCGTTTCCCAAGATGTGCAGGTGGAATTGATGAATAACTTCAAGGCCACCAAGGGAGCTGAACAGTGACATTCTGTTTAAAAACCGATAAGTTATACCTAATACAATCAAATGTACAACATTATCAACAACAATCATCAGAATAGCTTATAGGTGAAATCCTAGTTTTGTGCGTAGTCGAAAATTTTGATAGCTGGAATAGTTTGCCAATTCCTTTTGTAGGGTTTCACATTGATGTAATGAATAAAGCGGTTTTTTGCTTCTCCAGCAGCTTATGCAGTTAATTGATTCCCTTTTGTATAGTTGTATGATTGATAGTAGCCTTTGGCTATTTATAGTTGAAATAATTTCCACTTGAAGTTGGAAAGTTTATGGTTGAAACAGGTAAAGATTTGTTTTAGATAATTGGACATCAATGGTGGGGCTTTGCTCAACCACTGTCCACTGGGCACCGAGGCATAGAAATAGGCCAGCCCTCGTTGCACCTTAAAATTAGAATCAAGTTTGTGCTTAATAAGTTATGATGGTCGTTTAAGAATAATTTATATTAATTGGATCAAATGAGTTCATAAAATGTTCTATAGTGTTTCGTGTAGAAAGATTTGTGGGGATTGTTGAAGATGTCTTTTTTTTTGTTGATAGAAGAGTGATATCAATCAATTGTTGGGAATGGAGTTACAAAAATTCGATGCTATTACATCTGCACAAAAATGTGAGGTGTCTTAAATAAGTATAACATAATGCTGATATCATGTTTAGTTATGCAGGTAACTTCATGTTGAAGCGGCTTTATATATAAGAGACATTTTGAACCATCAGATACCTCATTTGATCCTCTATTAGTCCATCCATCCAAACTCTAATTAAGATGGAAATAAGACTAAAATGAGTCATTGGATGGGCGTCGTTACTTCTCGTTCTTCTAACATGACTCAAAGTCTCCAATTGTAGTAACTTTTATTCATGTTACATACATCTTGTTCATATTAATTGGAAGAAAATTAGGGCATGTTCAGTTAAAGTAAACTGAACTGTTTTCCGTGTAAGTGAATTTCACTGAGAAGGAAAATATGAAAAGGTGTTCAATTGTTGGGCTTTTCAAAATTTTGAAACAGAGAAAGGGAAACACGCGTTTTAAAATAACAAGGTAAAAGTAGAGAACATGCCCACAGCTGTTCTCATTGTTTTCTTTGTATTTTGGGAGGCTTGTTCTCTAAAATTCTCTAAAAGAAACACAGAGTTCTTAACTGGCCACACATTGAGATCAAAATGACTTTCTTTTGAGTGCTCACACGTTAATTGGTTGACATAATAACTCAATAAAGCCCTATTCTAGAAGCCCACATTTAGAAGCCAAACCAATGATATGGATACAAAGTAAAACAAATCTCAGGCCAAGGAGTTAGGCCCTTTGAAAATAAGGTGGAGATTTTGCTAAATCAAATACCTCTAACAAAAAAAAAACAAAAACCCTAAATACACGCAGCTATTAAAGATGTTTGATTAGGGCAATTATGATTTACATGTAATTTATGTTAATTGTTGGGAGTATGTTAATTATTACTCCCTCCATCCCATGATATAAGTATTTAAAGTTTTTGCACACGAATCAAGAAAGTTATTAAATAGTCTCAAGTCTATCAAAAATAATTAAACTTGACTAGTTTACCCATCGATTTTGTATTTAGAAAAAAATGAGTAATTAATGAGGTAATCTTCTCTATATATATATAAAGCTGACATATTTCGTGAGTTTTGAGCCATGCCACATCATTAAATGTATTATTAGAATACTTTTTAAAAAAATAAAATTGAGAGTTTGACTTGGGATGAATAACTAGAGTTTTATAAGTGTTATAACTTAATCTTTGTCAAAAATTCAAAAGCAAATGTAATCTTCTACACATCTTCAAAAAAAATTGTATTTGTACCATTGTATTCGCATCGAAAAATACTTCAAAATAAGATGCATTTACAATATGTTTAATCTTCACGTATAAGATATAATTTAAAATGTATAGTATTGAAGAATAAAATAACAAGAAAAATAATAAAAAAATATATATCTTAACCCGTGCATCGCACGGGCATCATTACTAGTGTAAAATAAGGGTAAAATGGAAAAATAATAATAAATACTTTGTTGGACTCTAAGATGACTTATAATATGGGAAAAAATCATTACTCTAAAACGACTTATATTATGGGATGTAAAGAGTAACTTTTTAGAAGGAAAAAAAAATCATAAACGACCTATTATACATGAGATCTTTTTTTAAATTTTATGAAACCAACATATAAAATATTTTTAAAATCAAATTTAAGCTCTTTATTTCTCTTTTCTTTAACCAAATAACATGTGAAAACACCCTTTCACAATCAACAAATATATCAGAATGAAAGTTTATCTTTTGCATAATATCGCATCAAAAGTTTATTTTACATACATGTATGCGACACTTAAAAGATATATGGATGACTAAAATTGATCATACGTAAAGTAGAAAGGTTTTTCAAATAATATATAAGGTGATTAAAATTTATCAAAAGCATTTCATTTTATTTTCTTGTGATTAAGTAAGTATGTCCAAAAGTTGAAGTAAATTACAAAGATTTTAACATTTTTTATAAAAATATAGTGCACCTTATTTCGAACCAACTAGATCAATTATAGTTTTCTGATTGCAAAATTGAAATGAATATTTATTTTTTACTTTTCTTCAGAGGATTATTATTTTTTACTTTGATAATAACTCAAAGGGTTACTTATTATTCATATAAGTGATCTCGTTCGTCTTTGTCACCTTAAAATAGTCTCATTGAAGTTCTGTTTAACTTTGAGATGTTATTAGACGGATGTTCATGTGTTGCATGGTTCATGATTAATGTACCGTGATGATTAATCTAATTGAAAACTAAAGTATAATGGTCACTTAAGAAATGATTATTAGTAATATATGAATAAACATATTTTGAAATATTTTAAATTTTAATTAAATAGTTTTGTGATTAAATAGCTCGCTTAAGAGAGTAACTATAACAATATTGCTTAGATGGACACGTCCAATGCTTAGTGCATAAGATTATGACAAATCGATCTTGTCTTAAAGTGCGTTTCGTGCTTTTGTCATTGGTGTAAGATATTTAGAATTTTTAAAGTGTGAAACAAAAGTTATACGCATCTTTCCGTTATCTCAAATGATTTACGGCTATAAGCCTATACCTCTATTAATCTTTGTTTATTAACTTATTATTGTTATTACATTCTAAAAAAAAATTCGCTTAGGTGGATATGTCCAATGCTATAAAATGCCTCCTCTATATACATAATATATATACGAAGTTGCTTAATGTAAATCAGAAATTGCTTAACGTAAATCTTTTTGACACAAACCTTACCAAAATACCCATTTTATTTGTAAGTGAGCATTTCCTTATTCTTCTTTTTCCTCCCTCCCATCATTCTCTCTAGTCAATTAATATGAATGATTCTTTCCATCAAGACCATATTTTTGATTAAATTAATGATGAAATTAGGTAATTTTTATCATTTAGATTACTTTTTTTCAAATTATTAATTGTTTAAGGTTTTTGTGGGTGGTAGGTTAGGGTTTATTGAATGGTGGTTGGAGGTGGTGGGCTCGGGGTTGTTGAGCGGCGGTTTGGGGTTATTGGGCGGTGGGCTGGCAGGTGGAGAGAGAGAAAAATTGAGTTTTGAGGTGGAGAGAGAAAAATTGGGTGGGAGTGGGCGGTGGTCTGGTGGTGGTGCGAGGAGGTGGTGCGAGGTGGTGGTGGGGGAGGGGGCAGTTGGGCGGTGGCGGGGGAGGGGCGGTTGGGTGGTGGTGGGGGAGGTGGCTATTGTTGGGTCGTGGTTTTGTAAATAATTTTTTTAAAAATTTTTTTACAGCAAGTTATTTTAAAAAAAGAAAAATTAAACCCCTTTAGATCCACAGCCCCGTCGACCACCCCTCCCTCACCAAGTCACCACCGTGCACCCCTCCCTCACCAAGTCATCCGCCTGGCCGCCTCCCCACGACCCCAGCCACCCACGAACCATCCACCCACGAGCAAGCCCCCCGCGACCACAGCCACCCACGACCACAACCACCAACACCCCTGCCGCATCCACCACCCCACGCCCATGCCGTAGCACCCACCCATGACCCCTCCGGCGACCCGCCGACTCCCGCCGCAACCCGCACCCATGCCTCAATTAGAGAACTGTAGAGAGAAAGGGAGAGAGAAAGGAAGGAGAGAGAAAATGGGTCAAGAATAGTTAGGGGTATTTTTGGAAAAAATATTTACATTAACCAATTTTTCATTTAGGCTCCGTTTGATTCACCTGGATAAAACTGATTTGAACTGAACTGAACTTAATTGATTTTTTGAACTTGATCGTTAACCATTTAAAATTCGTCCAAACATAGTCAATATTGGACTCATTTGAAAGTATGCTTTGTGATTTTTCCGATGACATAATTTTCATCATGAAATTATTTCGGGATGAAAAGTTATATAAGGAATAAAGTTACACATGAACTGAACTGGACTGGACTAAACTAAACTGAATTTAAGTAAAATTAAAGTGAATCAAACAGAGCCCTACATTAAGCAATCCCATATATATATATATATATATATATATATATATATATATATATATATATATATGATATGATATGATATGATTATGATTTGGGATGTAAAAGCATTGGATTGGAAGACCATTGATGCTGGATGAAATTTCCACTCCTTTATTCTCACCTCCTCAACAAAAAAAGAAAAAAACAAAAAAAAGAAGTGTCCCACACTTAAAAAAAAGGAAAAAAGAAAAAAGAAAAACACAAAACAAAAGTGATCCACTAGGGCTTTGACTATATATTTCAAAGCCTCCCCATTTCTTAACCCTTTAGCGCCTCATACTCAGAAAGCCTCAGAGAGAAACCCTAACAGCAACCATGGGTAAACAAACCTCCTTATCATCATCCTTCTGTCTTTCTCTCTCCTCTCATGAATTCGAATTCTTCACTGATTTGATATGGTGTTCGATTTTAGAATGATTTTGATTTGATTTTGTGATTCTTGTTGATTGTTTGTTTGTTGATTGAATAGGTATTTCTCGTGATTCTATGCACAAGAGACGTGCCACTGGAGGCAAGAAGAAGGCGTGGAGGAAGAAGAGAAAGTAAGTAAGTTTTTTATTTTTTTATTTTTTTCTTCTAGAGATCGTATATGAAATTTCGTATCTTTTGATTTATCTCATTATTATTATTGATGCTTGTATGAATTATGAAAGCTTTTAGTTGATTGTTTTAGGTTTTTTTAAATTTTGATTATATGGAAGTTAATATTTTTAATTGCTTCTAGGGTTTGTTGAATGTGATTCGACAGTGTATGAGCTTGTTTAGAAATTGTTGTTTTTAGCTGTGGACGGATTATTTTTGAAGATTTACATAAACACAACTGAATGGTTTTGTATGTAATTTGTTGGTTTTTTGAATGGGAAAGAGCTGACATTGGATTTAGTGATGCTGTTACTTTTTAGTGTAGGATTTGATAACCTAAATGGGTTATCTTGGACACTGTTTTTTAAGGAAGTAACTGGAGTATGTGCTTATTGACGGTCCTGTGCTGATCAGTTTCTCCGTTAGCACGCAACATAATCATAAGCTATATTAATGTGCCGCTGCATTATTTCAGTTTTTCTCTGACTTCATGAGAAAAGCCTTCAATGTTTTGGCATACATACTTTTGATGTTCTCTTATTTATTGACAAGAACATTTGAGTTACTTTTGGTAAGCTATATTATGTAATTGTCTAGATAGATGGTTTTCTGTTTTGCAAATGAAGTAAAAATGACTCTTCATGATGTTTCTTTTGTACTTGTAATTGATGGATATCTACTTGTTATGGAAAAGGTATGAGCTTGGAAGGCAGCCAGCAATGACCAAGTTGTCAAGCAACAAGACAGTTAGGAGAGTCAGGGTTAGAGGTGGTAATGTTAAGTGGCGTGCGTTGAGATTGGATACTGGTAACTACTCATGGGGTAGTGAGGCTGTAACTCGCAAAACTCGTCTCCTGGATGTGGTTTACAATGCTTCCAACAATGAGTTGGTTAGGACACAGACATTGGTCAAGAGTGCCATTGTCCAGGTGGATGCTGCACCATTCAAGCAGTGGTATCTCCAGCATTATGGAGTTGAAGTTGGGCGCAAGAAGAAGGGTGCTGCCAAGAAAGAGGGCGAGGTATTCTTGCCTTCTACTTCTCTAACATTCTTTTATGTTGCTCATCTGCTCGTTTTTGACCGTTTGTATATTGACTGGGTTTTGCCAAGTCATTGTTTAAACTTATTCTTGTCGCATTTTTCTGTCTTATGTGTATTTCACTCAATCTTCTTGAAACTTTTATGTGTGCAGCGTTGTTCGTTGTTTTCTGTCTTTCGTTTCATTGGTTAAACTAGTAGACTTTGTTGAAGTTGTTGTTGTCTGTCTTTCGTTTCATTGGTTAAACTAGTAGACTTTGTTGTAGTGTTTTGCTTTTGTTCCTCTGCTTTCTTCTATCATAACAGTAGTAATGTTGATAAGTTCACTCATTTTTGTGCTAACATTTGATATTGAGCTATCTGCTCGAGTCTTGTTTCCCTTCATTTATATGTACTGAATCCTTTTTGCTTTATTTATGTATTCTGTGTCATGTTTTCTCTTCTTTTTGTTTGTATCATGCCATTGTGACAATATGCACCTGTTTTCCTTAAATGTGCTTTTCCTGTATGAGGTTCAAACTTCTGGGTTTAAGGAATTTACAAGTGTCTTCAATATTTAGAAGGTTCGTATGTTACGATTGTTGCTGATAATGTCTGCATTCTATTGGTAGGAGGCTGAGACCACCGAGGAGACAAAAAAGAGCAACCATGTTGCAAGGAAACTGGAGAAGCGCCAGGAAGGTCGCACACTGGACCATCATATTGAAGAACAATTTAGCAGTGGTCGTCTGTTGGCTTGCATTTCATCCCGTCCTGGTCAATGTGGGCGTGCTGATGGGTAAGAATAGCAGTTGCTCACAAGCAATTTTTTTTGTCTTGGGGCTTTGGCTTGTTATGATTTTCTAAGTCGGGTTGTGTGATGTTTGTTTGCAGATACATATTGGAAGGAAAAGAGTTGGAGTTCTACATGAAGAAGCTCCAGAAGAAGAAGGGCAAAGCAGCTGCTTAAATTTTTGCTGTGAAAGCTTTAGTTGTTGAGAATCAAGAGTTTAATTTTGTTTTCTATGGTCGATACCTTAGTATGGATTCCATATTGTGTTGTTGAGTTTGAATCTTAGCAACTTAGCGAAAACATTTGAGCTAAAACATAGTAATGCCACTCACTTTTGCCTTTTTTCCTAAAAATGCCATTCAACTTCTTTTTTTCTCAAATGTGCCATTGTGATTTATAAAAAATCTTAAAGCTACCACTTAGTGCATTTGATTACCGGCTACAGAAAGTAATTGCTCAATAATCTTTTATTTTATTTTTCACCTCCTAATATTGCTACCAAATTTCCAGTCATAATGTTGTGCAGCTCATCAAATGGATCTTTTAATCCATATTTGAGAATCGAAAGATGCCTAGTTGCATAAAACGCATACGGACAGAGGTATCTGAGCTTAAACCGCAACCTTTGGGTTCCTTTCTTCAGGATATTAGTAAAATTCATGAAATACACAACTTGAGTACGTTTACGGTTCATCAATAATTTAGGTTTTGGTTTAATAGTAGCAATATTAAGGTGGTGAAAAATAAAATAAAAGATTATTGAAAAATTACTTCTTCTTTTTTTGTTGAATGGCAAAGATTGACTTGCTGTAGCTGGTAATCATATGCACAAAGTGGTAACTTTAGGATTTTTTATAAACCACAATGGCACATATGAGAAAAAAAGAAGTTGAGTGACATTTTTAGGAAAAAAGGTAAAAGTGAGTGGCATGGCTATATTTTAGCTCAAAACATTTAGTAATCTGGAATTTGATACTTTTAGGGGTTGAACTCTGCCAATTATCATTTTTGGTTTTTGTTGCAATGTGCCAAAGTAGCTATTATCCCTCATAACATGGATTGATTGGGCAATTCTCCCATCTCCACTAATGGTCATAGCAAGGCTTTTATACTGTCATTTTTTTTTTTTTTTGGTATCTAACAAACTTTTATTAATCACCAGGATTAAAGTCTTACAGCACAAACCTTTACTCAAGGCTTCTCAGATTACAAGTTACAACTCAATAACAATTAACAAGAAAGACTTGCCTACAATAGCATAAGAGTGGGCGGTTGGGTGCTCACCCCCTCAAATAATCATAGAGCCTCAAAAAAGGTTCGCCGCTTCATTTGTTGCTGGCTTCTAATACACATTTGCATTTTAATTTGTTGTATGATCCTTTCTGTTAGGGATGGTAGTGGAGCGGGTACAGATGGATTATGTTCCGCATTTATCCCAGTTGGAACGGGGATAGAGGAGCATCACGTGGGGATGGGGTGGGGATGATTTTGAAAAAGCAAAACCATCGTGGGTATGAGGTGGGGATGATTTGTGTTGTTCCCCATTTACATACCCGCCTCATACTCACCTAAAAACAAAAGTGTAAAATTATAAATATACAATGTATAGACACGATTTGTTCAAATGTACATCGTAAATACTTTATGTGAGTATCATATGAATTTAAGGCGGGTATCAGGTGGATTTGAGGCGGGTGTTTGATGAGTATGAATACCCGTTGAACAATTGGGGTGGGTGTGGTTTACATTTCATACCTATTGGGGTGAGAATGGTTTTGAAAATTTTACTGGATGGGTGGCGGATTGATCGTAGCTAGGTGGGTATGATATAAATACTTACATCCACCTCCGCCCTACCCCATTACCATCCCTACTTCCTGCCGATGTCCGTCTCTTCTGGAACACACGAGCATTTCCTTCAATCCACACAGAGTACAAAGTGGATGTAGCAACAGGGCTTCAATCCATTGGCACTCATTAGCCTAATCTGTGGTTGGTCTATTGATTTTAAACTATTGTTGTATAGCTTGCCAGATTTCGTGTGGGAAACAACACTTAAAAAGCAGATGTCTTGGCTCTCAGGCTCTCAATATCATGAGAAGCACACAACACACAAGTGGGATCATATTGCAGACCCCATTTCAATAGTCTATCCTTAGTTTTCAATCTACCTTGTATTGCTAGCCACAATACAAATACTGTCTTTGGAGCCGCTATATTTGAGCAAACAAGGTTCTTCCAATTCACTTTTGGGATAGGTCCTCTCAACGGTTTATAAGTATGCTTAATAGAGAAATGTCCTGCATTCATAACTCTGTGTTACTCACCTATAATACTCAAGTATTCCTCATACAAAAAATTTTCATAACCATCCACGAGACTTGAGTAGGTTTGTATCCATAATCATAAGTTCAACATTTTTAATGTAGTAGATATGTACCCATCTTATCCATAGTGTGTCTTTCTTTGAGTTGAGGGCCTATAATAGCTTGCAAATTGCAGCTTGATTCCACCTTTCAAATTCATCAAATTAAGATCCTCGACAATTTTAGGCAATCAAATTTTGTCCCATGCAACTAGAGCTTTCTTAGTAATCGTTGCTTCCCCACTCCATTTAAGGCTTCTATAGGCAGACTCAATTAATTCATAACCTTATGTGGTAGAACAAATAGTTGAGCCTAATAGTATTGCACACCAAACAGAACATCCTTTATCAATTGGATCCTCCCATCATATGAGAGGAACCTAGAGGTCCATGATATAAGTATTCCAAACATCTTGTCTATTAGTGGTCTGCATTGAGAGATAGTGGGTTTCTTGATTAATAAGGGCATACCAATGTATCTGACAGGGAAAGAATCTTAAGAATACCCCAAGAAACCCAAAATACATCATTAGAAACCCCACCAAAATAAACCTGACTTTTATCCATGTTTACCTTCAATCCTAATGCAACGAAGAATTGACTAAATTTTCCATGCAAAAGCTTACTGATTCAAAGTCCCCTCTAGTGAACAATATAAGAGGTCATGTGCAAAGCAAAGATGTATAATGATGCCAAGCTTTTTGCAACGCGGATGCTAATGAAATCCTGCTTCTTTCTGGAGTGACTAGAGGATATTATGCAAATAAATACTCCATGACAATGGTGAAAAGAAAGGGAGGAATGGGGTCACCCTATCTTAAACCTTTCTTGGCAGGAAAGATTTTGGTATAAACTTCATTAAGGATAGTGGAATAACTAACAATAAAAATGCATGACATGATCCACTGAATGAAAACTGCATGGAATCCCAATTCTTTCAAAACTTGCTCAATAAAGCTCACTGAGTAATATACCTTTTGGAGATCAATCTTCATCATACAACGAGGTGATATATTCTTTCTTGAGTATCCTTTCACCAACTCATGACTCAACAGAATATTATCCCCTATCAATCTTTCGGAATAAATGCAGATCAACGATTGCTTATAATACCACCAATTACAGACTGCAATCTATGACTTAAAACCTTGTAAATGATTTTATAAAACAAAGTACAACATGTTGTTGGTCTATATCCCTTCACAGAAGAAGGTTTTATTTTTTATTTTATTAGACTTTTGTGACCAATGTAATCAAAGACACATTAATATCAGGTTACATATGACCAGCGGCAAAGAACTCATGAATTGCATGACGTACGTCATCTCAAACAAAATGCTAAGCTTTTTTGAATACGTGAGCATTGAATCCATCAATTTCTGGAATCTTGTTATCATCAATAAAGAAAACTGCTTCCTTGATTTCTTTATTTGTGACTGTATGACAGAGTTTTTGATGTTGTCCCCATGTGAGGGTAGGTCCATGTCTCATGATCTGCAGGTCAATTCCAAGCAAAATGGGTGCTACTAAACCCATCAACTTAGTAGAAAGACAACGCTTCCTGTTTGATTGCATCAGATTTTATGCTTCTACAGTAATCAGAGTTCAAATTGAACTGTTTCCATCTCTCTCAACCATACCAGAGAAGAAATATCTAGAGTTTGAATCTCCTACCTTTATCTAATGAGCTTTGAATTTCTGTTTGTACACAAGCTCTTGGATGCTACTCAATTTCTCAAGTTCTACCAGACACTCTTTTTCCTTAAGTGGTAGAGTAGAATCCACAATATTCTATTGAAATTGCTGCTGAATCAGAACTAAGTTATCCATAGCTTTATCAACTCGAGCTTCAATGTTGCCAAATTCTCTATTGAGTAAGCTCTTCATTTGTTGCTTACATGCTTTAAGCTTCTTCCATACTTGCAGCATGCTAGGTCCTCTCATTTATGTATTCCACCCAGTATACACACTCTCTGCCTTAAACTTGTCATGACATGATAAGATATTCAAAAAGCGGAAGGGTCTCTTATTTAGTTGGGGTCTGTTCTCAATACTTGACATAACAGGTGAGTAATCTGAGAATAAGGGTTCACCAAATTCTACTTTTATATGCCCATATAATGAGGCTACCAATAAGTATTTGCCAAAGCTCTGTCAATTTTACTACATGCATGTTCATTAGACAAAGTATGCAGAGCCCCATGCATTCTATTAGATGGGGTATAGAACTGTATTAAAATCACTAGCTAAGAAGTTAAGAACCATGGCTCATGGATACCCAATTCCAATTTCGTCAAGGCTTCCCAGAGAGATTTACTATCTTCCACAATGTTCAGACCATAGATGATAGTCACCATACATTTAAAATCAGAAGTTCTACTTTCTACTGAACAATGAACAAACTGAAAATGAGTAGCAATGATTTTAACATCAACCAAATAAAAAAGCCACAACACCCAAATTTTGCCATTTGCTGTTTGTTATGAACAAACTCCCAGTCACGAGCAATCTTTAGGTAGATTATATGATGTTTTTTTCACTCTAATTTGAAGTATTCCTGCAAACACAACTTTATTTTTCTTCAGAAAGATTCTCAATTCCTTATGCTTGAATGACTTATTCAAGCCCTGCACATTTCATGTGAGTATCTTCATTGATGGATGAAGGAGGAAGATCCATCACTTACATCAAGAGGTTTTGGGAGAACAATCTGCTCCGAAGCAGGATCCAAAGTGGTAAAAGGGTTTTGTGATATAGGTATAGCTACTACATCACGTATGAAGCCCTTAAAGGCACTATAAGCAGTGCCAAGCATGTTAATTACAAGTCCAATTCCTGGGATTCTTGACCTGCTGTCATTCTCAGTTGGTCTAGTTACTGGTCTACTGTCAGGTTGCTATTCAGGATCAGGGGGAGCTGCAGAAGCTGTAGATCATGCAGGAGTTACAGAATCAACCAGAGACAGAGGGTTTGCATTTGTATTCTTTGTTTTCTCAACCCAAATTTGCTGGGGTTGTTGTGGTATTCTCAACCTTTTCCTATTCCTATTCTGTGCTGGTTGTGGTGGCTGTTGAAATCCACCTTGACTGATGATATCATTGTCACAGTTATGACCGACTTTCAAACACTTCTAACCGTATTTAGGTTGCCACCCAAAGTAGCCTTTGGCATAAAGGATTTATCCTCCGGATCTTCAACTTCTACTTCTGTCGTTACATACTGAGTGACATCTATCTCAGATAAGACACGAGCATAGGAAATACGAAGTTGCTTGGATGTGCATTCATTAGCAAAAACTGGCACCCCAATCCACTTGCAATAAGTCTAAGAAATCTATGCCCCTACAATTGAGTGGCAAGTTGGGAAATTTAACCCACAAAGGTAGAACTTGCAAGAATTCATTGTGAAAATTAAACTCAAGAGACTATGCTCTCATGATGGTAGACATATTATTCAGGGAAAATGGGCCACACAATAGCACATCCTCCATATCCTTGGGATTTTGGAATCTAGTAATGAAAGACCCTTCTTCATGTTAGAAAATTTCAGGATGGGATACAAAATTCCACAGTTTAGCCAAAAATTGAACCATAAAGTTGTAAGCAGGTGTATCACCAACATATAACACAGTAGAAAAATTACACATCAGTCTCATCTAACACAACAATATTTTCTCAATCCTTAAAATTAAGTGGAATGAAAGATAGGGACATACCATTCGTCGCATTTGGATTTTGTGCAAACTTATCCGCCCAGGTTTCCTCCTCACCTATTCCGACTGTTTCAGGGTACATGCGTCTCAAGGACTACATCACGTGAGAGGTGGTGACGAGCTACCTCTGCTCCACTAGGTATTGGTGTCGTAGTCGATGTCACAACTCTCGACTCAACGAACTACCTTCCATCTCAAAAAAGGTCAAAATCCTAGACGGAGACTAAACTTTATCATTGCGATTAGAATCTCCAATAAAATCCTATCACTTACTGAGTTACCGATAGTGTACAGTGTGGTGTTGCGCCCACAACCACCGCGACGGCCTCTGCCAGGCGATCGTCCCCTAACACAACCTCTAAAACCACCTCTTTTAGTCATCGAAAAACGGTCACTGATGCACGTTAGTAAAAGCTAGCTTAACATGAGCTGAGGGCTTTTTTGTAGGAAGAGAAAGCCCAATTGTCAGCTTAGAGCTATGTTTTTATCTATAGTAACATAATTCAGATTATTGTTTTTTAATTGCGATATTGAAATGTTATAATCCAAAATTTGATGATCTATAGTAACATAATTTTATGAAAATAATCCAAAATTTCACCAATCCGACAATAATAATTCCAAGTTGGAAATTTTTTTTTTATTAATCCAAAGTTGACTTCAATTCCACAATATTGGTCCATGCCTAACTCTGTTAGCATTCCGTTAGTTTTGATAGATTAATGTAACATTAAATATTTATTTAACAAAAAAAAAAACAGAGTTAGTATAAGTTTATGTGATTAATATGATTAAATCTTAATAACAAAATCAAAGAATTCACTCTTCTTCCCCAAGAACTATCAACCCACCCACCGCCGTTCGCCCACCACCATTTCAGCTGCTAGCTAGCCACCACCCACAATCCCCACGACCACCACACTTGAGCCCACCACCACCTAATTACATCCCCTCTATACCTTCAACTTGACCGTCCACCCGCCTAATCACCACCACCACACCACCCCACGCCACTTGTAAGCTCACGATCACGAGCACCGCGACCCCACCTGCTGCCCCCCATTCCGTCCCAGCCACCACCTCATGAAACCCCACTCAAGACCACCTCGACCCCACCACGCAGCCACCTTCACCTCTTTTGTTTTTCTAAACATTGTTTCAATTGATACGAAATGCGGATTTGGAAGTTGGAGTTTTGAAATTCATTAATTGGAGAGAGAAACGCATTACAATTTATGAAGGTGTGGGTTGTTGAAGAAGGTGGTTGTGGACGGTTGTGGTTTCCAGTGGCTAGTGTATGTTTGGGTTTTCATGGTGGTGTGGTGGAGAGAGAGAGGGATGAAGGATCAAGGATGCCATTGATGGGAGAGAGATACTTTATATCTGACTCTCTAACATCTTTACCAATTTATCTTGATATGAATTCTATAATGAAATCAACAAATTGATCTACTTCAACTATTGGCACGATTAGGAAAATCAAAAGCTCTAGAAATACGATAAACAACGAAAAAAATCTGGCGAATTAACATCAACTCCATTAATTTCCAACACTTGAGTCCCATTGATTCTCCAAAAAAAAAAAAAAGAACACTTGAGCCCCGTTAGCAATCTGACTAATTTGGATCTGCCACTTCATCTTTCAACAAAGTCATCAACATAGCCTTCTTAGGCAAAGTTGCCAATTCAGAGAACGAGAACCTCTGGCAAAGAACATGGTGCCTCACGACCCGATCCAGTCATAGAGAAGGTAAGGAAGCCACTGTGTGTAATTTAAATTAGGGAGGAAAAATACTGTTTGGTAATGGAGTGAATTCTGATTTGATTAAAAGGAAAGAAGAGATGGGTTAAACTTGATTGGGAACCTGACAATAAAAAGAGAGAGAAATTTTTCTTATTTTTATTTTAAGCACTGCAACGTCATCACATTGTTGACGGAAGTTTAACGCGGTCACCTGTGGATCAATATTGTAGCACGAGTGTCAACCTCGGATTAATGATGTAGATTTTCCATCTTGAGATTATTATTGTCGGATGGATGAAACTTCGAATTATTTTTATCAAATTTTCCTTTTTATATTACTTCAATGATAATCCAATGAGTTACTTGTTAATAAGTGACCCCGTTCATCTTTGCCATCTTAAAATGTTCTTATTGAAATTTTTGTAGCACTGGATTGAAAAACTTTTGATGCTGGATGAAATTCTCACTCCTTTATCCCCACTTCTCTATCCACCAAAAAAAAAAGGGATATTTCACCGTGCTTCTATGAAGTTTGCCAAAATGCACATGTGATACAACGAACTTTACAAATGCACCATATACCCCTCAACTTTTGAATTCTTGCCCAATCTAACCAAATGTAATTTATTTTGGTGTCTTTGTTAAAACTTGTTATTTAGTTATCTTTTAGTTACTTTATTTTTTCCTGGGTTTCGGGTATTTAGCGTAAATATAACCAAAATGTAAATTATCTTATTCAGGTGAATTAGGTTGACTTATAGGTTTCAGGTTTAATCTTATATTGAGTCGGTTCGATTTCACGTAATAATATTTTGATACTCCCTCCGTCCCTATTACTTGGGCACATTGAAATGGCACGGAGATTAAGAAAAGTTAACTTTGTCATCTATTTTCCAAATATGCCCTTACCCCTTTCCTTCTCATTCTCTCTCCTCCCTTTAACCCACCAGCCACCAACACCACCCCTCTCTCTCTCTCTCTCTCTCTCTCTCTCTCTCTCTCTCTCTCTCTCTCTCTCTCTCTCTCTCTCTCTCTGTGTCTCTCTCTCTTCTGACCTTTCTTTTCTCACCACCAGCCACAACCCACCACCATCTCCCACCTTCCATCGTTAACCCACCACCATCGTTAACCCTTTCCTTCTCATTCTCTCTCCTCCCTTTAACCCATCTCCCACCTTCCATCGTTAACCCATCTCCTCCCTTTAACTTTAGAACCTGCACATAACTGTTTTTTATTAAAACTCATTTCCATTAGTATAAAAGGAGCAACAAAGAGTCACAGTCTCACAGACCCCTTACGCCTTGACAACATTTGTCCTGCAACCACAACAACTATGCAAGAACTACCATATTAGCATCGGAAACAGAACTATTTGAGTGCAGTAGAAACAGACATAAACAATTTCACAAACATTCTAATTTAGCCAACAATTTGCTCCAAAATTCCGTAGAAATTTGCTCGATATTTCGGCAAACACATCACGTAAATTTCACAAATTGCCGGGTGTTTGATTAATGCCCAGAATTTTGCAGAGATATAAGTACAAATTTGAACCGTCAAGTGGTCGATTTTCGCAGATTAGTGCTGGAATTTTGTGGTTTAGCCTATCTGTTCTAGATTTGATTGTCCAAATAATTAGACATCTCGTAATTTTTCCGGCCATATTTAGGAGAGAGAAAGTGTGGGGAAAAGGAAAATGGGGTTATTCAACAAAAAAGGAAAAAAAAAAGAAGAAAATAATGAAGGTTAAAGTTAGGGCAAACAAGTCATTTCATTAGTTTTTTTTTACCATTTAAGGTAATGCCCAAGTAAAGAGGGGACATCCCAAAAAGGAATGTGCCCAAGTAAAGAAGGGACGGAGGGAGTATTATTTTGGATGTTGGTCGGGTCACGTATTAGTCGATTTGGATTGGTTTTGCTTGGTTTAGTTTGAGACAGTCAAACAATTTTGAAATAATTATTTGTATTTTGAATTAAGCTAAAGGTCGTCAAAAAATTATTTACTATTTGGCTCAGGGAAGTGTATTGAGTTTTCCACTCAAAGAAAAAAAGTGTATGAAGTTTTGAAAAAAAAAGGAGTTATCCCAAAAAGAAAATGATCTAAAAAATGAAATCAAATAAAGGTGTGTAGAAAGAAAGAGGAAACAAAATAAATTACATTTGGTTAGATTGGGCAAGAATTTAAAAGTTGAGGGGTATATGGTGCATTTGTAAAATTCGTTGTATCTCATGTGCATTTTGGCAAACTTCAAGGGCGCATGGTGAAATATCCCAAAAAAAAGAGTTCCCCACCTAAAAAAAGAAAAAAGAAAAAAGAAAAAACAAAACAAAACTGATCCTTAGCTGAAAGATGGGTGTGTGGTTATCCCAATTTCCAGTTGCCATGTTTGCATCTGTAGCAAACCACAAACACTAGCAACAACAAACAAAATCAACAAAAATGTCCCAACAAACATCTCTGGCAACTTACCCACTTCCTAAAACCCTCAACAACATCCAAATTATCCAATCCCATGGCAAACCTCTTCACTCTCTCTCATCTTTCTTCTAATCCACTATTCTACCGCCAAATCACACCCTTTTCAAATCCCATTTCCAAAATCCCAACAATTTGTCAATCCAAATTGAGTTTTACCCCTTCTTTGAGAGCACCAAAAACAGTCTTAGCCATGGCTGCCAATACCATTAATGTTAAGGTTGCTCCAGCCATTATTGTTGGAGGTGGACGTGTAGGAAAGGCTTTACAGGATATGGGTAGTGGTGAGGATTTGTTGGTTAAAAGAGGGGAGCCTGTGCCACTTGATTTTGAAGGACCTATCTTGGTTTGCACTAGAAATGATGATCTTGAGGCTGTTCTTCAAGCTACCCCTCAATCAAGATGGAGCGGTAAGTGTTTTTATTATAGTAATTTATTATTGTTTTGATAGTTTCTTATCTGGGTCTGTTTTGTATTTGTGTTATATGATGGTTCATTATGTGAAATTGAGTATGTTTAATTATGAAGATATTAGTATGCTACATTGTTTGTATTTGTGGTTTCTGATGATATGGTGTGAGTTAAGTTGAGTATGTTCATAAACTAATATTTGGTTCTGGGTTATAATGGATGCAATAAAAAAACTTAAGTAGAAATGATGATCTTGAGGCTGTTCTTCAAGCTACCCCTCAATCAAGATGGAGCGGTAAGTGTTTTTATTATAGTAATTTATTATTGTTTTGATAGTTTCTTATCTGGGTCTGTTTTGTATTTGTGTTATATGATGGTTCATTATGTGAAATTGAGTATGTTTAATTATGAAGATATTAGTATGCTACATTGTTTGTATTTGTGGTTTCTGATGATATGGTGTGAGTTAAGTTGAGTATGTTCATAAACTAATATTTGGTTCTGGGTTATAATGGATGCAATAAAAAAACTTAAGTATGATGCTCTTGTTTATTTTCATCAAATGGCCCCTTTGATGTATTTCCCACCAGAGGTGTTGGGTTGGTCTTTCATGTAGTTGGTTACAATGCTAAATCAATCAAACTAATCTATTGGGGATTCAAGGGCTGGTCTCTCTAGTGTAAGACATTACCAATTCACTTATGAGTGTATAGAGATGGAGTAGTTAGTAATGCTAAATCAATCAAACTAATCTATTGGGGATTCAAGGGCGGTGTTGGGTTGGTCTTTCATGTAGTTAGTTACAATGCCTGTGATCGATAACCCAAAACATGATCAATAACTGGGGCTTCAAGGTTGTACCTGTTTGTAATTGGTGGAACAAAGGCTAACAATCCAGCAGATTTGGTCTTTTTCCAGAATGGAATGCTGGAACCGTGGTTTAACAGTAAAGGTCTTGGTGATACGGACCAAGTATTGGCGTATTTTGCGGTGTCGAAGCTTGGAGAACCACCAATTGATGGGAAGACAGATACTAATCCAGAAGGACTGACAGCAGCTTTTGGCAAATGGGCTTCTGCTGTAGCGGAAAGATTACGTGCTGGTGGCCTTTCGTGTAAGGTAAATCTTACTAGTTGCGGGATAATTTAAGATAGTGCTGAAGTGGACTGATAAATCAGGCTTCTTTGTTATTATATCTAACTACATGGATCAATACTAAGCAGGTACTCGATAAGGAAGCTTTCCAGAAGCAGATGTTGGAGAAACTGATATGGATTTGTGCATTTATGCTTGTTGGAGCCCGTCATCCTGGAGCCACTGTGGGTGTTGTAGAGAAAGATCACCGATCTGAGGTAAGACTAATTTTTGTGGAGTAGCCACTAAGGCCGTCTTTTGATGCAAATTTGCTTGCTTGTCGGTTGTTCGAATATGCGGTTACTATCTATTCTATGATTCTCTGTCTTCTTTGTTGGACTTGGATCATAACGTAGCGCAGTTCCCTCTATAATTCTCTTGTTCTGCCGAGTACATCCTAGGTTAAGCAGATAAATGTAAGCTGAAGACCTTTGGCGGGTTTAGAAATTCTTGTAATTATTGGCATCTCCTTGTAAACCAATGCTTTGCCAAAATGAGTACTACATTTATACGTACTACACTATAACATGGTTAGTTTGGTTACTATAGAGAGATCATAAGGGGAAAAAACGAGAGTGTAAAAGTACAAGAATAATGAACTATACAGGCAAAATTAAGCAGTTACACTATCAACTCCATTTGATAGGAAATGCCATCATCACTTGACAGCTTCAACTATTAAATATGCTTTGAATATTCATGTGGTGTCCCGTGCCACAATACAAAGCATCCGCAGTGACGAAGATACACATCCCCAGTGTAAAATCAAATCAAAGCGAATGTCATCATGAGAAGTTCTGCCAAGGCCTTTTTCATTCTGCAGAATAGTGCTATTGCAGTTATTGTTTGGAACTGGTCTGATACATGAAATTCATAGTTCATCAGAACAGCATCCCTAGTAGTCTAGACTTGGCAGGGGTAAGGCTGCGTACATCTTGATCCAGGGACCTGGGTGTTATTGTTGGTGTAACACACGAAGCATGGACTGGGCTTCTTTCTTGGTGGTGATTTCCAGCCAGATTTCCCTTGCAGTGATATGCTCCACCCCTATGTATGAATGATCATGAGATCAAAGGGCAGCAATTGATGTATTCTTCTCCCTCCCTTCCCTACATAATTCTGTGATTGGAGTAAGACGAAGGATAATTTGTGTAAAGAATGCAGACTGCTTAGTCAAGATCTGCCTAGTTGCTGAAAAATCCTGTGAAGACGAAGTAAAGAACTAAAATGACATACCTCCTGAAAGAATCTAAGAAAAGTTCCTCTCTGGTCTGGCAATTATTTCTCTGTACGACATACAATCAGAATGCGAAAGAAAGCAATTCTTGTGAGTTTTGCAGCATTTCCTTTGGCGCTGGCAAATTGTATCAGCAGGTTGGGGTGCTTTACATAAATTTAATAGTCATCCTAGCCAAAGAATACAGTCGGCTCAGCCATCAAATAAGTAAAGAATGCAGTAGGCTTCAGTGATCTGAAAGATGCGATTTAACGGTATCTTTAAATTTTGGACTAGGTCTTTTAGCCTCCAAGTGTGACATAGCATCATGCTCTTAAGTCCTGTTTGTAGGAAATGAGTGAAGAATATCTCAGGTTTCCTTCTATATACTGAAGACATTTATTGACTTGCAGCAGAACATCAGTAACTGCTTTAAATGATCAGAGTTTAACTTCTAGAAAGATTGAACTTCTGGTTGTTCTCCATGCAGACTCCATCATTTTGCAAAAGCAACTATTAGACTGTATGTTTAAAGTCTCTTGAACTCACAGACTCACTTCCTGATTTCTTTAGCTAGAATTTGCTACTGGATTGACAGATACCTTTCTTCGACTTCGTGTTTTGTCTGTCGAATAGAAAACAGGCATGCAATGAAGGCATATTTTTGTTGAACATAGTGTACCATATTTGTTAAGAACTATAATCTGAGGACTTAGGTGTAATTTGTGAACTGTAATGACTGCGTGTTTTCAGGTGTCCAGCCTCATTGCAGAACTTGCCTCTGCTGCTGCAGCAGAAAAAGGTATTGTTTTCGAAGAAGAGATGGAAGAGAGATTATGTGCCTACTCCCGTGCTGTGGCACACTTCCCAACAGCAGTAAAAGAGGTAATCTATTCTTCACCTTAAACAAGGGTCTGAACTCATAAAGATGTCTGTATGCTTCTCAACATGTTCCATTTCAAAGTTACAAATTTTAAATGAAAAGGGGTAGTGAGAATGGAAGCATGAAAATACTAAAAAAAGTGTAAATGTTAACAAAGTAGTACCCGACAATATGGGACATCTGAAAATGGAACCGAGATAACTTTTACATCTGAAAATGGAACCGAGATAATTTTTTATCCCCTGTATGTGTCTAATCGTTTATTTCTTACACTGGCAGTTTAAGTGGAGAAATGGCTGGTTCTATTCACTCTCAGAGAAGGCTCTTGCTGAAGGGAAACCAGACCCTTGCCCCCTCCACACAACATGGCTAAAGGAACTAAAGGTCATTTAGATGACAGACAATGTGCAATCAAGTATTCATAGTGTGTCGGCTCAAACACTATTGTCACCTTGCTGCTCATGTAATATGCAGCTGCAGTACAAAACGAAACATCAAATCTCCTTCCTTCACCTGCCTGTGGACACAACAGATTACTGTAGTTATGTGAGCAATAGTTAGTTAATACTTAATAAGATGCCTTTTGACCAATTTTCAGTCGAACATGATATAGATGGTTTATTGGACGCGTTTGCCATCTGAAATTCTGGAGGGCAATGTACAGCTCACTACTAAGAATATCATCTTTTGAGTAGTTGAAACATTGCACTTTATGAGCGAATGCCGCTGCTCAGTTTACAGAGGATGATTTATCCATATTTGTAAGATCTCCTCAGTTTCCTATTAACTTTTTGAAGTAAAAAACCCAAATTCATTTAAACTTCGTTCATGGTAAATGTCTTTTATTGTGCAAAGAAATTCGACGAAAAAAGCGTCTCAATTTTAGTTTCAAAGCCTAAGAGGGTAGAGCCTGCAAACCAGGAAATACTTCCGTTTTCAATGTTCGTTGGATAATTATTGATATAAAAGTACAGTAATGAAAGAAAGGGTGGAGAAGAAGGTAGATAATGGCAATAATATGCACAAAGCGAATTAGTTAACAATCGATATCGTTGATAGTTTCCATTATCTGGAAGATCATTTGAATGCAAATTAATTAACAGCAACATCCAATCAAGTTAAGGACCTGATAGAATCTTTTGTTACAAGCATTACATTTCATTTCCCCCTCAGTCATGTAGAGAAACCAACACATCAAAAAACATTATACTGGCAGCTTGAGACTTCCAAGTACCGCATTATTGCCATCAAAAAAGAAGAGACATCCGAGAACTTCCCCGCCAACAGAGAATCTTTCAGGAATTCAAGTTGCAGCAGCATTTCAAGAAGCATTTATGTCAATACCAGGTTTCAAGGGTTTCCATCCAATATTTTGTCAGCAACAGCAAATGAAGGAGCAATGTCAACAGGGACCTGAAAGGCATCCACCAAGAACAAGCAGTTGCATTAAATGAGAAGATTGTTGATATAGGGTAGGGGTGGGCTGGGGGACAGAGAAGTAAAATGAAAAAGCTAACCAACTTCAGAAGATCAAAGAGTTCCCATTCTACAAATATTTGTTTCACAATGTTAACTATTCATAGATATACATTGTTTGGACAACATTTGTCATTACTCATCACATTCTCAATTCCGCTGTTTCATTTTCTCCAGCTGTATTGTAGTTAAGACGGTATATGACGGCGGGAACAGAAAGAGAAGAAATGAAAACATACCATCTTCAAGGACCAAAGAAGAACATGTACATAGAAAAGAAACCACATATCCTTTGTAATTGAACACCCACCCTTTCAAAAATATGGGATGCGTGATTTCATCTTGATTTCATTCTTTCCACCCACTTTTCTTTGGCATTGTGGATCTGTTTCAGATGATTTCGTAAAAGGAGCATCTTTCTAGTTTAAAATAGTACAAGATGTAGCACCTATTTCTTCACAGGATGTTAAGAAAACCCTACATTACATGGAGTGGACTAGATATATTCCACAAGGTATATCTAGTACAACTGCCAAAATTGAACATTGTCGGACTATATTGAACTAAGAAATAGACTCTAGAAGCTAAAAATTGCATATTTTTGGCCCCACGTTAAGGGTGCCAATGGGTCCATAAATCGTACTTGAAGTCAATTATCCAACATGGGTACTTAGGCTCTGTTTGCCTCAATTTAATTTCACTTATATTCACTTCAGTTCAGTTAATGTCTAACTTCATCACTGGTATAACTTTTTTTTCTGAAATAAATTTAATTATGTCATCAGAAAGATCTCAAATCATACTTTCATATGAGTGCAATATTATAAGTTTGGACGAGTTTTGAATGGTCAAAGTCAAGTTAAAAAAATCAATTCAATTCAGTTCAGTTCATTTCATTTCATTTCAGTTCTGTTCAATTCGGTTCAGTTTTTTCCAGTTGAAAAGCACGGAGCCTCAATGCAAAACGAAGAGTCCATGTAACATGGGAATAACCTTACCTGAATGCTTTCTAACTTGTCTAGTGCAACTTGTAGGGGTTCGCTTAATTTACAATACTTCTGAAGAAGTGAAGTGGCAGCAATTTTGTCACCAGTAGCTTGTATCGTAAGTATCTCTCTGCTCAGGCTCTCAACTGCATCTTTAACCTTTTAATCAAACAAACTATAGGGGTCAGACGCTCTACACTTAGTGATTGGACACAGAACATAAAACTATGAAGAAACCAAACCTTGTCAAAATTGACTGAAAATCTCCCATCCGGGTGCATAACAAATGCCTCTTTCTCAAATAACCAGTTAAACTGCAGTGCTTGTCCCTTTCTGGAAACGAGGCAAACAAAATAAATAACAGCCACAAATGCCTGAAACGAGCTGAAATATTGTATAGCTTACTTACCCATGAGCTTCCTCCAAACCAAAACGCACCGAGCGAAAGCATCCAGCAAGGAATGAAACATACATGGACTTGGCCAAACTCTGAGGGAGGAGTTTCTGGCACAAAAGAATACAATGGAGTTAGAAAATGGGATATGGCAGCAAGGATTGCATAGGGAGAATTTAACAGAATGGTATGCAGTGTAACTGACAAGAGGAAACATAACAAACACATAAATATTTTATTGTTAAACCCACATCATTTTGTTGCATTATACAATTCCAAGAAGGGTGAAAGGTTCAGGAAGCCGGAAATCCATAATCCGGAGTAATGACATACAAGAGAAAATGAGTTGATGACAATGTTCTTCTATGCATTGGTTCAGACAGAGAGCTTCTTTCTTATTCATGGATCTTCGAAAATAATCTCCAATAGCCACAGGGACCACAGCCCACAGGTGTCGTTCAGAGGAAAACTGACAATTAGCAATCGGTTCAGGCATCTGACATTGCTCTGGATTCAGGTTTGTTTAGTTAGTTCATCTCCCATTGTGTAGTCAAAACTCAACCTCACACTATTTATGGGGTCAGGCCAACGAAGCCAGTTAGCTTTTGTACTAAAAAAAGAGTAAAACATATCTCAGTCAGAAGTTCATTTTGCTCTTTATTTGTTGAAAAGTAGCAGACCAGCCAATCTTTACAAAAAGGTTAGCAGGAACAGCCTCTTTCCAGTTGTAGAGTTAAAGTTGTGTATGTCTGACCACCCATACTCAAATGTATAAACTAGTTTTTACATATCTCAAATAATCATGAACCCTTCGATTTTGGATATTTTATGGTATATAATCCAGATGACATATGAATACTCAAGAAATAGATAGAAAGAGCAAACCTATCAGGCTACTTCAGTGATTCACAAACCTAAGCATGCCGGACAATATCCCTCATGAATGGGAAACAAAGCTCTCGGAATATTCTTCCAATGAAAGATCCCCCTCCAAAGCAAGAAAACCAGTGTGAATAAGGCTGGTTGCACGTTTTCCAAGTGTAGATCTACTTTATTTTTACTCTAGTTATTCATTTGATTGGTATCAATGTAATCCTTGAATTTCTTCTTTTCTGGTATTGGATTTACTAACAATATGCTTTGGTTAAAATATTGTATTGGTAAACAAGTGTGTTTTGTTTTTTTAGATAAAGAAAAAGTATATTGATCAGAATTCAGATTACAGCAAGAGAGAACAAGAAGTCCTCTGTAGAAAACAAAGGAACTATTTACAGATCCGCCTAATGTCTTAGTATTTGTGAGATACTATAACTCCTATAGACCCCTGCTGCCAAACAAATGTGTTATGTTCTCCAAGCATTGCAACAAATCAAAGAATTGCATACTGATGTTTGAATATGAAACATTAATATATGTATTCATTCATATGCATGCATATCGTAGGTTCCAGGTTCAGTTTGGTTGGAAACAATATTTTCCAAAAGAAATCTCAGGAGTTAAACTTAAACTTATTCAACTTATTCTCAACGTGACAAAAAGAACCGGCCCTCAGACAAAAAGGAAGGAAATGGATTGCAGATTTGAACAGAACGGAAGTGCAGAATGGAACAGGTTGGAATAAATTGTAGAATGGTAATGAGAAAAAGAACAGGCCCTAAGCAGTAATCGAAGCGGAAATGCGATCTGTGAATCACAAAAGTTATGGCGGAGGTGTGCTTATATGGCCATCCTGTGGTGTATATGGCTGGAGTGGAATTCGAGGGTCTTTTCCGCTTCTGGAAAGACCGTCGATTGTGTTTGGGATCATGTTGTTTACTTGGCTTCTCTTTGGGCGAAGGCAGCTGGGGCCTTCAAGGGTGTTCCACTTACCTTTGTTCAACTTCATTGGGGGGAGTTATAGATTTTTTGTATTCTTTTGAGGACTCCTTGTCCTCTTTTTGTATTCTTCCAATTGATTGATTAATGAAAAAAATTCTTATCTAAAAAAAAAAAAAAATCACAAAAGTAATGACCCCATGTCCCCATAAGATTAAACCTTTTTAATATGGAGCACATTTTATTCGGACAACACAACTTAGAGAAACAGAATATAGTACTTGTTAACCACAACATTTGAGTGGTTGAGAAATTTCACTGACCTGGCTGATAAAAAAATTCAGAGCCCAAAGCCCAACTATATCAGCTTTTGCCTCTTCTAGTCCTGAGTGTAATTCTTGAAGCTCCTGCATGACAATAACAAATAATTAAGTTTGTTCATAGTTCATAAATGCAACCAATACTTTGGAATATAGAATCTCACAATTTGTAAACTTTATATGGAGTATACACTGTAAGAAGCGAAGTGTCCCCAGAAAAATATTGGGCACCTTACGACATTTTTGGCAATATGAGAGTTTCGCCAGGCCTTTCCCAAGTTTCAATGGAATGAGAACATTGATAGTCCCATTTATCATGCATATTATCAATATGAAAAAGGGAGGTGGTAGAAAAGAATTAGAGTAACTCAAACTTCTAATAATGAATGGCACCCATAAAATAAGGCTCATGTACATATCAAAACTCTTTTAAGCACATCTAGATGTGTTTATAAAGGTTGTCTGACCTATCAGAAATTGCAACAAACGGAATCTCAGCGAGTTTCCAGAGATCCTCCACCAATTCCACTTTGTTTTCTCCCCCCTTGGATAATGTTTCACCAGAATCTCATAAAAATGCCAACCACTCATACTGTAAATGATTGGAGGAATTTGTATCTAGAGGATACCTTGTCCTTTACTTGCTGTACATTGGTTTTGATTAGAATTATTTTTCTTTTTTTCTTTTTCTCAAAAGAATGTCAACCCCTCTTTATTCGAAAGAAGTACAACAGTACAAGTACTCTGATTTATTTGCGTGTTATAACAGCAAGCTAAAGCTTGCCTACATCCCTCAATCCAAGGCCGGCACACACCGTAGCAGTACATATCATAGAATCATGGAATCCGTTTATGACAATGATCTTTCCACAGACAACGCCATGTTCTCACGAATTGTTGCAGCTCCCTGAGATAGAACTGTGATTTCATTTTTCCATACTCCAATACAAAATTACATCCACAGCTGCATCCATGTGTTATAAAGTTCTCAAAATATGAAAGTGGTGCCTTCTTCACAGCAACCCAATCTTTCCGTTTTCCTTTAGTGTTTGTGTCTCTGAAGTATCAGCCAGGTGGTTTCTCTGGAGGCACAAACTCAACAGGTTTGATCCAGATAGGCATGTCAGAATGTAAACTGGCTGATTCCCCAACTGAAGTCAATCATCACCTTAAGCTTCATCAGTGTGAGATAGTGGACAAGAAAAGGTATCAAGAGACTGGATTTACTTTCTACGTACAAGGACCTCACATACTCTATGCAGATTATCAGTCAGCTGATATATGATCTTCGCACGTCACATGAGTTCTGTCTTATCATATAGTATAGCAAAAAGCATAATGAGGTTCAGTGAATTGGCGGTGAGGTATACAGTTTTGGAAAAGAAAAATACAATGAGGAATACACCGGTGCCCATCCAGTGACTGGAAGATGATGTGGCAGTCTCTTTGAGATGACCTAGCTAAAAAAACAAATATACTAAGACAAAAGTACTCTTAGATCTATTACGGACTCTGCTCTGATTTAATGTTGTAAAGATACATATATAACTATTCATATTAAATCATATAAGAAAAAGAAAGATGTCCAACCCCAAACTCATCCCTAACATAACCATCAGTTCGTTATTGCTATCTCTTCATCGACAATGTGACATCTTCTTCCTTCCATGGCCACTGCAACTGGAACCGCTTGAGGAAGGGGATAAGGGAAAGAGAAAAATTCATCCAAACCCAACCCCAATCGCCAGATCCTTCTCTCTCTCTCTCTCTCTCTCTCTCTCTCCTCACAGGCATCATCAACCATCCTCCGTCCCCCTCTATTCCTGCTATTATCATGGACCTTCAACGAAAGCTTTGAGTCCCCCCCCCAAGGCACGCAAGAAAGGAAGCAGATGGCATTCAGATAACTAGTTGAAGGAGGATGACAAGAAAGTAGTAGATTAGGATGCTTGGGTGGGAAAGAGGGGGGAGAGAATAAAATGGCAAGGACTTAGATTGCTGAAGTTCAAGTTGCAGTGGCGGAGCCGGCAGTATGGTGGGTAGGCTGGTAGGGTTCGGGTAGGTACAAGAAGAAGGTTCTATAATGTAATAAGTGCAATTTTATAACAGGCTTGGGTAGGTGCGAGGAAAAGTGCAATATTATCCTGAGTAAAAATGCTCGTCTTATATTATAAAAGTTGGTGGATGTAAATCATTATGCTACATTCTTTCAAGCATCTCTGGCTTGATCTCTCACTGGTAATCTTCTGTTTGTTTCACCTTTTCTATGAAGAAACAATTAACATTCAGAATACCTACTTTGACTTACCAATCTCACAGTAGACTTCTGACCATTTGGAAGCACTATGCTATGAGGACCGATTCCATGGCAGCATTCATGGCAAATTGTATGAGTGAAGAATGAGTCGAAGTCAACATGCTCCTGTTGCTCCTTCAATATGCATGCATCAGCTATGGGAAGAAGAATATGCTTGAACCTGAGCCACTCATGGAAACGGGATGTGTTTTTAAGATATACTAGTATATATAATTAAGAATTAAATGCTATTGGTGATAGACTGATAGCAAGTATACAAACAGAGTCAAGGAAATTCTGCAAGTTGGAAACTTACTTCGCCTCGGATACATTTTTTAACATCACCATTGAAGTGCCGCGATCTTTCACAATACGCTCATCATTTGGCAAATTGAATGCTACAGTTTGGGGACCCTTCACATCCTGAAGCAAACTGATGTTTCAAAGGCATGCTCCTTAAAAAAATATAGACGAAATACGAAAGAAAGTGCATGTGATAGGCTTAGAAATAAAATGGTTGTACCACATAAATTCTAACTAAGTGGCACCTTACCAAGCCAGAAATGTGTGAGCTTGTGAAATAAATTATCTATTCAGACAAGAGCCTTGCAAATGCTAATCTTGCTCACGTTACAATGAAAAAGAAATAGAAAAAATAAAAAAACAAAATGCTTAACTTAAGCCTGTGCAAGTTCAAATATTTGTGGTTGTGTGTAAAAGCCAGGAAAAGAATTACACCTAGCTGTCATTTCCTTTTTTCTCCAAGGAAATGATTCTGGTTATTTTGCCCATTCAAGTGGACCAGCCAACTAGAGCAGTTAGTTTAATAGAGTGGTATAAAAATAAAATAAAAGAGTGTCCATTTAAATGGAGCTGAAGAGCCTATTAGCAATTTTTCTGCTTAAGATCGTAAAGGGAAAAATCAAAATGGCTCATCAAGTTCTTAAATCCTTCGAATTTGCTATGACATAGCAAGAAGTCAAAGCTTTTCCCAATCAAGAGTTTCAAAGTAAAGAGCTAGTGTGTTGACGCAAAGGTAATGCTATGTACCTTTGAACCCCCCCCCCCTCTTTTCCACCTTACCCTAAGCAAAACCCAAGGCATCAAGGTGATGGCACAGGTATAGTAGTACGAAAAGAAGTAACGAACGGTACACAGAAGTACAACATAATAAAGAAAATGAGAGATCAAATGTTGACTGCAAGCCCCTTCTATTTGTACAACTCCATTCCTGTGATTAATCACTACCAGCATTCCACTGATTAACCACTACCAAAACCCAGAATCTGGTTACTCCATTTCTATAGCCTACAAGACAGCATTTCGGTTGACCTAAAGATAATGATCGTCAGGATGAACAATATCATCGACATGGCATGTTTTGTTCTTCTTCTCTAACTTGAAAACATAGTTCAAACTCTATTGTTATAAATTTATCTCAACCTTTTGGGAGCGTTAGACATACCACCTAAGCAAGTACACAGACTAAATTCAGATGTTCTGTGACTTTCCAATCAGGTAAAGCATGAGCTCAGTGGAAATTGTTTCAACACTGTGTCATGATCTCTCAACTAGTACAATTCCGCTCTCACAGCCATACAATGGACTATCAGCTATAAACATTCTAGGGCTAGAAGACTAATTAACATTTAAATAGCCTGTGAAAATCATTAGAAATGATGCACAAGACAAGTATCTAGTTTCAATCCTTTGGTTTTCATTTGCGCTCATTTTGTTGTTACTTCTCGACATTATGGATGAACATGTTATTCTGATTGAAACTTAGAAACTCTGGCTGAAGCAGAGGGCCAACTATCTAGGGCTTCTAGGCTACCAAATACCAAACAACCTAAACCATTAGAGAAGGAATCTAATAAAACCGGCAAGAATTTGGAAGTGAAGTGAAGAAGGGTAGTTAATTTAAGAATTTATTCTTTGTTTTTCATTTTCTTTTTTTCATAAAGTAGGTGACTAGGCTTTTCCCTACTAATAAATCAACCCAATAACTGAAACATACAATCAAGAAGCTACGTTTCATTCGAACTTAAAAATTGTCAATCTCACTGACAACTATCACCGAGGTAAGGTCAGTGAAATGACATTCATCTTCAGCATGCTGTGAGAGAAGCATCATCAACAAAATTATCCTTCCTATTGCTAGTTTCTAAAAGCATTTTTTTGCCACAAACCACCTTTTTGCCAGAAATCATCTTATTGTCAGATGGAAACAAGGTCTGGACAATGCATATGTTTGGCCGGTATATGAATAAAGTTCCATGTCAAACAAACTATTAATTGTGTGGCAATTGCTGTTTGAATCAGAGTTGCATAACATTGCATCACATAAATTGGCCACTTCGCCATGGAAATGCCAACCAATCCAAAATCCTTCCAATAGATTATGTTAACAATGTAATTTTATCAGAAATATATGACACATGACAACTAATTAAGTCACACAAACTGAAGTAAGATGATCATCAACATAATAAAGCAATTAGCTCTAGTAACAGGTCCAGAATGGTACACAGTTACTATTGATCAGAAGTGAACACGGAGGATGAAATGAAACTCGATAACATGCTGGATAGGAAACATGGTACTAAAGTAGTACTTTTCCTCAGAAATGTGAGAATAACCTACCCCAGAATTGTAGAGAAGTTGGATGACACGAATAGGAGCAGCTATGACATCTGTTGATTTGAATGCATCATCCATTGGAAGATTCTGTTCTAAAACCTTTAGAAGAGAATTAAAAAGAAGCAGCATCGTTTATAAACTTTTCACTCCATCAACAAGGGCATAAAAGGCGGAAGACTTGCAATCAAAGTGGAAGAATCAGGAGGGAAAAAATTACCAATAAATGATTGCCAAAAAGCTTAACTTGAGCTGTAGCATTGTCATCACGAATTCCAATAAATGTCTCAAATGTAGCCTGTAATATGCAGAAACAAAATCAATAAGCTTCAGTATCCTTCTCTCCTTTACTGCTTGCATATGTGACCACAGAGAAAATCCACTTTAGCCTAACAGAAGTAGGACAGAAGTAGGAAGTAACTATAATTGTTGTGGTTAAGAAATCAACAGGGGGGAGAACCTTAACCACTACAGGTATAGGCTACTATACATATTCTTGTTATGTAGCTCTCCTAGAAAAAACAAAGCCAGGAAGGGGGAAGGGGGGACAGAGAAAAATGAAAAGAATAAATGTTTCATACAGTGACTTCACTACTTCTCAAAATTATCCACACATGAGACATTTTAGACTATGTAAAGACTATTGATTGCTCTTGAAATATTTATTTGATGCCTTCAAAGAAACTTTGAATATAATAAACCTCTAACTTGATAAACCTCATATGATACTTCCAATTTTGAAATCTTGCAAGCTAATTGTGGGATGAATTGATGGCCTAAACTCATGAATGACTATCTTAATAAACTGCTTATACAGAGAAGAGAAGGAAAAGTTACAAACAAATTTGCTCCATTTGTACCCACTTCACAACTGAATTTAAGCCTATTTTAACTACTGAAAGATCACAATTCACACGCCTTCCTTGGTCGAGGATTGATGGCTTCGTCTCATCAACCGCTTTCTCAAGATAATAGCGTATACAGACAAGAAAGGTATTTTTATACATAAAAAGATGCACTATAGTGCCCCGCAGACAAGTATTGAGTCTATCTTACATGGACTATCAATTTTGCACCAAAAACAAGTGTAAGGGTTAGATATGAAACCTCAGAATCGGTACGGTGTCTTGAATAGATATGTAAAATGTTTGTGGACAGTGGCCGAGTCTGATACCCATACCCATAAATGTTCGAACAGTGACACATACCATAAAGGATAATTGTAATAGAGTCTATTAGCTTTAGTTATTTTACCAAGCTTTAAAAAAGTACAGTGCTCACCATCTGTCACCCTGCCGTTCATTTGTCAAGAGTTTCCTTAATTTCATGCTTATGAGATCTTACTATTCGCAATAGAATAATTTCATCATTTCATGTAGTTTTGGTAAAAGCAAAGAGTCGAACACTGAAATATGGCAATCTTTTCATAAAGGGAGCCATCACACCCCAAAGGACCCAAACACAGGCCAGTGCATCAATGTAAGCTGTCACAAAGAAAGTTGTTGTATCAGTCCTACCTTGTATCCAAAAAGCATATCTTCATACGTCTCATAAGGGCCGATAGTAACATCCAACTTAGAGTCCTACAAGGTTGAGGAAAATGGACAACAAAGAAAAATATGAGCATGTTCACACTGAAAGTAGCAAGAGTATAGTTAATCAGAAAGTACATCATGCAGTAAAGACGTGAGCATATCATAACATGGTTGTGGTTGATAAATTCCATTAAATATACTAAAAACTAGTAGAGCAAATAGTGCCAATCAGGAGAGACACTATTGGTGGCAAGATAAAATAAGCAGATAGGGCCTACTAACAACAGCAGCAGCAACAACAACACAGTATATCCCACCGAGGGTGCTGCTGGGAGGTCAAAATGTACGTAGCCTTACCCCTTGTTAGTCGTCTAGCAGAGAGGTCGTTTCTGATAGACCCACAAAAGAAGGGTTTCTTTTTCTATATTGGAAACAGCTTAAAAGTAAGTTGAGAGAGTGCAAGAATGACTGAAATAACGTATGGATGAAAAATTGACCAAATGCGTGATAAGTGGCATGCATATATATACGAATACATAAGAAGATTGCGAAGATCATATATCAACATATAAATTGTGCACAATCGCAAGTAAAAATGTATATAAATATAAACATAGATAAATGATACAATACATATATAGACAAGAAGATACAAAAAGAAACAAGCATTGTATTACAAATTCAACTTCAGGGACAAAAGATCACATACCAACTCCATCCATGCAATGTCCGACTCATAATAATCATTAGAAAGGAAGGCACCAGCCTTGCTGGTCAGCAACCTCTTCAAGCTACACAAGCAAGGATGACATATCAGCCAAAAGATAAATCTAATAACTAAAATTAAAAGCATGGTGGAGTGATGGTGCACATTACCTGGGAGAACTAGTCAGTTCCCCTGCTTTAAGAAGTAGCTCCGAAGCTTTCAGAAGGTAGGACCTATATTCTTGAGAGAATGGGACACAATAAAGATCATGTGCAGGACCCAGAGTACCATCGCTGTTACCATTGCTTGGGGCATATATGCTGACCTCACTGTGTCTTTTTATGACATTAAAAAATCCAGTTGCATCCTGTCGTTCATCCTCAGAGAGATCATTCTTCCACAACTCAAATTCCTGTGGAGAAACTGCATGACCACGTACCCTTTTTCATAGAAACTAAAAGCAAAAGAATCACGGGACAGTCATACAAGCAACTAAGGGCAGAAGTCGCAGAATATGGCCAGCCTGAAAATATGCAAATAACAGTGTTGAACCAAACAACTGCCCCCCTCCAAGAGTCCAAGCCACCGTAGACCAAAAAGAAGTTATAAGACTTATGCCCTAAGCCAAAGTATAACTGCGTTTTAAGGGGCACTGTAGAAGCATGGGTCATTTCAGCGTTCCATGACGCAGGGTCAATTGTCCAGGAACATGGTCAGCAGCCAATCAGATCGCTTGCGAACGCAACGAGTTGATCTTAGTTACTGTATTCTATTGATGCAAATCAAATTATCTAGTAGTTTTAAGAATGTTGTGGACGGTAATATTATATGTTTTACATAAATTTCTGGTACTGTTGCTGTTTACGTGGAAGAAAAAAAGTAGCAAACAAAACTCTGATAACTTAAGGAAACAAAAAAAGTTAATAAAAGACATCACAATCCATTGCTTAACACTTACCTTTTCGTCCCTGCCAAGTTTACCCCCTCATTCATGATCCTTAAACCAAATGTCGCTCCAGTTCCCAATTCCATAACTCAAAACCAACAGTTTTCCATGCAACTATGGAAGAAACTCTCCCTCATAAGGAATTCGATGGTTTTAGGATAGGCAATACATGCTGTGACTGTTAGATATTTCCCCTTACGCATGATATTGTCCATAGGGCTAGTCAACTAGATAAAGAGTTGGGTTGGTGCATGCCTCTCGAAGAGAGCCGGATTACCATGAACTTTCCGTGAAGTCAATTTCTAAAACCATCCTCACCCATGCATGAGCGTACAAGACCTAGCACTTGGTCAATCTACTAGTAGATGGACGACAACAGTGAAGGCATGGGTAAAAAGTCAATAGGTTGTTCTAAGTTATAGTATCACATTAGCCCTTGGACCAATAGTATCACAATGGTCTGAGTACAAGATGGCATACGTTGACTAGGTTAGACATGTATATGAAAGCAAGGAGGGAATCACAAAGTGAAAGCTGAAAAAGAGAAAACATTTACCATTTTGTCCATATCTGGAGGATAGAAATTTGCACCAGGTGGTTTCACTAAAGGGAAAGCAACTTTATACTCAAGGCCCTTCCACCCAGGTACTGGTTTTGTAGCATCATGAACCAAATTAATTGCAGAATCTGCTGTTGTCAAAAATGGTTGACATTCATCTAGGGAGGACCTGTTGAAAAACAAAAATAATTGGCATACATTATCCATGCAGGCGACATATCTCCTTGTGTAACAGGAGCGTTGTATAAGTAAAACGCAGATATCCAGCACATATAGCATACTAAGCAAAGCCATGGTATCATAGACCACTTCCCGATAGATTAGTACATTATTCATGAAAAAATGCACATTCAAGAGGTGTAACGAATGTCACATAATTCGCTCAACCCCCTGTGAATTGCGTTCCCGAATTGTCTTAACGCGTACGGGAACACAATTTGGTGAACCTCTGGCTAGTGCAATGCACAGCTTAGGTAGCAAATTACGTTCTCGTACCCGTTCATCATGCCAAAATGTACCATGTACCATGTGACACTGGTTGTAACCCTAGGAGGATTTCACGGGGATACTTTTGCAGGGACACTCTTAGATGACATGAGCCCTTCGACGTTTGTTTCACATGTATAATCTCTTACCTTTTCCTTGGTCAAGTTCCAGATTGATCATAAGAAGAGATAAGGGTTTACAAGGTGTCTTGAGTAAAGAAGCCACCTTTTCCTGTCCTCTTGACTCTACTTTAGATTTAAGTCCCAATCTTAGGTTACCCCAAAGACTTAAGGGATGTAAATTTTATTTTTCTTCCAATTTAGAAGGGATCTGTGAGATTGGGAACTGGGAATTCGCAAGAGTTCTTTTGGTGTTTAGAGTACTTTTCTTTTCATATGATCCTGATGATATTGCTGACAGGAAAATTATTATTCATACAACTCATTGTACAAACACTTGGTCATTTTACTCATTTATAAAGGGCTAGACTAACATCATTGATGTCTCTTTCCTACATGGATATCCGCTTCGGATAAATCCTAAAATAAAAATTGGCATATTTCCATTCCAAAAGAAAATTAGTAAATTGCACATCCAGAGGTAATAGATCCACCTAAACGCATGTGTGTCTGTGGTATGTGCTGCAAAAGTGACAAGACAGGGAGGCATATGTTTATGCACTTTGAGATAGCCACCTTCTTGTGGAACAGGACTTTGGGAGACGCGTGGACTTGTCCTGCTTCCCTCTTGGAGCATTTTCATAGAAATCAGAAATGTTGGTTTTGAGGAGGGGCAACAATCAGAGGATCCTTTGATGGTATGCATTTTTAATCAATTTTGTGACTGTGTTGCTTGAAAGGATTGTTCATACACCTCTTTTTAAGGATATTTTTTATTAATCAAGTAACAGTTACAGAGATAGAGAACACGGAGTCCTCAAGAGTTAAACTAACCACAAATCACCCAGTGAAGTTGAATGTCAGTGAGGGGCACCACCCTAAATGCACCAGCCACTTTGGCCCATAAAAAATCCAAGTACACCACCTGATCCCAAACAAACCCAGGCGGTTTAGAGACTGCGGAGGAAATCCTAGCATTCCGTTCCAACCATGTACACGGTACACCCCAAAATAGCTAGGAAAGCGCATTGCCATAACACTGTTACAATCCTTGAAAATAGGGTTGAAATGATCAAGGTTGCAATTATCTAAGCAGCAGTTAGTCAACCCTAGCTCAATAAACAGAAGAGTTAATAGTTGAGAAGGAATAATTCTTGAAATTACTGGACAATTAAATGGTTTAGATAGAGGAAGAGAGAGAGTGTTCTTAGAGCAAGAGGATGGTTTAGATGGAGGAAGAGAGGGAGTCTTGCTCAACTGACGATGGGGCTTTATATACCCACGTGACCACAAGGGTTTATTTCGTTAATTTCATCAAAACATAGTAAATAACAGAAATAACTAGTTAAAAAGTTAAAATTATTAATATAGGAATTCTACTGTTTCAAGTGTCTATGAATACTGGGTTCTTATAAAACACTTTATCCTCCTTAGCCACTCCCACATCCGGATAACGAGTCTTGAAGTGTTGAACAAAAGTAGGGGGGCAAACACACACAGGACATGATCACATCTATCAAACAGAGTTAGTGATCGATCTTTTTTACAGGATTGGGTTGTTTTTCTAGCTTCATTTGGGTCCCTTGCTTTGGGTCTATGCTGGAGCTTCATGGACTCATATACCACATGTTTTTTCTTTTGCTACAAGGACGCATGCAATAGCCTGAGGCCGCAAACCACATGCCCCGGGCAAGCCAACCCATCTTTGATGGGCTGACGGGCTCAAGCAGAGGAGGAGAACCTCCCTGCAAAGAAAGGTAGAGGAGGTTTTATATTCTCCCTACTGACTGATGAGAGTAGGGCACTTACCACTTATGCTCCCACCTCATCCTCATATACCACATGTGGTATGCTACTTTTCGATTAATGGCCACCACCTAATTTGCTAATATAACAACAACGGTCTGGAGATTGTCCAAACCATTGACTAACAGCGAAATTAACCTCATTAACCATTTATTATTCTATTTGTTACCTCATGTCTTTCAATCAACAATTCTCAGTCTGTTAACATATTGTACGCACTACAAGTCACTTCCAGAGAAAGAAGCTATTTTACCCATGAATAGGACTATATTTTCTCTCATTGAAGAGCACGGATACTGTGACTTACCAGGGACTCTTATTAATAGCAAAATACATCCATTTCAACTTGCTCAAGTCAGATTTACCACCATGCTCCTTTAACCAATCTCTCAATGCTGGATTGCTGACCCAAACCTGTATTGATGATACACTGGTAGCATGACTCAACTATTCCACAATATGCCATAATTGAAAACTAATAGCTTTGCTGAATGAATCATGCAATTCTGAAATATCCTGCTAATCTATATAATATATTAATATTCCTCGAATGCTATGTTATTCTCGGAAGTTGATTAAATCGAAATGTCGCGAAAAGGTTTCCAAGAGTCGAGGTGCTCCATTAGTTTATGGTAGTGATCCAAACAATGTGTCCTTTCTTGAGTTTCCATAGTATCATACTTAATCCACCGACCTGGTAAGCAGGACATACCCCTCTCTCCCCCCCCCCCCAACCCTTCCCCATTATTTCCATTGGGTGAAAGTCCTCCAATGTAAGACAACTTTAACACCCTCCAAATAGCTTAAATCACTTCAAGCCTTTATAGTACACATGACTTACATCCATATGTATTGGTGGCCTTTGCCAAAGCTAAGATCAATTCATTTTTTAGATAAAAGAAAATTGTATTAAGAAGACTGCCAAAACAGCAGCAGAGGACAAGTTCTCCTCCTTATGAAATTAGAACAGAGTAACAGACTATGCCAGTTTCTTTGAAGCTCAGTTTACGAACAACTCCTAAAAAGGTTTCCAAGAGTCGAGGTGCTCCAATAGTTTATGGTAGTGATCCAAACAATGTGTCCTTTCTTGAGTTTCCATAGTATCATACTTAATCCACCGACCTGGTAAGCAGGACATACCCCTCTCTCCCCCCCCCCCACCCCCACCCTTCCCCATTAGGTGAAAGTCCTCTGATGTAAGACAACTTTAACACCCTCCAAATAGCTTCAATCACTTCAAGCCTTTATAGTACACATGACTTACATCCATATGTATTGGTGCCCTTTGCCAAAGCTAAGATCAATTCATTTTTTAGATAAAAGAAAATTGTATTAAGAAGACTGCCAAAACAGCAGCAGAGGACAAGTTCTCCTCCTTATGAAATTAGAACAGAGTAACAGACTATGCCAGTTTCTTTGAAGCTCAGTTTACGAACAACTCCTGAAAAGCGCCCCCCTCCCCCCCCCCCCTCCTATCATTACCTCCAAATTCAGAGATGTTGTTCTCATATTAAAGCATTGCTAGCCTTTTATATATATATTAACAGTTCCTGATTTGTGTGATTGTAAGTGTAAATGTGACAACAATAACTCCACGAAATGCATCTGAATGTTTGAATAAAAGACAGAGAACACAGCAGGCTGTCTGGAAAAATACAGAAATAAATAAAGTTCAAACTCACGGAAAATAGAGTTCGACCTTCAATATACTTTAAGAGATTTTTCAAGATTAAAGTAGCAATATGGATTTCTAAGTCAAATTTATATTTTTCTCAAAAATTTGTTTGATAGTTTATAATTTCTGCATCACTGAGTTGGGTTTAAAAGGTACTTTATACAAGGTACATTTATACTATTAATTATAATTATAATCAATTTTCAAATAAGAAAAGTGAGATCGAGAAAAGGAAACATAAGTAATTGCAAAAAAATCGTTGATATCTATGAATATATTTAATACAAAAAACATCAAAATTAATGAACATCGCAGAAGACTGAGACCTTTTTTTCTTATTGATATGACTAAACCTATCCAACAACTCCACGAATTTCTAAAGCATAAAGAAAGAAAAAAAAAAAAAAAACAAGCATTTATGGAAGGAAGATTCTATCAGCAAATTCTATTGTATAAGGATGTGTATATATTGAACCTGTTCATGGAATATATCATCAATTATTGTCGCAGCTTTAATAACTAACACAAGAGCTTCCTTGTCAGCATCACTAAGGCCAGTCATCTGCATCAAAACATTTAAAACTAAGTTCATCTTTAGCGTCGCATTCTTCAGGGCAGGCTCAGTGAGAACATCCAAAATGAACTTAGCAAAATTGAGAGAGATAGAAGGAGAGTTACAAGTAAAATACCATATACGCACATGTCATCTCATGGATAAGAATAAAAATGACAAAGGAAGCAACCAAAACAATCAAGAAATACACAGTGAGAGAGTTACAAGGTGTAATGACCTGGGTAACATGTATTATCATATGGCTTTTAACATCTAACAGAGTAAAGAGAAAGTCATTGAAGCAATTAAGAAATGCTACGTACATCAGACTTGCGGAATCCAGACCCTGTTTCAAATCTCATTGCGTCAAGGGAAAATGTGTATCAATGTAAGAAAGACGGTCATATTATGGAGAAAACTCTCAAAACTAAGTGGCTTTGGAGGTTAGCTAGTGGCAAGGAGGTGTTTGGGAAAAATGTAATCAAGCAAGGTCGAGTGTCAAGAGTTTGAGTAGGTGGAGCAAGAAGGCTTCACTTTCCCATGTACAAGTGGGAACTAAGTCGCAGCATTCCAGGTCTTTGGTGGAATTTCAGGTGAAAAGTAGCTCTAGAGTACCCTTTTGGACTGAAACTTGGTGTCTGATGACTCTGATCAACCTTTGAAGGTTTGTTTCGAAATCTTTATAGGGTGCCTACAGTGCAGAAATGGTGTCATGAAACAGCAATCAAACCTCAAGAATAGCAGTGGGATTTCACTTTCTCAAAATTTCCTATTGATTGGGAAAACGAAGAGGATTAACGTAATGGAGTTTCTCTTCAAGACATGTGGTACACTTCAAGGAGAGGAGAGGTCATTTCAGGTGAACGCAACCCTTTGGAGATGTGCTACCATGTTGAAGATATTGTGGGGGCTTTCCTTGAAAGAGATGATCATACCTGACAAGACAAAGCTACTTGATAGGATCTTCTTTGGGAATAGGTGGTGTTCTTGAAATCGCTTTGGCTCCGGGGTCTGAAGTCCCTTGGATCTTATCCTATGTGCCCTCTAGCAGGGATGGCAGGCATGCTGTCATGTAGTCTTTTTTTTGTTCTTATTCTGACTATTCCGTGTTCTCTACTCTCTCTGTTATTGTGTTGTATTATGTGTAATTCTCTTTGAATTTCTTCGATAATGTCCTTATTATTCCTTTTCCAAAAAAAGTAAATAAGTAAATAAATAAAAACTATGATTAAATGGGCCAATTATAGTGACTTTGGTGGCTGAAACCCTATTAAAATCTAAGGCTCCTCCAAAAACATGCTTTTGTTCGAGCAGTTCTTAAGGATAACTGCATAAGATTTCTATGGAGAATATACTTTAGTGCCAGTGGTGGATGAGGCTACTCGGTCTGCAGGTCAACAGGAGGGTGGTACTCCACGGGCTATAGACCAAGGGGCTGCTCCTGTGTTAGACGACCAGAATCTGCCAAAGTCATCAGAAAGGGTGATGGAAAGTAGCCAGCAACGCATTTTGCGCGGGCCGGTTACGGATGTATCGAATAGGTTTAGCCGTTTCTCTATGCTGAAGATGATGTCGGGAACTAGGCCGATGAGGTTAGCACAGAGGACGAGGATGAGTTCGGTTATGAATTTGATCCATTGTTGGTTGGAAACAAACTATTACTAGACGACCTCAGAAGTTATGAAGACTTGGAGTTTGTGTCGGAAACACCGGGAGTTTACGTAGGGGACACTCGGTTATTTGACAAAGAGGGTGGGGAAATTGACTCTCAAATTGGTGATGGCATTTCCCCACGAAAGATCCCTGTCAATGGCGGTTGTGTGGAAAATGATACTCTACATGACCAAAGGGTACTACAAATATCTAAGGGCCTAGAGGAGCTGATTGGGCCTGGTTTAGATGTTTCATTTCAGGTAGGAGAGCCTGAGGGTGACGGGATTTTGCGAACGCCAAAATCTTGCATTTCGAGCCGTTATTCTCTAGGAAACAAGGAGGCCGATGATTGTGGTAATGCAGTTTTGGATATGGGGGGGGGGGGATGTTCCTCACTGATGGCACAGGAAAGAAGGCTACCCTCAGCGAATCCAAGGAAACCAATTACATAGGAAATGAGTCAACTCTTGGCTTAAAGGACGCTGTCGATGTAGGAAAGAAGGCCACTCTTGATTCTAAGATTTCTAGGAAAAAGAATCGTGAGCTAGAGAATTTGAAGTCGGATGTCAATTACGACAGGCATGGGTTAACCCGTAGGAAGTAGTCTTTTTGGCTGTTTTCTCTTTCAGGTTGACGCTTTTTAGGCTTCATCTTTTTTGGAGGATGTCTTATCCTCTGTCATTGTATTCTTTCTTCCTATCTAATAAAAAAATTTCTTATCTAAAAAAAATAGATTTCTATGGAGAATGAATGTCAGATTACCTAAACGGTGTAATCTTAGTGAAAGGAGAAGTTTTGACAGTACCAATATTAATTCTCATCTTCTAAGAACTTGTTTTTGTCCATTTTCCTGTGGCACAAGAACACTCTTGCCTGAAAGCACTCAATCATCTTTCATACCATTGACTCTGGGTACAATGATGATCAGGCTCAGGCCTTCTGAGTTCTCTCTCTTTGGTACTTGAACTTTCTCTTTGATTGGAAGGTTTATTGGGTTCAAGCTAGAAAGGTCAATGATATGCCAGTCTTTGTTTGGGGTATATCCTGCTCGACATAGAAAGGTCAAAGATATGCTGGTGGGTTGCAGAAGAACGAAGAAGGGTTGGATCACTGAAATATAGAGGTTGGTACATTTGATAATCTGCTGGTGCACGTGGACAGAACGGAACCGAAGGATTTTTTAGGGTAAAGTTGGGTAGCCTCATAAGTTTACATTCTCATTATTCTGCAACTATTTTTATAATTGGGGGCCTTGGGGCCAAGTGCTCCACTGTAAGCACACATTATTTCCTGATTTTGTGGACTGAATCCTATAATGATAACCCAAGGGCTTGAAAATTATTGTTCTCAGCCCTCTTCTTTGAAGTGACAGCGCCTAAACATTCCCTTAATAATATTTTGAACACTTTTCAGAATAATAATTATAAGCAACAACTTCTAGAATGTGAGCTATGGAAAGATTGCATAATGTTACTATTAATTAACCATACATTTTTCAGGATCATGTATGTGGGTAGTGAAAGAATTCCAATTATACCAACATATACTGATTTGATGCCCCGCAGCATTCGACATTTGTGGCTTTTGTGGAAAGCCATTCTCTTATAACAGCACATTCTGAACAAATATGGGCAGAAAGGTCTAACTACTCTTTCGTTTTAAATGGCACAACCTCAAGTACCATATCAAAGGCAAAGAGTAAGCACATAAAAATGAGTGCTATCACCATAGTTCATTTCATGATTAAAATAGAAATTGAGGAGGTAAAGGGAACCATATAACCTCCGCATTGAGAGGAATAGGGGCATAACGGTTAAGTTGCCTCTGAATAGCTAAACTTCGTTCCCCTGTGTTGTCTTTGTACCTTCAAAGACAAATAAATGTTAATCAGAAACCCCATTACCTCAGATTGTACACAGTATGAATTTTGAGTATTCTTTACACTGAAGAGGAATTATGAAAATATGGCACATCATCAAGAAGCCCAAAGTGTACCCATTTTGTCAGGCTAACAATAACAGTGCCCGTGATCAAAGAAGGAAAGGACAACACCTCCAGGAAAAAAAAAAATCAAACACTGTTACTATAAAAGTAAATCAGTTTCAGAGGGAGACAAGTTTTACTACTCTTTGGTTTCGGAATGTACAAAATCAATATGGCTCATCAAACTGTCGGCACTTCTTTTTCATTTTTCTTTTAGATAGAGAAAAAGTATTCCTTCTTATTCATTTTTCTTTTAGATAAAGAAAAAGTATTATTACATCCTAAGAGGAGAAGGACTCCTCAAGAGGATTCTAATTCCAAAGCCCAATGAAGCATAACCTGTATGACAGGATACCTACTAAAACATCCTGCAGCCTTAACCCATAAAGAGGCTAAATAGAATAACCTATCACACAACGCCACAACACATCAACTGACATAGAAAAACCAGAAATGGCCCTAGTATTCCTCTCTAGCCGGATGCACCAAATTACTACAAAAATAGTACTCTTCCGCAGCATCTTCTTCACCCTTCTCCACCCAAGCCCCGCCTCGCTTGCAAAAACTCCAGTGTTTGGATACTCCCAAACCTCACCTACGATACCAGATATTCTACTCCAAAGAGCCTGCGCTACTTCACAACTCACAGACATGTGAAGAGGACCTTTGCTAGCTCGACAGAGCAAATAAATATCAGGTGACAAGGCTGGATTTGGCCTCAGATATCATGTAAAGAGGACTCACTGCACTTCTTATTCATTGTAAAACTACCAATGATTGCCGTGCTTCAGATGAAGGGTCAAATAACAGCCTCTCTGTTTTCACAGGGGCAAAGCAGCGTACAGCTGAAACAACCCCCCCCCCCCCCAACACACACACACACTTACTTGCACCCCGCCTAGGTGAGAGACTCTTGGAGACACTGGGGTAATGTTGATCTTGTTGTTGTTATACAATAAAAGTTACAATCGGTTCTGGTATGAAAAGAAAAGAAAACAGAAATTTTATGTTCATGATTTGACTTCTCTTATATTTTAAGATAAAAGAAAAATATATTATTGAAGCTGTGGAAACAGCAGAGGGACAGGAAGTCCTCACACAGCAGTACATTTACAGGTTAGCCACTTAGCTCAGTTCCTTCCCCTGGACAATGGACATCAAGAAACCAGGTAACTCCTAAAAGTTTCTCCCACTCTAGCCCACAAAGAAGCTGCAAAAGTGACCCTATCTCATACAAACTCAGGTGACAAAGTTCTCCTAGAAAATCCCTAGTGTTCCTCTCCAACCAAATACACCAAGGGTTCACAATGGCACTACACCAGAAGCTCCTTCTCCTAAACTTTCCCAAATCCCACAAAGCGACTTGCAGTAGCTCTGAGACTGTCCGGGCAAACCCATTGTTCTACCTGAACATTAAACCTTGCACCAAAGAAACTGGGCCATGTCACAGTGAGGAAAAACATGTGAGCGGGATTCACTGCCATTGACTTTTCTTCTTTGAGTATCACAACTTCCAACAATTGTAAAAGATTATCAAAAGAGAGCAAACCTATTGAGAATAACCAAGAGAACACGTAAATTGTCTGGTTTTTTATTTACAGAGATGGCTGGCAGAATCAACTTATGCAGCAAATAAGAATGAAATACCTCCATACATTTATGTCATAGTCAAAGGAGATATTACCTCTCTGCGATGATGTCAAAAAGTTGGCCATATTGACTATTTACATCATAAGGGACATAATCAGGATCTTTCTTCTTCAGCAAACTTTTGTATTCCTCACAAGATATATATTTAACAGCAGATACTTCTGTTTCCTAAAAAGTTGTAAAACCATATTTAACTCATAAAGCATTGCAGTAGCTGACAGAAAACTGAACACGATTCAAAAGAAGGATTCCTAGAAACTACAAGCATCATCAGAATATATGCTCTTAAGCAATCAGTCTTATCAGGAAATTATTCCGTGGTTGAGATATATGTAGTCCCACTTGATAATATGCCTTCAGAACTCAACTGACAAAGCGAAATAGTAATCAGACACCTAAAAGGAATTGGTAAATGATTTTATCGAAAGCAATACCGACCTGAAGCGTAACTGCCTCCAGAGGGATGGGTGAGAGAGTGGTCACCAAATACACATCATTGAATTCATTATTGATATATTTTCCATCATTAATCACACTGCATTCACAATGAGACGATCTCAGTAAAAAATTCGTACCAGACCGAATCTGAACAAAAAGCAGAATAGCTGCCTAAAACATGTATAAAAATCAAAATATTGTCAATCATTTCGTATTTCTATATGTCCTTGTCATCAAACTATGATGAAAATTTGGATTAAAGGATTCATGCAATCAAAATCCATAGCTTAATCATAATCAACTAATTTTTTTTATTTAGACGGATATTAACTGAGAGTTGAATTGTTGGTTCACCTCCTCTTTTACTAAAATCAGGGCCAACTGTATGTAGCAAAAGCCCCTCCAGAACCCTATCCTATTGGATCGACAGACAGGAGCAATAAATGTACAGCAATCAACAATACGCACACTCATCCAACACCAAAATCAACTGTCTGTTTTAATATAAGCACTCAGAAACTGTGGCAAAAGCAATTTAAGGGCACAAAATAAACTTTTCTCTTCACTAAGTCACATTATAGACAGTATCAATGCTACTAAAGACCACATTTCAACTCTTTTAAGATATAAATATTACACAGAAGCAAGGCTGGAATACAGAGACGATTATCACAAGTAGAACCAGCTCACAGACCACTCTTGAAGAAAAATGAACAGCAATTCAAATGCATCCTTTGGAATGTCGACACCTAGCTCTTCATGAAGTTCCCTCCTGCAAGAGTTTAGAGGAAGCATTAAGAGAATGAGTACTAAAAACAATAGGCATCAAGTTGTAGCTCAGAAAAATAAACATAGAAAAGTTACATGACAAAAAGGTTGGTCAAACAACTTACTGCTAGATGTATGTTCTTTCGTAATGCTATGCACTCCATTTCATTTACTTAAATTGTGTATCTACACCAAAGGTATAATATTCTCCAGTATCATGTACCGTACAAACAAAAACATTTTACATATAACCCTTGTCTCAGATCACTAACGCACTTGTAAATTGCATCAATAGTGACATCGGCTGTACTCAGGCCATATGTTTTTTTAGATGACATGGGTATGCAAGCTATGCTTACTAATCCCATGGGCCCTGAAGTTAGCGACCAGGAAAACTGCCAGTGGCCCTGAGGGAACTCAGGGTTAGCCATATTACCAATACACATTATTCACACCCCTTCATTGCATCATTACCTAGCATTTAACAAGTCATAAGTCTCATAGCACTGCTCAGTATTCAATGTTTGCCATTGTGCTCAGTTTATGCATGTTTCTCTGCTGAAACTCAAGAAATCATAAACAATCACATGAAACCAGGTTTGATGCAAGTACCACCAGAATGCAGATTTATTGAAGGGAGATCATTGTTCCTCTTGGTTTGGACATTTTAACAAATCGAAATCGAACTCACGTTGATCTTTTGGCTAGGGAGTGGAGAGGGGGAAAGAATAAAAACAAAACAAGAAGAAAAGTTACATGGCCATCATGTTCAGTACCCTCCAGGTAAACAGACGACTGGTGGTAATGTGTTAACAAATCTTTAAAATCAAAAGTTAGGATATGGCAAAATTTTCCATTATTTTTGAAGATCTAAGGTCTTTGCTCAAATTATGTCAATAACATGAGGATTTACCAACCAAAGGAAAAAGATTTTAAACACAAAAATTTAAAACTCTGCAAACTCAATAAGTAATACTTAAAACATAGACAGTTAAAAAAATGTTAGTTTCAAACGATTGCAGGGTTAAAACCTCACCTGGCGGTTACAAGAGATGAGTCTCCAGCAGATATGTGGCCAGCACTGGAGATATCCCACTGGCCTGGCCATGAATCTTTACAGTCAGCACGTCTTTGGAGCAGCAGCTCATTTGTACTTTCAGAATATATCCACACATGAACAGCTCTATGATAGTCCCCATCTCTATGGACCTCACCCCTATACAACTCAGTAGAACATGGAACACCATCATTGAGGCAATATCCATCAACAAAAAAAGACATTTATCTTCTGTAATGACTTAGTACATGACTACAAAAGCAAGAGCATCATTACCTTGACTCCCAATATTGTATGAGGGAATGAACAAGTGGGAGTGTAAATAAAAGTACACTCGATTGGAGGAGTCTTACTAAGATCATCACGTCAAAACTCGACAAAAATAAAAAGCACTAATAAATTGGATGGTCCCCCCCAGCCCCATATTTATCACCAATTGGAGAGGTGGGTGAAAGCAGTAATGAGTGTAGAAAACTACATGAATTTTACAGGAATGCACTATGTTGGACACTTGAAAATCAATTGAAGTTATACTATGAACAGAGAAATAATTACATCATAGGAGGACAAGGAGTCCCTAAGAAACACCTGCTTGCAGATGTCAGTGAGAGACACTACCTAATAACTTCTGCCGCGTGCCGCCTTGGCACTGGGGAAGCCAAACTACACCATGTGCCGATGTGGCCCCCTGGCCAACTGAAGGGAAGGGCTACCTCATAAAAAATACAGGATTTTTTCTCTAACCACGGGCACAATTGATGGAAGTGTATGCTCTAACCACGGGCACCAGGAAACCGCAAGAACAGCACATAACCATAATACCTTATTCCCTTGCCCTGCAGCCCAACATGTCTGGCCTGTAACTGCTAAACAATAGTTGCACTTGCAGTACAAACAAAACACTTCCCAAACACCAAAAAGACACCAGATAAAGTCCACGCCATATCACAATGCCAAATAAATGCACAGATTTTTCACTGAGTCACTGTCATTGTTACATATCAAACACAGTGTTGAATCAAATACAGTTCATCACATGACTTGTCAAGTATTTAGTGTGCTACGTCCAAAAAGAGCCGAAATGTAGGGTTGGGCACATGACAAACTGCTTGTAAAGTATTAGGACTGTTTTGGAAATCAAATGATCAAACTTCAATGTTCAGTTTAAGACATGAGCCAAACTTAAGCTTGAAGTTGGGCTTGTTTAAGAGCCAAGATCAATCTTTTTTCTATAAAACAAATATTAGATTGTTGGAATAAAACCTCAAAAAAAAAAAAATTGCAAATTGAAATGGATAACTTCTAGTCTTCTATAGTATAAAATACTGACGAAAATGTATTAGGTAGACAAGGGAAGCTTGAGCTCATGCTCATACTCTTCAAACCACGTTTGAGCCAAGCTCGAGCTCATGCCCATACTCTTTAAACCACTTTTGAGCCAAGCTGGAGCTAAAATTCATGGATTGAACTGGCCTTGAACTCCTTGATTCCAGCCCCACCTTGGTTCGGCCCGTGATCAGCTCTATTGAAATTTATTTCACTTGATGACCCTCAAGAAACAAAGAATTTTTGTTCTAATTGAGACAAAGACCTTCCAGCAAATTTCAGCAAGAATGGTCTCAAAGAAACACTCCAATAAAAACAAAAACAAAAAATTGAAAACCTCCAAAAACCTATCAGAGCTAGCTATACAAACAACCTAATCATGCAAACAGCAAAATGTAACTGAAAAATGAAATCAGGAACTTAAAAGGAGGCAAAAATATAAAACTATAATAATCAAATAAACAAACACTTGAGCACTTGCCCAAAAAATTCATCCCCTATATTTTATCAAATTTGGGTATGAAATATAAACACACAATATTGCAGGATTTCAAATTTGTGTTAATATAGTACAATAATGGAGAGCAATATATCAATATTGGGAAGGATCAAGAGAGAGAGAAAATAAAACCAACCTGGGTTTGCGAACGCCAGTCTTTTGGCCGGTTTTGGTAAGAACGTCTAGGTATTCTTCCACCTCAAGTTGTCCAGCCATGGTTGCTACCACCAGTTCACCAGTCACTATGTACGGACTCAACAAAGACTCTTCGACCTTAATTTTCTCTCTCCACTAATTAGGATGTCCCTACTAGGGTTGAGCAGAAATTCCGGGTACCAAATACCGGAATCGGAATTGGTTAGGAATCGGTGGTTCCGAAATTGCAATTGGTCTAACCAATTCCAATTCCAATTCTCAAATATAGAAACCGGTACCAACCAATTTCAATTCCAATTCCTGACTTTTGGGAACCGGAACCGCTTGGATACCCAGTGTAACAAAATTAAATGACTTTTTTCCTTTGTTAGAAATAAAGAATGGTGATTTTCTGGTGAGGTTAGTAGTTTAAAATTTTCCATTTGTAATTTTAATGTTTTTAATGATGATACTTGTAATATTAATGATTAAATGATTATATACGTTATTTAAATTTTGATTTATAATGTTAAGTAATCAACATTTTGATTGTAGTATTTGATTTTAAGTTTACGGTATTTTTGGAAACTAACATTTATTAGTGTAATATTTTTATTGGTATTTTTTATTATTGAAATATACATTTATTTGATTTAAAAAATAAGAAAATTTGGATTTAATGCGGACTTGGGTACCTAGGAACCGGTGGGTACCCGGTGGATTCAATTCCAATTCCTAGGACTTAGGAACCGGTGCAACCAATTCCAATTCCAATTCCCGCAAAATAGGAACCGGTGGATCCAATTCCAATTCCAGGTAATGTAATACCCGGTGGGTACCCGGTTGTGCTCACCCCTAGTCCCTACCCTCCCTAAACGGTTTTTATTAATCCGATTGGTTAATTAAAAACACAAAATTGTTCACCAAAAAAAGAAAATTAAATACACAAAATTAAGAATAACGGATCGTATATTAAAAGAGTTCGCATTAATATCACATCCCTATTTAAACAATATCATAGGACAATAATATCTTTATTTAAATTTTCACTTTCACGCTATCTTTCCCTTATCAGTTTTAGAAAAGTATGAAAAGTGGACTAATAGCGACTAGCGTAGATCACAATTGGCATTTGATTACCAAATTCTTATTCACAAGTCTAGTTGCTGATGCGACTAGCAAAAAAAGAAGTCATGTTGCTGATCATGAGTAGAAAATGAAGAAAATAATCAATATTTTTGAAGTAGCCATAAAGGAGGAAAATCATGGTTGATTCAAGTACTGAAACTAAAGTGGCACTTTATTGGACACTCATTCTTGACAATATCATCTTTCTCTATGTAGCCAATTGGATAGTTTTCAGATTTAATAAAAGAAAATTTCCATTGAATCTAATGTTCAACAGTCAAATATTTAGCAACCACTCAAAAGAGCAAAGGAACAAGAAAGAAAAAGGAAGAGAGTACTAATTCACATGTCACTTTGATTGTAAGGTGGAGTATCGAATGAAGCGCAGAGACTGAATACCTGCGCTCTATCGAGGCGCAGGAATTTGAACTCTACGCCTAATTCGGGCGCAGCGGTTTCAAGTTGTACGACCAAATTAGGCGCAGGTGAAAACAAACGAAACAAAAAAAATTAAAGTTAATTGCTATCATAGAGAATTTCAGTTGCTGAAAATTTCCAACTCTCTACTATAGGTATCACCGTAGCTATCGGAATTTCAGTTGCTTCACTTGCGTCAAAGGGGGTCGAGGTGGTGTCGTGGTGGCCAGTGGGGGTTGGGGGTGAGCTGAAGGGAAGGGGGATATTTTCGTTTGACCCGTGGATGCCAAAAAAATTAAAGTTAACTGCTATCATAAACTCAGTAAGACAGCATCCATGGATGCCAACAAGATGGTGATGGAGGTTGAGATCAGATGGGAATGGAGATGGTGGAATAATCCGTTCTTAATTTCCTAACTGATGGTGAGTGGGGTTTGGAACTGTTTTTTTCTTTTCTTCTTCTAATTCTTTATTAAAGAGTATTTTGGTAGTTTACATGGGTAGGGGTATGGTATTGTTTTAAATAGGGTGTGGTATTTAGCACCCCCCAGGATTGGGATATTTAGCACCACCCTTAAGAGAAATTTTTTTATTATAAAATAATTTCTTATTCTAAAAATAATTATAATTTATACCACACCTTATTTTAATCAATACCATACCCTAACCTTATTAAGTTACTAAAATAACCTTAAATATCAAAAGAAATAAAAATAAATAAATAAATAAACGCCCCACGCCCCATCCTATTGGCCTACTCACCCGGTCATCTTCTTCCCCAATCCCCTGATACAACCCTTCATCCTCCATTCCCCAATCCCCTAGTACAACCCCTCATCCACCATCCTCAACCCCAACCCCTTAGCAATAACTTAATATCTTTAAAGTGCGAGATGAAAGTTTAATATTAAAGGCTTCACTCAACAAATCTCACTATAAATACTCCAAATCAACCCCTCTCCCTCCCTCATTGTTTAATGTCACTCATTCATTCAATTTCGTGATGGTGGCTATACTTTACTTCCCATTCATAACTATATTTAACTTCATTTATATTTGACTTTTGAAAATCAAGATGATGACTAATTGGTTATAGTTGACTTCTCGTTCATTTACTCTACACATTTTGTTCACATAGACACTTGCGCCTGTTTATGGCGTAACATTTACAAATCTGCGCCTAATTCATACGCAGATTTAATACGCATGTGCCAGTTTTGAGCGCAAGTTTAATTTTCTTATGTCTTTCGTGGGCGCAGGTCGAGATTTTTACTTTTTAAAAAATAATTTATGTACGAACAATATGAATAGAGACCGAAATTGACCTTAAAAATTGTTTTTATACTAGTTTTTGGTTGTTGTCACTATACGAATAGATCCATTGTGTGATTTCACCAAAAGCGTTTATTAGACAATTTACCCAACGGTGTTGTATGACGGAAAATTGATGAATTGTTATAAGTTTGGGGTGGGGGAAGGGGATGGAGAATACTACAAAAAAGTTAAAAAAATGACAAATTTGGCAAAATTTTATTAGAGGTGTGGTATTGCTTTAAAAAGGGGTATGGTATTAATGCCAACTGTTAATTAAATCACAATGTAAAATTTAATACATCATTATCATACCCTTATTTATATCATAGCATAAAACTTTAAGCTTTATTATGAAATAATTAAACCTCATTAGTATTAATTATTAAGGATTAAAGTCTTGAGCTTGTACAGTTAGTAACATAAGACAAGCACGATTGATTAGTGGGTAATAATATAATTAACGTATAAATCAAGAAGATTAGTAGATAATTAACCCGATTTGACCCAACTTTTATATATAGGACATGTATATCTCATTTAGAAACTTTTTTCTAATCTAATCTGTTGAAATAAGATTTATTATTTTTTGACTTACGTAACTAAAGTTATTTTATTTTGTGATATAAAAATATGCTACTAATTATGTAATAAAACCAACTAGTAATGAGGCATAAATGAGTGATGAGTTGTTAGCCTATGTGGCAAGCTTTGCTTATTGGCGCTTAGGTGTCATCAAACTGAATGAGTATGTATAGTACTCTATAATTTAACGAAGGAATCGTATTTTCAAATTTGTTTCTTTCCTTTTTATTTGAATTGACAATTTCAAAACGTAACTAGGTATTTGAAATTTTGGGTATTCGAAAGTCGGGTATCCGATATTTCGGATAGTGGATTTTGATATCCGTATCCGAAAAATCAGATACCCGAAGTTCGATACCCAAAATTTGAGGTACCCGAATACAGATACCCGAAAAATCCGAAAGAGTGCTTTTGACCTATTTTTTAAATACTAAAACTCCCAAAATATCAACATCCAACACTGAATTTCCCAAACATGACAAAGTTTCATGAAAATTGAACATTAATCTATTATTATGTAAATTAATCAACATGAAGTCCACAAATCAAAGTACTAAACCATCAGTTAACTAGTAAGCAAGACAAAATCACCATAAATTTTGAAATTGTCAAACAATATAAATTTCAGATTTGAAAATTTTAGAGTCAAAGCCACCATTGATGCCGAATACCAATGAGAAAGAAGAAGCGGTGTAGACATAACATAGTTCGGTCTACAACAAAATTCACCATAGATACTTAGATACCGAATGAGACTTCAGTTAAGTGATTAAGTTGGCTGGTAGTGCTTGACAAAAGATCCGAACGGCGGTGGAGAGACGTGATTGTTGACCGAGTTGAGTAGTGGTGTTTCGGTTTGCCTGTGAGTGGCGGTGGAGAACGGGGAAGAGAGAGAGGAGAGAGAAAAAGAGTTTGATGCTACTCTTCATAAGGAACCGGGTTTAGACGATTAGTAGGGATTTATGAATTTGAGTGGTCAAAACTCAAATTTGAGTTGCTTATTTAAGCCTCAAAATATTTGAACAAAACAAAAAGAAAGAAATGGCGTAGGTGTTGTGGGTCTGACTGTCTTGAACCCATGACCTTAAAAGCAAAACAAAACTACTTGACCACTGGGTTATGAGGTAGTTTGTACTTAATAACACATAATTTTATACTTATTTCGGATTTCGGGTATCCGAAATATCCGAATTTTTTCAAAAATTATATCGAAACCCGTATCCGAAGTTTCGGATACCCGCTTTTCGGATACTCGCATTCTTGGATAGTTTTGGATCGGATTTTCGGGTTCTCGGATTCTCAGATCGGATTCGGATTATTTTGAACATTTAGGTAAATGTATATCACGTGGTTCATATATGAAGTATGATACGTGGGTGTAAAATATAAATGGTTATACATCTCCAATATAATCAAAGACTACTAGAAAACCTCATCCTCTCATCTTCTCATAATGCCTTTCTCACTCTCTTTCCTACCCACCAAAATGTCCGAACCAACAAGATGACCCGACGGTATAACCCACAGAACACTCTTCGTTAACGGCTCAACAATAGCCTGTGTGGCCAGATTCTCAAATTTTATGCATTAGGACTCGGGAATCATCGCGTTACATGCCAGAGGGCACGTCCCACGGAAATCGGCCGATTGAAGTGGTAAATTGTCAAGTAATCATCTTAAGGTTCGAAGTCGCCACCTTGATACAGCTCGAACAAGGACGGGTTTTTACAAAAGAAGAGTCGTCACCTTGTTATGACCCAAACAAGGAAGAGTTTTTACAAAAGAAAGGGTTTATAAAAGATTTTAAAGAAAACCGATTAAGAAACCCAAAATTTGACTCCATCATGATAAGGCACAAAAATCCTTTGACTGGTCTGCAAATACAAAGATCTTGGTTCGGAGTCTAGGATAGAAGGTGCGGACGTCCTCGGACTCGTCTCTTCCTCTGTACTGAGTACAGGGTCGTTACTAATACGTTGTATTTGTATCCCATATGAAAGCTTTGAATTGAATTAAATAATGCCTAAAATGATAAAGAAGAGCACATATATTTACACGTTGTCACATAGCACACTTGAATGTAAGAAACACTTTTAACCAGTATATTCCTTTATGTACGGCGGGTTGGATAATGCAAATACTGTACTACGTACCATTCATCGTAGGTCTTGAATCTACTCCTAGATCAAAACTCTTAGGTAGTTCTGATCGTGGGATCCGGTTAGTAAGACTCCTTGGGTGCCACTAAGGCGGGTATGTTTGTTTTTTCCCGTAAGGAGGGATATAATTGAGAAACTTATAGGATGACTCGCAACTTAGAGTCGAATTGATATGAGGAACCCCCTACTCTCCTCGAAGAAGTAGGAAATTTAAAAGGCTCAAATGGGATGATTAGCCTACTCATTCGAGGCGTTCAACCCAATAACATTTGGTGATATACAGGGATCAACCCAATTCTAAGCTTTGAGTATAAATATTAGACTTCTCAAAAATATTCGTTCTTCACTAGGGAATAACATTTATTGGGGGTGAGTAAGTAAATTTGTGTAGATGGTGGGTATGTATTGGTGGGTAATGGCTTAAAAGAGTCTTTCTGATAGGATCCCCCGGGATGGACCGAAGCCAAATAAGAGGGGATGATCGATTATTTACTTCTATTTGATTATAGGCATTCTACTAGGGAAAATGGTTGTTAGTGGGGAAATGTGGATTCAAATGGGGAATGTGAATTTCTATAAAGGTGATTTGATGGAATGGTAGGTGGAACACCCATGATCGCGTATAAGCAAATTTCTGATTCTAACCTCGAATTTGACCCTGGGCAGGGATGTGTACATAAACAAATACACTAGTTTTATTGAAAACGTTTTTGATATAATATACATCACAAGTGTGATAAGTTATTTTTATTTTATTTTCCTAGTTGTATGAATGCAAATGTATGCACCGACGCATTCGTCAGAAAGCCTGCGGATTTCTAAAGAGCTTCTCTCTCTAGAAACCCTAGTTCCTCCAAAGCTCTCTTTCAGTCGCCCCAAGCCTCTTTCAAGCCCCCTTTCTTCTAGCTCTCTTCCCAAGCCATCTCTCCTCACCTTCCTCCTCAAGATTTTCTCTAAATTTCTCTTTGCTTGTTAGGTTTCCTTCTTGGTTCAGATCTGTTTATAAACCAAATAAGAAAAAAAAGAAAAGAAGAAGTCAGATCTTGTTTGATTCTCTGAAAAGTGTGAGAATATTGAAACCTTTTCTCTCACTGTCGGGTCATTGGTGCTCGGAAAAGTACCTGTCGAGTTTGCTCATCCTCATCCATCTGGCGACCTTGTAAGACATGGTTGCTTGAAGATCATCCTCGCCCCATTACTGATTCTCGTCTGGAGTTTTGTGGTTATTTGGTTAAAGTCATTTGTATGAATCTCTTCTAGAATTTGGGGGTTTTTAGATCTTGATCTGAAAAACCCAAAGCAAAAAAAAAAAAAAAAAAAAAAATTAAAAACGTCTGGTGGTGGTGTTGAGAGGATTCTGGAATTTGATCCTCTTTGTGTTATTGGGCTATGGAGCTGATGAACAAGATAAAGTTGGAAAAGTAAGATGGTTCAATTTTTAGATTTTATCTAACTTGTATCATTTTTTATTATTCCTGTTTGTTTGTTATTAGCTGTATTTGGTTTGGTTCATTAAGTCCTTCACTAACATGTTATTGAAGGCATCTTAGGTTATAACCTCCAAGATAGGTTACCTGGTTGTCTTGCCTTTTTAGAAAAAAAAAATATATATATGAATACAAATGTACAAAATGCAATTGAAGAGGCCACAGAATAATTGCAAATTTAATATTTACAATGGAATACAAAAAAAAAGTCTAGAAATACTAAAAAGGAGAAAAAGACTTGATTTTCATGTACATGGCACCTCCAAAAATTGATCTTGATCATCATCTTCAAAAGTTGGACTTATTCATAAGGGATTGGATCATTTACAAAAGAATTGATTTATTTACAAAGGGATTGGTTATTTACATGAGCGATTTGAAAGAACCGACAAGGGATTAATCCAAACGCGTCTTATTGACTCTGAATTTATTTTTATAATTAGTGGGACACACTAATAGAATAAACTGGGGAGTTTCGTAATTTTGTTGGGTTTTTTTTTTTGATAATTAAGCGAAAATCGTTTGTATAATCAAACAAAACCATTTTTACAATAATCTGGACAGATATTCTAAAATTCATATCTCGGTCATAACTCAATCAAATCGAGTGCTTCAAAAGCTTAACTTGGTTCATTTTACTTCAAATTTCCACTACAAAAATCACAAGTCAAGAAAGTTGACGGTTGATAGGTTATTTAGGATTTACGAGCTTTTGGAAGTCTTTGGACAGACATTTGGTTTTGTATGTAATGGGAATTATTTTCAAGTGATCTAGGTCTAATATTTACAGGGCATAGACTAGACTTGAAGGTGGATATGTATGCAAAATTTCATGAATTTTAGACAAGTCTAAGGCTCTGTTTGATTCACCTTAATGTTACTAAAATTCAGTTCAGTTCATTTCATGTATAACTTTATCACTCATATAACTTTTCATTCCAAAATAATTTCATGATGATAATTATGTCATCTGAAAGATATCAAAACATACTTTCAAATGAGTCCAATATTGACTATGTTTGGACGAATTTTAAATGGTTAACAGTCAAGTTTAAAAAATCAATTCAGTTCACTTCAGTTTTATCCAGGTGAATCAAACGGAGCCTAGATGATTTAACGAAAATAAAAAAAAGAACTATATAAAAGCCCTAATGTTCTAAGCTAACCCATTGTCTTTTATTTTGACAGAACCAAACTCGGTTTTGATTAATTCATTAAAAATTGAAAACACATCAAAATGGAGTGATTCCAAAGTCCTAATTGATTTTTATTGAGTCTACTATCCAAATCAAATTTCATCTTTCATTGAAGAGGTGCTAAATAACAAAGAACTTTCAGTTAAGTGAATATTATCATTTCCGGCCTATACTAGGTTGGTTAATTTTAGAATTAAATCTATTTTATTAAAGTTGAATTTTTTTTTCAGATTGAAGTAGACACATTAAGGACTAACTACAAAAATTAACAAAAAAAAACGCTATCCTAAGTGGTCTATTTGAGCCATTAATTTACAAGGTCGAAATTTGAGAAAAACTTCGGAAGTACAACATTACTTCGTCATTCAACAATTCATTTAAAATTCATTTGGTATCCAAAATGGACGAAACATGTGGATGTAGTCATCTAGGAAAGTCTTCTTCAATTTTCTCAAAAATAGACCAAGCTCAAAACTAAACCGTTCATTAGTTATTTACAGATCTATGGGCGTTGGTAGTGTTTAGACATAGCAACTTCAAAATGAGATTGTGGCAGATTGAACTGTTATATGTGGATGATTATTATCTCATGAAAAAGCCCTCTATACAAGTTTTCCTATGACACGAATTTCATCAATTTCCAACTGTTATATCTTCCTAGTTCTACAAATGAATTATGTCATAAAAACTGTCAACAATCCGAATTATTAGATATTTGTACAAAAAATAAATCTGAGGCTTCTATATGCAAAATGTCATTTTTTTTTTATTCAATTTCAATTATATAAAATGGTGATGAGAAAGAGAGGAATATTCATTGATCACACAATTTTGGCACAAATAACTATCAACCTCACCGCAAAAAATCACTCTCTACAAGCTCGATCTAAGTCTCATATGGAGACGGGTTCGCGTGGGCACTTGAACCCTTACTTATAAACTTTGACCGCTTAAAAAATTGGGTGGGGCATGACCACACCTATACTTAGTCCAACCGGTGAAAATTGGGATTATTAAAGGAGATAATATTGTTTAATAACAATTTATATATACAAAATGAAATTGTTAGTGAATACACTTAAAAAAATAATTGAAAAAGAGAGATAAAAGATTACTCTTGCGTAGATCTAGAAATCTCAATCTTCAAAATTAAATTAATTAGCACAAACGTCATTTAGTTTGCACTAAAGTTTTAGAAACTTTGAAAATTGAATTAAATGTTAAAAAAATATAATAGGAAAATTAGAGAGAGAAAGATAGTTTCGAAAAATAGAGAGGAGAAAGAAGCAAAGGGCCATCAAAAAATGAGTTAAGGATGTATATATAGGGAGTTGAAAATGGAAGAAAATTAGGGTTAGAAGAATGAATGGTTGGATGGGAGGATAGGTGGATGGTGAGATGGGGAATAGAAATGAGTGGAGGGAATGAGTGACAAGTGTCACAAATGTGGAGAGGATAAATGTTGGGGAAATATAGTGAGGTGGGAGTGAGTATGAGAGGTAAGGTGGAAAGATGAGATAAGAAATAGGAAAAAAATACATTAAATAAAAATAAAAAATGTGGGGAGGGTATTTTCTTTTTTATTTTTGTCTTTTTCTTTTTCTTCTCCTTTTTTCGGATAAGAGGAGAGATGTGTTTTAATTTGTTTTTTTGGGTGGGGGTTAATTTATTAAAAGGTAGCGGTATTTTGGTAATCTCACTTATCACCATAATTGTTTTTTTCCTTAGTAAATGGACGAGACTATAGCAATATTGTGATGTCATGTATGACATCATATTATGATGTCATGAAATGATGTCATGCAGGGGCAGATTTATTGTGGTGCCTTGGGTTCCAGGCAACCATATTATCAAAAAAATGGTCTAGAAAAGTAAAGAAAGGGGGGGGGGGGGGGAGTTGGAAGTTACTCAAAATGCCACCAGATTTCCAATGGTTGAAGGAGCAAATGGAGGCCAAAAATATAAAACCAAATAAAAAACTGACACAAAGAGGCTCTACAGATCACAATCATTCACAGTCTCATAGAGCTCTACTGTTTGAGTAGTTCCACTCTCCTCTCTCTATCTCCCTCTACTAGTCTACTCTCCCTATTCCCTCAATCTCTATCTTTCTATATCTCTTTCCCGTTTCCCTCTACTGCTACATATCTTTTTCCCTCTCTAACAAGCATTTTTTTTTTTGTAAAAGAGCCCAGCAAGGCAGGATAGCGGGAAGCACTTAAATGAGTGGTTCATTATGGAGGCTCCAATCCAATTTGTTTGCTCCCTTTTATTCATCAACAATGAAGAAAAGAAACTAGATTTTTGGATAAACGGAATCAAAAGATTATTGGTCTAATAAAAATCCAATTGTAATTTTTTATATTATTATTTATAGAACTTTGTTCTAAGTAGTATGCTTTACTAAAAAAAAATATTTGGGTCACCACAATATTAAATTTCTAGATACGCCACTGATGTCATGTATGACATCATATTCGATTCCTTTTTTTATTTTATATTTTCTCTTTTTTGCCTTTTTGATTTATTTTCTCTTTTTGGATTTTGGGCTTTGGGCTTGGCCTTGTTAAAGGGTCGGGTCACATTATGGACCTTAAATGTTCCTTTAGCCCAAATGACTTATTCTAATTAAGACAATAATGAAAATAATACTAATAACTTTAATACTAATTCTAAAAATTTACGAGTCAAATTACGGTGTCTACAGGGCCGAGGGGTTCGGAGTAAAGTTAATGCCTACATACCGAATGGGTTGATTCAAGCTGCTCAAGTTATGGTAAAGCAACCAAAAAATCATATACAGTTTGCTGGCAGTGTAACATTCACTATAGGTCCAGTTTTTCAAGCCAACCCTTATTTCAGAGACAAAGATGTTCGTATATTTTACCGTTGGAGGGGTGGTGTATCGAGCATAGCGGTGAATAGGGTGGACAATAAGAACCTGTCGCCCGGTAACAATTGTCATTACTAGTTATTATCAAAAATTTATTATCCTTAAAAATTTTTGCCCTTGTTCTCATAATCTGATTTGTTTTCGTTCTTTTGGTGGAATAGGTGCATGATCGATGATATGGAGTGTGTACGGGTTGCTGGTGGCTGATCGAGGATGGATGGATCATGTAAGATATTTGTGTTGACGTTGGCTAATTATTGTAGTAGTGTGCCCATTGGACTGAAAAAAAAATATATCCTGATGTGATTTAGCTTGTACTGTTTAGATAGTAACTAGAATTGAAGCTCAAGCTCGTGCGCGGCACGGGTTGGTATTAATATTATGTGCATGTGTCTCGCCAAAAAACAACTTCGTTTATGTAATTTATTCAAACTAGTGTGGGTGCCCGTGCAATGCATGAGCTTAGTATTTTTTTTGTTTTCCTTTTCATTCTTTTCTTTTGGTTTCCATATAGGTTCTACGTTCATAATGTTGTTTGGTTTATGACTATCTAGACAGCTATGTTAGCCTTTGTTTTGTCATTCATCAAATGATGTTCTCAGGCGGTATATAACAATATGGTTTTCATCTGGGTTTTTTTTTCATTGGGTTTATTGCTTCCATGATTGTTGTTTGTTCTTTGTTAACGACATTTGTATTATGAAAAAACTACATCATGGAAGCAATAAACCGCCCTTACAAGCCTATTAGGACCTGATAACCGACCCTAGGGGCCTCCCATGTCCCTTAGGGGTCTCCCGTGCGATATGAGGCGAAAATATTAACGTTGAAAAGTTTGCGTCCGGAGGCCCAAAACACGTCCCCTAGAGCATTCCCGGGGCCCCGTTTCCGTTTTCGCCCGAAATTTCGGGGGCTCTATTATGGCCCTAGGGGACCCCCGGTGCCCCGGGAGGGTCACCTTCATCCCCGAACTGTGATATCACCCATGTTGCCCGTTTTCGGGCCTTAACATTGGCATCGCGTCAAACCGCCCTTACAAGCCTATCAGGGACCCAATAACTGACCCTAGGGGCCTCCCATGTCCCCTAGGGGTCTCCCGTGCGATATGGGGCGAAAATATTAACGTCGAAAAGTTTGCGTCCGGAGGCCCAAAACACGTCCCCTTGAGCATTCCCGGGGCCTGGTTTCCGTTTTCGCCCGAAATTTTCGGGGGCTCTATTATGGCCCTAGGGGAACCCCAGTGCCCCGAGAGCGTCGGGAGGGTCATACTTATCCCCCGAACTCCGATATCACCCATGTCGCCCGTTTTCGGGCCTTAACATTGGCATCGCGTCAAACCGCCCTTACAAGCCCATCAGGGACCCAATAACCGACCCTAGGGGCCTCCCATGTCTCCTAGGAGTCTCCCGTGCAATATGGGGCGAAAATATTAACGTCGAAAAAATTACGGGCGAAAACGGAAACCGAGCCCGGGAACGCGCTAGTGGGACGTGTTTTAGGCCTCCGGACGCAAACTTTTCGACGTTAATATTTTCACCCCATATCGCACGGGAGACCTCTAGGGGACATGGGAGGCCCCTAGGGTCGGTTATTGGGTCCCTGATAGGCTTGTAAGGGCGGTTTGACGCGATGCCAATGTTTTTTTTTTTGGGTGCAAATCAGAACTTGTATTAATACTAGCTGTAATGTAGCAAGATTACAGCCCACAGGGCAATGTAAATTCAAGGCCACCTACTAGGTAGGGTTCCTTAGGATCTACATCCCCTAACAACCATACAGACCTAACATTACTGGATCAGCACACTACAACCAGTGGTTCACCATAACTGAAACATAAAACAAACATTTCCTACTTACAGCAACTACAAAAACATAGTAAAAATAACATATTACAAAATCCCTATCCATCTCTTATCCTTGCTGTTGATCCTCCTCTTGCTGATGCCTTGCTGTATTCTGATTCTGATTACCTGCTGAATCTGCTGCATGATCTGCGACAGGGGCATTCTGCTCCCCTCAAAATATTGGATGTTCCTGCATCTCCATATCCAGTAAACTGCTGCTGCAAGCCCTGCTGCATACACTTCCTTCCTGAATCTTGAGCATTTTTGCCTACTTATCCAGTTGAGCATGCCCTGGACTGTATTTGCTTTTGCTGACATTTGCATCCAACCTTTTAACTGAGCCAGAACCTCTGTGGATACACTACAGCTGAAGAACAGATGATTATGATCTTCTAGTTTCAACTTGCACAAGTAACACATAGCATCTCCATTCAAGAACCCCATTTTCTGCATCCTATCTTTAGTTAGCAGTCTCCCCATTTGAACCAACCACAGGCAAAAACTTTGTCTAGGCATAGATATCTTCCCCCAAATCAAATGAGCATGTCTGTATTTTGGCATGTCTCCTGTCAATACTCTGTAACCACTTGCAGCAGAATAGATCCCATCAGGTGCACCCTTCCACACTCCCCTAGCTGAATAATGATCCTGGAAATAGCTTTTGATTTTATTAAGCTTTTTCCAGTACCAACTAGTTCCCCACACAGGAACATAGTTCTAGAAATTATCTCCTTTCAAATAGAACCCATTAATCCATTTTACCCACAGTGTATCTTTTTTGGTGGCTAAATCCCAAACATGCTTCCCATTTAGAGCTATGTTGAACCATTTGCAGTTTTTAACATTTAGTCCATCATTTTTCCTTGGTCTGCATACAATATCCCAGGCCACCAAACTTGTCTTGTGCTTCTGTTCAGTAGATCCCCACAAAAATAATCTGCATTTTTGCTCTACACTTTTCAGTACCCCAGCAGGCATTATAAAGATGCTCGACCAGTATACATGTATAGAGAATAATACAGAATTAATTAGTTGAGCCCTTCCTGCATATGAGAGGTTCTCGGAGGCCCAAATCTGCAATTTTTTTGTCATCTTATCCACCAAGCATTCACAATCTAATTTGCTCCATTTAGATGGAGACAGTGGAACACCCAAATATTTCATGGGCAATGTACCCTCCCTAAACCCTGACACACATAACAGCTCATTCTTAATTTGTTCACTTACACCAGCTACATAAATGTTAGATTTCTCCTTGTTTGCAAACAAACCAGTAGCTTGTGAAAAATAATTAATGCTGTTCATCATGATACTCACAGATTCAGGGGCAGCTTTGCAGAAGCACATCAAGTCATCAACAAAGCAGAGGTGACTCAGTGCCAGTTCTTTGCACATGGGATGCCAATTGAAGCTCTTGTCCATACAAGCTATCTTCAGGATTCTTGATAAGTATTCCATTACCAAAACAAAGATTAATGGAGAAATTGGATCTCCCTGCCTAATGCCACGTTTTGCAGTAAAGTATCCATGTGCTTCCCCATTCATATTGATGCTGAAGCTAGCAGTTTGGATGCACTCTAGTAACCAGCCACTGAACTTTATAGGGAAACCATACCCTTGCAGCATTTCCTTAATAAAACCCTAATGAATTGTGTCATAAGCTTTCCTTAGATCAATCTTCATCAAACACCTAGGAGAGGATTGTTTCCTCCTGTAATGCTTAATAAGATCCTGACATATCATTATGTTGTGAACTATTGACGTCTGTGCCACAAAAGCTCCCTGGTTCATAGAGACAAGCATAGGAAGCACTCTTGCCAATCCCCCACACAAAATCTTGGAGATGCATTTGTAGATGGTATTGCAGCATGCTATAGGCATGAAGTCAGATGCCTTCTCAGGATTAGGTATCTTCTGCACAAGACACAGGTTTGTGGCATTCACCTCTTTGAGCATTTTAGAGGAATCAAAAAAACCTATAATAGCATCAGTCACTTCTTGCCCCACAATGCCAAGCTTCTTTGAAGAATCCTGATCCAAAACCATCAGGGCCTGGGCTTTTGTTACAGTCAATATCAAACATGGCTTTCTTCACTTCATCAGCATTCACAGGGGCACTCATGGTCATCTGTTGATGCAAGTCTAGTCTGTGACCTGCAAAGAAAAAACTTTCTTCTGCTGTAGTGTCCCTGACACCTGAGACCCCCATCATCTCTCTGTAAAACCCCACAAATTCCTCCATAATCAAATTCTGGTCTTCCAATAGGACACCCTCCTGTGTCTTGATGGAAAGCAGTCTGTTCTGTTGTCTCTTCTGCTTCATAACTGCATGAAAGGACTGAGTGTTCCCATCTCTCAATTGAACCCATTTGGCCTTGCTCTTTTGTTGTAAAAAATTCTCAGCTGCCATATTCACCTCATTATACCTCTTCCTGGCCTGTATTTCTTTCTGCTGCAATGCCTCAGTTAGAGGCTCCTTGTTTGCTTCTGTCTGAGCTTGAGTCATAGCAATTCTAGCAATATCAACTTGAGCTAAGATGTCACTAAATTCATCCCTATTTAGCTTTTTCAGCACTGACCTCACCCTTTTCAGTTTCTGATAAACTCTAAACATTTTTGTGCCTTGTGTTCTGAAATTCCAGGCTTGCTGCACCATTGCTTGGAATTCAGAGTGGAGGCTCCACATGTTAAAGAATTTAAAGGGGATATTTCTTTTTGTGCATTCTTTATGAAGAGTTAAGCAGATTGGAGAGTGGTCAGATACACCCTCTGGATGAAACTGTAGAGCACATTGATCAAAATCCTGAAGCTAGAGGCTATTGGCAAAAGCCCAATCAATTTTAGAGTATACTCTCCCTCCCCCCTCATGCCTATTATTCCAGGTATATTGACACCCAGACCAGCCCATTTCAGTGAGGAAACAGTCTTCAATGCAAGCTTTAAAATCCTGTATTTCAGCATATGTAACTGGTAATCCTCCTTGTCTATTGCCAGGTAACAAAACATTGTTGAAATCCCCACCAACAATCCAAGGTTTATTGCAATTAATTGCAAAATCAGTAAGATCCTTCCATAACTGTTTCCTATCCTCCTTTTCATTTAGACCATATACAAAACTCACCACAAACTCCATTTTTCTCACTATATTAATCACTTTACAGATGATCATTTGCACAGAAGAAAAAATCACATCAACATGAAAAAAAATTTGGCAACCATCTTATCCAGATTCTTCCCAACCTGTGATCATTATGATTACTATAGGATTCCCAACCTGGCATGAAACTTTTTTTACATTTTTCCAGATTAACTAATCTAATTTTAGTTTCTAGAAAAGCCACCAAACCACAATTATTCTTTTTGCAGAAAAGGGCAACATCCCTCTGCTTATTAGGGTCATTAAGGCCTCTAACATTCCATATAAGGATCCTATCCATGACTACCAGTCAAGATAGGAGACTTACCATGTGGTGGCACCTCACCTGTGATCTGACCCTCCTGTATCCCTGGCTCTACTGCTTCACCTTGTACCATTTGCACCTCCTGCACTCCTCCTTCATTTTGCAGTATATCAAAAGAATTCTGTAACTTGGGGTTGACATTTTTAGGTTGCTGAATTTGTCTGTAGTTGCCTCTTCCTGCTCTCAATCCTCTCCCTGCATTCCCCATTCTACCTCTACCTCTCCCTGCATTCTGCCATTGCTGGTTCCTAGGGATTTCTTGCTGTAAAGGTTGGTTCTGCACAGGCACAGGTTGATTCACAGGGGCAGAAACAACTTTCTTCTTTCTGCAATCAGGCTCACTATGCCCATATTGTTTGCAATGACTGCAAATTATAGGCTTCCAGTCATATTCCACCTCTTGTTCAACAATATTCCCCTTCTCATTCTTAAAATGCACCTTGTCAGGGTAAACACCTCCTATTTCAACTTCAACCAGCACTCTAGCATAGTGAATCCCCACCTTGAGCTCTGTGTTCCTGTCAGCCATCATTGGCCTGCCAACTAAACTTGCAATTTTTCTCAATCCCATTGCATTCCAGTATTTGACATTTAACCCAGGGAATTTGACCCATATAGGAACAGACGTAAGTTCCTCATGAGCATAATCCACATTTTCAGACCATGGCCTGACTATCATAGGTTTATTATCAAAATGATAAACCCGTTCCTGTAACACAGCATCTCTTTGCTCCAAAGAGTCAAATCTAACCAGAACTAAGCCATTTTTCATCATCGCAATTTTATTCATCCCCCGTTTTGCCCAAATTCTTCTTAGAAACCCACTGAAAACATTAATTGGGGGCCTTGACCCCATGACATAGCATACAATCGCTTGGTTCCAGTAGCTAATTTCAGATTCAATATCCATGAAATTAATTTCCCCAACTGGTTTACCCTCATGCATAACAGGTGCAATAAAATCCAATTTAAACCCAGCATTTTTCAATTTGGTTATATCAAATTTTTCCCAGGCTGAGATCTTACCAACATCTGTAGATTGCTGCTGTTTGGTTTGCTCTGAAGTTTCAGCTTCATCTTCCCACGAGAAATGAGTTTTGGCCTTCTCCTTCATCTTCGAGAGCCATGAGTTAATTTTCTCTCTTGCTAGTTCCATTTGTTGTACCGTTTCAGGTTGAACCTCAGGCGTCATGATTTCAGGGGCCTCCAATTCGTTTGTGATATTTCGAACTACCCGATCTAGGTTATCTCGGGTGGTACTGTTACATTGCCTATGAGTTGCGTTTTTTGTAGGACATGGGGGAGCCACTGAATTTTCCGCTTCATCACCGTGGTTTTCAGTCCCTCGCTTTGCTTTATCCTTCTTCCCCATTAAAACTCAAAGCTTCGTTAATGGCTAACGAGCAGTGTAGAGGAGAGAGGAGAGAGCATTTCTAGAGAGAGAAAACGGAAAACAAAATGAATGTTACCGCGATGCCAATGTTTTTTTTTTTGGTGCAAATCAGAAATTGTATTCAATAACTAGCTGTAATGTAGCAAGATTACAGCCCACAGGGCAGTGTAAATACAAGGCCACCTACTAGGTAGGGTTCCTTCGGATCTACATTCCCTAACAACCATACAACCCTAACATAACTGGACCAGCACACTACAACCAGTGGCTCATCATAACTGATACAGAAAACAAAAACATTTCCACTTACACCAAACTACAAAAACATGGTACAAATAACAAATTACACACTTCCTATCCATCTCTTATCCTTGCTGTTGATCTTCCTCTTACTGCTGCATTGCTGTATTCTGGTTCTAACTACCTGCTGAATCTGCTGCATGATCTGCATCATTGACATTCTGCTCCCCTCAAAATATTAGATGTTCCTGCATCTCCACATCCAGTACACTGCTGCTGCAAGTCCTGCTGCATACACTTCCCTCCTGAATCTTGTGCTTTTTTGCCTACTTATCCAGTGCCCTGGATTGTGTTTGCTTTTGCTGACATCTGTAACCATCCTCTTAGCTGATCCAGAATCCCTGTTGATACACTACAGCTGAAGAACAGGTGATTATGATCTTCTGGCTTCAATTTGCACAGGTTGCACATAGCATCTCCATTCAGGAAACCCATTTTCTGCATCCTGTCCTTTGTTAGCAGTCTTCCCAATTGAGCCAGCCACATGCAAAAACATTGTCTAGGCATGGTTATCTTCCCCCAAATCAAATCAGCATGTCTGTATTTTGGCATGACCCCTGTCAGTACTCTGTAGCCTCTTGCAGCAGAATAAAACCCATCAGGTGCACCCTTCCACACTCCTCTAGCTGAATATTGATCCTGGAAATAGCTTTTGATTTTATTAAGCTTTTTCTAGTACCAACTGGCTCCCCACACAGGAGCATAGCTCCAGAAATTGACTCCCTTCAAATAAACCCCATTTATCCATTTTACCCACAGTGTGTCTTTTTTTGTGGCTAGATCCCAAATATGCTTCCCATTTAAAGCTATGTTGAACCATTTGCAATTCTTAATATTTATTCCACCATTTTTCCTTGGTCTGCATACCATGTCCCATGCCACCAAACTTGTCTTATGTTTCTGGTCAGTAGATCCCCACAGGAATGATCTGCTTTTTTGCTCTACACTTTTTAGTACCCTAGCAGGCATTATAAAAATGCTCGACCATTATACATGTATAGAGAATAATACAGAATTAATTCGTTGAGCCCTTCCTGCATATGAGAGATTCCTGGAGGCCCAAATCTGCAGTTTTTTTTTTGTCATTTTATCCACCAAGCATTCACAATCTATTTTGCTCCATTTAGATGGAGACAGTGGAACACCCAAATATTTCATGGGTAGTGTACCCTCCCTGAACCCTGATAAACCTAACAGCTCACTCTTTATTTGTTCACTTACACCAGCTATATACATGTTAGATTTCTCCTTATTTGCAAACAAACCAGTAGCTTGTGAAAAATAATTAATGCTGTTCATCATGATACTCACAGATTCAGGGGCAGCTTTGCAGAAGCACATCAAGTCATCAGCAAAGCAGAGGTGACTCAGTGCAAGTTCTTTGCACATGGGATGCCAGCTGAAGCTCTTGTCCATACAGGCTATTTTCAGGATTCTTGATAAATATTCCATTACCAACACAAAGATTAATGGGGATATTGGATCATCCTGCCTAATGCCACGTTTAGCAGGAAAATATCCATGAACCTCCCCATTCATGTTGATGCTGAAACTAGCAGTTTGGATGCACTCAAGTACCCAACCAATGAACTTTACAGGAAAACCATACCCTTGCAGCATTTCCTTGACAAAACTCCAATGAATTGTGTCATAGGCTTTTCTTAGATCAATCTTCATCAAGCATCTAGGAGAGGATTGTTTCCTATTGTAATGCTTGATAAGATCCTGACAAATCATTATGTTGTGTACTATTGATCTCTGAGCCACAAAAGCTCCCTGGTTCACAGAGACAAGGTCAAGAAGCACTCTTGCCAATCTCCCACACAAAATCTTGGAGATGCATTTGTAGATAGTATTGCAGCAAGCAATAGGCCTGAAATCAGATGCCTTCTCAGGATTTGCTATCTTCTGCACTAGACACAGATTTGTGGCATTCACCTCTGTAAGCATTTTAGAGGAATCAAAAAAGTCAATAATAGCATCAGTCACTTCGTTCCCCACAATATGCCAAGCTCCTTTGAAAAACCCTGATCCAAATCCATCAGGGCCTGGACTTTTATTACAGTCAATATCAAACATGGCTTTCTTCACTTCATCAGCATTCACAGGGGCACTAATGATCATCTGTTGATGCAAGTCTAGTCTGTGACCTGCTGAAAAAAAACAATCTTCTGCTGTAGTGTCCCTGACACCTGAAACCCCCAGCATTTTCCTGTAAAACCCCACAAATTCCTCAATAATCAGGTTCTGGTCTTCCAATAAGACACCCTCCTGTGTCTTGGAATGCAGTCTGTTCTGTTGTCTCCTCTGTTTCATAACTGCATGAAAGAACTGATTGTTCCCATCTCCCAACTGAACCCACTTAGCTTTGCTCTTTTGTTGTAAGAAGTTCTCAGCTGCCATGTTCACCTCATTATACCTCATTCTGGCCTGTATTTCTTTCTGCTGCAGTGCCTCAGTGAGAGGCTCCTTGTTAGCTTCAGTCTGAGCTTGAGTCATTGCAATTCTAGCAATATCAGCTTGAGCTAGGATATCACTAAATTCATCTCTATTTAGCTTTTTCAGAACAGATCTCACCCTTTTCAGTTTTTGGTACACTCTGAACATTTTTGTGCCTTGTGTTCTGCGATTCCAGGCTTGCTGCACCATTGCTTGGAATTCAGAGTGGAGGCTCCACATGTTAAAGAATTTAAAGGGGATGTTTCTTTTTGTGTATTCTTTGTGAAGAGTTAAGCAAATAGGAGAGTGGTCGGATACACCCTCTGGAAGAAACTGTAGAGTGCATTGATCAAACTCCTGCAACCAGAGACTATTGGCAAAAGCCCAATCTATTTTAGAGTATACTCTCCCCCCCCCTCATGCCTATTATTCCAGGTGTATTGACACCCAGACCAGCCCATTTCAGTGAGAAAACAACCTTCAATGCAGGTTTTAAAATATTGTATTTCAGCAAAAGTAACTAGTAGTCCTCCTTGTCTATTTCCAGGTAGTAGGACATTGTTAAAGTCCCCACCAACAATCTAAGGTTTATTGCAATTAATTGCAAAATCACTAAGATCCTTCCATAATTGTTTCCTGTCTTCTTTTTCATTTAACCCATATACAAAACTCACCACAAATTCTTTTTTTCTCACTATATTAATCACCTTACAGATAATCATTTGCACAGAAGAGAAAATCACATCAACATGAAAATTATCTGGCAACCATCTTATCCAAATTCTTCCCAACCTATGATCATTATGATTACTATAGGATTCCCACCCTGGCATGAACCTATTTTTGCATTTTCCCAGATTAATTAATCTAATTTTAGTTTCTAGAAAAGCCACCAAACCACAATTGTTTTTTTTGTAGAAAAGGGCAACATCCCTCTGCTTATTTGGGCCATTAAGGCCTCTAACATTCCATATAAGGATCCTATCCATGACTACCAGTCAAGATAGGAGACTTACCATGTGATGGCACCACACCTGTGTTCTGACCCTCCTGTGTTCCTGGCACTGTTGCTTCTCCTTGTGCCAGTAGCACCTCCTGCTCCCCACCTACACTTTGCAGTATATCAAAAGGGTTCTGTAGCTGTGTGTTGGCAGTTTTAGGCTGTTGAAGTTGTCTGTAATTGCCACTTCCTGCTCTCAAACCTCTCCCTGCATTTCCCATTCTACCTCTACCTCTCCCTGCATTCTGCCATTGCTGGTTCCTAGGGATTTCTTGCTGCACAAGTTGGTTTTGCACAGGCACAGCTTGGTTCACAGGCCCAGACATAGCTTTCTTCTTTCTACAGTCAGGCTCACTATGCCCATGTTGTTTGCAATGACTGCAAAGTATAGGTTTCCAGTCATACTCCACCTCTTGTTCAACAATATTCCCCTTCTCATTCTTGAAATGGACCTTGTCAGGGTAAACACCCCCTATTTCCACTTCAACTAGCACTCTAGCATAGTGAATCCCCACCTTGAGCTCTGTATTCCTGTCAGCCATCATTGGCCTACCAACTAAGCTTGCAATTTTGCTCAAACCCATTGCATTCCAGTATTTGACATTTAATCCAGGAAATTTGACCCATATAGGAACAGAAGTGAGCTCCTCATGAGCATAATCCACATTTTCAGACCATGGCCTGACTATCATGGGTTTATTATCAAAATGGTAAACCCCTTCCTCTAGTACAGCATCCCTTTGTTCCATAGAGTCAAATCTAACAAGAACTAATCCATTTTTCATCATTGCAATTTTATTCATTCCCCGTTTTGCCCAAATTCTCCTTAGAAACCCACTGAGCACATTTATTGGTGGCCTTGACCCGATGACATAGCAAACAATCGCTTGGTTCCAGTAGCTAATTTCAGATTCGATGTCCATGAAATTAATTTCCCCAACTGGTTTACCCTCATGCATAACAGGTGCAATAAAATCCAATTTAAAGCCAGCATTTTTCAGTTTGGTTATATCGAATTTTTCCCAGGCTGAGGTCTTACCTAAATCTGCATATTCTTGCTGTTTGCCTTGCTCAGAAACTTCATCTTCATCTTCATCCGAAAATTGATTTTTGGCCTTCTCCTTCATCTTCGAGAGCCATGAATTGATTTTTTCTCTTGCTAATTCCATTTGCTGCACCGTTTCAGTTTGCACTTCAGGCGTCATGACTTCAGGAGCCTCCAATTCATCTGTGATATTGCGAACAACCCGATCTAGGTTGTCTCGGTTGGTACTATTACATTGCCTATGAGTCGCATTTTTCATAGGACACGGGGGAGCCATTGAATTTTCCGCAACATCACCGTGATTTTCAGACCCTCGCTTTGCTTTATCCTTCTTCCCCATTGAAAACTCAAAGCTCCGTTAATGGCTAACGAGCAGTGCCGAGGAGAGAGGAGAGAGCATTTTCTCCGATGTGGCTGCGATGCGAATGTTTTGGCTGCGATGCCAATGTTTTTTTTTGGTGCAAGTCAGAAATTATATTATTGCTCACTGTAATGTAACAAAGATGACAATCCTTAGGCAATGTAGATCCAAGGCCACCTACTAGGTAGGGTTCCTTTTTACTACATCCCTTTACTACCTTACAAACCTTCAATCTGGTGCAACTCACTACAGGCAGTGGTTCACCATTTCTGTAAACATAACAAATTACAAAAATTATTTCTGACTTACAGCAAAATACAAAAACATAATAAGCTAAAAATATTACAACTTCTTCTAGCCTTTTCAAATCAGCTGGAATCTGTTTCATTCCCCATTCTGCCTTGCTTCATCAATCTGCTGCTGATTACCTGCTGAACCCTGCTGCCTGAATTCCTGCACAGGTGCTTATGCCTTTCATATCTGCTGGATTCTCTGCTGAACCCCTGGTGTAATCTGATTCCGACTTTCTGTTGGAGCTGTTGTACTAAATCTACATAGATTAAGTGCATAGAGCAGTTAAACTCTTTCTATCCATCTTTTATCTTTGTTGTTGATCTTCCTCAACCTGCTGCATTGCTGTATTCTGATCCTCACTGACTGCTGAATCTGCTGCATGGTCTGTGTCACAGACAGACTGCTTCCCTCAAAGTGTTTAATATTTCTGCTTCTCCATATCCAGTAGACAGCTGCTGCAAGTCCTGCTGCATACACTTCTTTTCTGAAATTTGAGCATTTCTGCCTGCTTATCCAATTAAACATGCCCTGGATTGTGTTTGCTCTTGGTGATATCTGTAACCAACATCTCATTTGATCCAAAACTCCTGTTGCCACACTGCAGCTAAAGAAAAGGTGGTTATGGTCTTCTGGCTTAGCTTTGCACAGATTGCATACATCATCACCATTCAGAAACCCCATTTTCTGCATCCTGTCCTTAGTTAGCAATCTCCCCGGTTGAGCTAGCCATAAGCAGAAACTGTGTCTTGGCATGGTTACCCTTCCCCAAATCAGATTAGCATGTTTATACTTTGGCATAGCCCCTGTTAAAACACTGTATCCTCTTGCAGCTGTGTAACAACCATCAGGAGTCCCCTTCCAAACCCCTCTTACTGTATATTGATCCTGGAAATAGCTCTTGATTTTGGCCCTCTTACTGTATATTGATCCTGGAAATAGCATGTCTATAGCGATGCCAATGTTTTTTTTTTTGGTGTAAGTCAGAAATTGTATTATTGCTCACTGTAATGTAACAAGATTACATCCCATAGGCAATACAGAACCAAGGTCACCTACTAGGTACGGTTCCTTTTTTCTACATCCCTTTACTACCTTACAAACCATCACTGTAAACACATACAAAATACAAAAATCATTTCTGACTTACAGCAAAATACAAAAACATTATAAGCTAAAACATTTCAGCTTCTTCTAGCCTTTCAAATCTGCTGCATACTGTTTCATTCCTCACTCTGCCTAGCTTCAGCAGACTGCTACTGATTCCCTGCTGGACCCTGCTGCCTGAATTCCTGCACAGGTGCTCGTGCCTTGCAGAACTGCTAGATTTCCTGTTGAAAACCTAATGTGTTCTGGTTCTGCCTTCCTATTGAAGTTGCTGTACTGCATCATTGCTGATCTTCTGTGCTTCTTCTATTTATTGCCTCTCTACTGACATCTGATTCATATTCTGCACTGATTCTCTAGCCTTTCTGATCTACTTGATTCTGCCACTTTCTCTTTCTGTTTTGCTTCTGCCGATTGATTCTGGATTATCTTCTGCAACATTTTGCTGTGTGAATTTCTGCACCTGCAAAATCAATTTGATTTCACAGATTTCTTATCCATCTTTTATCCTTGCTGTTTAGCTTCCTGTTGCTACTGCATTGTTGAATTCTGACTCTGATTGTTAGCTGTATCTGCTGAATAACCTGTGACATTGGCATTCTGCTCCTCTCAAAGCACATCAGGTTCCTGATTCTCCAAACCCAGTACACAGCTGCTGCAATTCCTGCTGCATACACTTGTTTCCTGAATCTCGAGCATTTCTGTCTACTAACCCAGTTGAGCATTCCCTGGGTTGTGTTTGCTCTTGCAGATATTTGCAGCCATGTCTTTACCTGGTTCAGTGCCTCTGTTGAAACATTACAGCTGAAAAACAGATGGCTATGATTCTCTGTCTCCATTTTACACAGGTAGCAGATGGTGTCTCCATTAAGGAATCCCATTTTCTGCAGCCTATCCTTGGTCAGTAGTCTTCCCATTTGGGCCAACCATAAACAGAAACTATGCCTAGGTACAGTTATATTTCCCCATATCAGGTCAGAATGTCTGGATTTTGGCAAATTCCCTAGCAATACCCTGTATCCACTAGTAGCAGAGTATATTCCATTTTGGGTTTCCCTCCATACTCCTCTGGTTGTATAATGGCCCTGGAAGTGGCTCTTGATCTTGTTAAGCTTTGTCCAGTACCAACTAGCTCCCCACACAGGAGCATAGTTCCACAAATTGCTTCCTTTCAAATACACTCCATTAATCCACTTCACCCACAATGTATCTTTTTTTGTGGCTAAATCCCATATGTGCTTCCCATTTAGGGCTATATTAAACCATTTGCAATGTTTAATATTTATACCCCCATTTTTCCTTGGTCTGCAGACTACATCCCAAGCAACCAGACTTGTTTTGTGCTTTTGGTCAGTAGTTCCCCATAAAAAAAATCTGCATTTTTGCTCTATACTTTTCAGTACCCCAGCAGGCATGATAAATATGCTTGACCAGTATACATGTATAGATAATAACACAGAATTTATTAATTGTGCCCTTCCTGCATAAGAAAGGTTTCTGGAAGCCCAAATATGTAGTTTTTTTGTCATTTTATACACAAAGCATTCACAGTCCATTTTACTCCATTTTGATGGGGATAGTGGGACACCTAGGTATTTCATTGGCAGTGCACCCTCCTGAAACCCTGAGAGACACAACAACTCATTTTTCTCTTGTTCACTAACACCTGCCACATACATGTTTGATTTTTCTTGGTTTGCAAATAGTCCTGTAGCTTGTGAAAAGTAATTCATGCAGTCCATTAGGATACTCACAGAGTCATGCGTAGCTTTGCAGAAGCACATCAGGTCATCAGCAAAGCAGAGGTGACTTAGTGCAAGCTCTTTGCACATGGGGTGCCAGTTGAAACTATTGTCCATGCAGGCTATCTTTAAGGTTCTTGACAAGTATTCCATAACCAAGACAAACATTAATGGAGAGATTGGGTCTCCCTGTCTAATGCCACGCTTTGCAGTGAAGTATCCATGGGCTTCCCCATTCAGGTTGATGCTGAAGCTAGCTGTTTGGATACACTCCAGTATCCAGCCACTAAAATTCAGTGGGAAGCCATACCCTTGAAACATTTCCTTGATAAAACCCCAGTGAACTGTGTCATAAGCTTTCCTGAGGTCAATCTTCATCAGGCATCTAGGAGAGGATTGTTTCCTATTATAGTGCTTGATTAGGTCCTGACAAATCATGATGTTGTGGACTATTGATCTCTGTGCCACAAAAGCTCCCTGATTCACAGAAATTAGTTCAGGAAGCACTCTTGCCAGTCTTCCACATAGAATCTTGGAGATGCACTTGTAGATGGTGTTGCAGCAAGCTATGGGCCTGTAATCAGAAGCCTTTTCAGGACTTGGTATTTTCTGCACAAGACACAAGTTAGTTGCATTCACTTCTTTGAGCATTTTGGAAGACTCAAAAAAATCAATAATAGCTTCAGTCACTTCCTGTCCTACAGTATGCCAGGCTTCTTTAAAGAAACCTTATCCAAAACCATCTGGGCCTGGGCTTTTATCACAGTCAATTTCAAACATTGCTCTCTTGACTTCTTCAGCAGTCACAGGGGCAATCAGGGTCATCTGTTGGTGCATGTCTAATCTGTGTCCTGCTGAAAAGAAGCTATTTTCTGCTGCAGTGATTCTGGTTCCTGATACTCCTAGCATTTCTCTGTAAAATCCCACAAATTCCTCCACAATCAAGTTCTGGTCTTCTAAAAGGATTCCCTCTTGTGTCTTGATGGTATGTACTCTGTGTTGCTGTCTTCTTTGCTTCATAATTGCATGAAAGAATTGAGTATTTCCATCTCCTAATTGAATCCATTTTGCCTTACTCTTTTGTTGTAGGAAGTTCTCAGCTGCCATATTCAGCTCATTGTACCTCTTTCTGGCTTGCACTTCCTCCTGCTGTATTGCCATATTTAGAGGGTCTTGGTTTGCTGCTTTCTGTGCTTGATTCATTGTAGTTCTTTCTACCTCAGCTTGAGTTAGGATCCCACTGAATTCCTCTCTATTTAGTTTTTTCAGCACTACTCTCACTTTTTTCAGTTTCTGATAAACTCTAAACATTTTTGTGCCTTGTGTTCTGATGTTCCAAGCTTGCTGCACCATTGCTTGAAAATCAGAGTGGAGGCTCCACATGTTGAAGAATTTAAAGGGGGTATTTCTATTTTTTGTGAGCTCTTTGTGCATGGTTAAACAGATTGGAGAGTGATCAGACACATCCTCTGGATGGAATTTAAGATCAAACTGATCAAATTCCTGAATCCAGGGACTGTTGGCAAAAACTCAATCAATTTTAGAATAAACTCTCCCTCCCCTCTCATGCCTGTTGTTCCAAGTGAATTGACACCCAGACCAACTCAATTCTGTAAGTTTACAATCCTCTAAACAGTCTTTAAAGTCTTGTATTTCAGCATATGTGACTGGGGCACCTCCTTGTCTATTACCAGGTAGTAACACATTGTTGAAGTCCCCCCCAACAATCCAGGGTACATTGCAGTTCAGTGCATAAACAGAAAGATCCTGCCACAGTTGCTTCCTTTCATCCTTTTCATTCAGCCCATACACAAAGCTCACCAAAAACTCCTTTTTTTTCATAATATTAATTACTTTACAAGTCACCATTTGCACAGTTGAAAATAACACAATAACATGGAAATAATTTGGTAACCATCTAATCCAGATTCTGCCCAATCTATGATTGTTATGGTTGCTATATGATTCCCACCCTGGCATGAAATTTTCCTTGCATTTTTCCAAATTAACTAACCTAATTTTAGTTTCTAACAAAACCACCAAGCCACAATTATTCTTTTTGCAGAAAAGACTTACATCTTTCTGTTTATTAGGGCCATTTAGGCCTCTCACATTCCATATAAGGATCCTATCCATGACTATTAGTCAAGATAGGAGACTTACCATGTGTTGGCACCATACCAGGTAGTAGGTCCTCCTTTGCTGCAGGTTCTGCTGTTTCCCCTTGGGTTTTCTGCCCTTCCTGCACTTCTTTATCTTGCAATAATTCAAATGAGTTCTGTGTCTGGGGCTGTTGTTGAATTTGCCTGTAAATCCCTCTCCCTGCTCTCAAACCCCTCCCTGCATTCCCTGCTCTTCCCCTGCCTCTCCCTGCATTCTGCCATTGCTGGTTTCTATGGTTTGCTTGTGGTGGTTGCCTATTCTGCATAGGCACAGATTGCATCACAGGAGCTGCAGCAGCAAGCTTCTTCCTGCACTCAGGTTCTCCATGTCCATGCTGTTTACAGTGGTTGCAAATGATTGGTTTCCAGTCATATTCAACCTCCTGCTCAACAATATTCCCCTTTTCATTCTTGAAATTAACTTTATCAGGGTACACATCTCCAATTTTCACTTCAATTAGCACCCTTGCATAGTGAATTCCTACCTTAAGTTCAGTGTTCCTATCTGCCATCATTGGACTACCAACAAGGCTTGCAATTTTGCTTAAACCCATAGCATTCCAATACTTCACATTTAATCCTGGGAATTTCACCCATATAGGAGCCGAGGTTAATTCTTCTTTTGCATAATCCACATTTTCAGACCAAGGTCTGACTATCATGGGTTTGTTGTCAAAATGGTACACTCCTTCCTGTATTACAGCATCTCTCTGCTCCAATGAATCAAAACCAACCAAAACCAATCCATTTTTCATCATAGCAATTTTATTCATCCCTTTTTTTGCCCAAATTCGCCTTAGGAATCCACTAAATACTGTAATTGGTGGTCTAGATCCCCATGACATAGCAAACTATAGCTTTATTCCAGTAGTTTATTTCAGATTCAATGTCTCTAAGATTAATTTCCCCTACTGGTTTCCCTTCATGTATTACAGGCGCAATAAAATCTAGCTTAAAACCAGCATTTTTTCCCAAGCAGAAACCTTACCAATGTCTGTGTTATCTTGCTGAGTGGTCTGTTCTGCCTCTTCTTCTTCTTCCTCGGACGAGAGTTGAGTGGTTGCCTTCTCCTTCATTTTCGAGAGCCAAGTGTTGATTTTCTCTCTAGCTAGTTCCATTTGCTGGACTGTTTGAGTTTGCATTTCAGGTGTCATCACCTCAGGTGCCTCCAATTCATCGTTTAAATTGCGCACAACCCGATCTAGGTTTTCGCGATTACTGCTCGAACTTTGCCTTTGATTCCCAGTTTTGGTAGGACATGGTGGGGGTGAGTTTTCCACATTATCGCCATGCTTTTCTGTCCCTCGTTTTGCCTTGTCTATCTTCCCCATTGAAACTCACAGCTTCATCAATGGTGGATGGGCGGTGTAGAGGAGAGAGAAGAGAGCATTTTAGAGAGAGAAAAAGCGATGCAAATGTTGCGATGCCAATGTTAAGGCCCGAAAACGGGCGACATGGGTGATATCGGAGTTCGGGGATGAAGGTGACCCTCCCGCGACACCGGGGCTCCCCTAGGGCCATGATAGAGCCCCCGAAAAAAATTTCGGGCGAAAACGGAAACTGGGCCCCGAGAATGCTCTAGGAGACGTGTTTTGGGCCTTCGGACGCAAACTTTTCGTCGGTATTATTTTCATCCCATATCGCACGTGAGACCCCTAGGGGAAATGGGAGGCCCCTAGGGTTGGTTATTAGGTCCCTGATAAGCTTAACAAGGTTGTTTGACGCTATGACAATGTTAAGGCCCCAGAACGGGCGACATGGGTGATATCGGTGTTCGGGGATGAAGGTGCCCCTCCCGGGGCACCGGGGGTCCCCTATGGCCATAATAGAGCCCCCGAAAAAATTTCGGGCGAAAAAGGAAACCGGGCCCCGGGAATGCTTTAGGGAACGTGTTTTGGGCCTCCGGACGCAAACTTTTCGATGTTAATATTTTCGCCCCATATCGCACGGGAGACCCCCAGGGGACATGGGAGGCCCCTAGGGTCGGTTATTGGGTCCAGGATAGGCTAGTAAGGGCGGTTTGGCGCGATGCCCATGTTAAGGCCCGAAAAACGGGCGACATGGGTGATATCGGAATTCGGGAATAAATATGACCCTCACGGGGCACCGAGGGTCCCTAGGGCCATAATAGAGCCCCCGAAAAATTTCGGGCGAAAACGTTAACCGGGCCCAGGGAATGCTCTAGGGGACGTGTTTTGGGCCTCCGGACGCAAACTTTTCGACGTTAATATTTTAGTCCCATATCGCACGGGAGACCCCTAGGGGACATGGGAGACCCCCTAAGGTCGGTTATTGGGTCCCTGATATGCTAGTAAGGGCGGTTTGGCGCGATGCCCATGTTAAGGCCCGAAAAACGTGCGACATGGGTGATATCGGAGTTCGGGAATAAATATGACCCTCACGGGGCACCGAGGGTCCCTAGGGCCATAATAGAGCCCCCGAAAAAATTTCGGGCGAAAACGTTAACCGGGCCCCGAGAATGCTCTAGGGGACGTCTTTTGGGCCTCCGGACGCAAACTTTTCGTCGGTATAATTTTCACCCCATATCGCACGTGAGACCTCTATGGGACGTGGAAGGCCCCTAGGGTTGGTTATTAGGTCCCTGATAGGCTTAACAAGGCTGTTTGACGCTATGACAATGTTAGGCCCGAGAACGGGCGACATGGGTGATATCGGTGTTCGGGGATGAAGGTGACCCTCCCGGGGCACCGGGGGTCCCCTATGGCCATAATAGAGCCCCCGAAAAAATTTTGGGCGAAAACGGAAACCGGGCCCCTGGAATGCTTTAGGGGACGTGTTTTGGGCCTCCGGACGCAAACTTTTCGACGTTAATATTTTCGCCCCATATCGCATGGGAGACCCCGAGGGGACATGGGAGGCCCTTAGGGTCGGTTATTGGGTCCCGAATAGGCTAGTAAGGGCGGTTTGGCGCGATGCCCATGTTAAGGCCCGAAAAACGGGCGACATGGGTGATATCGGAGTTCGGGAATAAATATGACCCTCACGGGGCACCGAGGGTCCCTAGGGCCATAATAGAGCCCCCGAAAAAATTTCGGGCGAAAACGTTAACCAGATTTCCGGACTAAATGTCAAGAATTGCCAATGTTTTTTTTGGTGCAAGTCAGAAATTGTATTATTGCTAACTGTAATGTAACAAGATTACAGCCCATAGGCAATGCAGATCCAAGGCCACCTGCTAGGTAGGGTTCCTTTTTTCTACATCCCTTTACTACCTTACAAACCTAGAGTCCAACTGGAGCAACTCACTACAAGCAGTGGTTCACCATCTCTGTAGACACAACAAAATACAAAAATCATTTCTGAGTTACAGCAAAATACAAAAACATAATAAGCTACATTATTACAACTTCTTCTAGCCTTTCTGATCAGCTGGATTCTGTTTCTTCCTCACTCTGCCTAGCTTCAGCAAACTGCTACTGATTCCCTGCTGAAACCTGCTGTCTGAATTTCTGCACAGGTTCTCATGCCTTGCAGAGCTGCTGGATTCTCTGCTGAAAACCTGATGTATTCTGATTCTGACTTTCTGTTGAAGCTGCTGTACTGCATCATAGACAGTCTTCTCCCTTCAATTTTCATTCTGATGCAGACTGTCTGCTGGTTCTGCTGCATGGTCTGATCCAGTTCACTTCTGACTATATCTCCCCTATCCATCTCTTATCCCTGCTGATAATCTTCCTCTTGCTGTTACTGCATTGTTGGATTCTGATTCTGACAACTTGCTGAACCTGTTCCATGATCTGTGACACTGGTATACTGCCTTTACTAACAAAATGAGTATTCCTGCATCTCCAGACCCAATAAACTGCTGCTGCTAGCCCTGATGCATATACTTCCTTCCTGAGTCTCGAGCATTTTTGCCTGCTTATCCAGTTGAGCATCCCCTGAATTGTTTTTGCTTTTGCTGAAATTTGCAGCCATCCCCTTAGCTGATCCAGGACTGCTGTTGACACTTTGTAGTTGAAGAATAGGTGGTTGTGGTCCTCTGGTTTCAGCTTGCACAGGTAGCATATAGCATCCCCATTCAAGAATCCCATTCTCTGCAACCTGTCTTTTGTTAATAATCTTCCCATTTGAGCCAGCCACAGGCAAAAGCTTTGTCTAGGCATGGATATCTTCCCCCATATCAAATCAGCATGTCTGCATTTTGGCATGTTTCCTTTCAGCATTCTGTACCTACTTGCAGCAGAGTAAATGCCATCAGATGCATACTTCCATACTCCTCTTGTTGTGTATTGCCCCTGGAAATATCTTTTGATTTTGTTCAGCTTATTCCACTACCAGCTTGTGCCCCATACTGGAACATAATTCCAAAGATTTTCTCCTTTCAGATAAATCCCATTAATCCATCTTACCCACAAAGTGTCTTTTTTTGTGGCTATATCCCAGATATGCTTCCCATTTAGAGCTATGTTGAACCATTTGCAATTCTTGACATTTAGTCCACCATTTTTCCTTGGTCTGCATACAATATCCCAAGCCACCAAGCTTGTCTTGTGCTTCTGTTCAGTTGTCCCCCACAAGAAAAATCAGCATTTTTGCTCCACACTTTTTAGTACCCCAGTAGGCATTATGAAGATGCTTGACCAGTATACATGTATAGAGAATAATACAGAATTTATTAGTTGGACTCTCCCTGTATAAGAGAGGTTTCTAGAGGCCCAGATCTGCAACTTTTTTGTCATTTTATCCACCAAGCATTCACAATCTATTTTGCTCCATTTAGATGGGGACAGTGGGACACCCAGGTATCTCATGGGCAAAGTACCCTCTCTTAAGCCTGATATGTGTAACAGTTCATTTTTTCCTTGTTCATTTACCCCTGCTATGTAAATATTTGATTTTTCCTTGTTAGCAAACAAACCAGTTGCTTTTGAGAAGTGGTTTATGCTGTTCATCATGGTATTCACAGAAACAGGGTCAGCTTTACAGAAGCACATTAAGTCATCAGCAAAGCATAGGTGACTCAATGCAAGCTCTTTGCACATGGGGTGCCAGCTGAAGCTCTTATCCATACAGGCTATCTTCAGGATCCTTGACAGATATTCCATTACTAGTACAAATATTAATGGAGAGATTGGGTCACCTTGCCTGATGCCACGTTTTGCAATAAAGTTTCCGTGTGCTTCCCCATTTATATTGATACTGAAACTTGCGTTTTTGATGCATTCAAGTACCCATCCACTGAATTTTACAGGGAATCCATACCCTTGCAGCATTTCCTTCACAAAACCCCAGTGAATTGTGTCATACGCTTTCCTTATATCAATCTTCATCAAGCATCTAGGAGATGATTGTTTCCTATTATAGTGCTTAATAATGTCCTGACATATCATGATGTTGTTAACAATTGACCTCTAAGCAACAAAGGCTCCCTGGTTCACTGATACCAGCTCAGGTAGTACTCTTGCCAATCTCCCACACAAGATCTTGGAGATGCATTTGTAGATTGTATTACAGCAAGCTATTTGTCTGAAGTCTGATGCCTTCTCTAGATTTTGTATCTTCTGTACAAGGCATAAGTTTGTAGCATTCACCTCCTTGAGCATTCTAGATGAGTCAAAAAAATCAATTATGGCTTCAGTCACTTCTTGCCCTACAATTTGCCATGCTTCTTTGAAAATACCTGATCCAAAACCATCAGGCCCCGGGCTTTTATTGCAGTCAATTTCAAACATTGCTTTTTTCACCTCATCTGCATTCACAGGGGCAATGAGGTTCATCTGTTGGTGAATGTCAAGTTTGTGGCCTGCTTGGAAGTATCTGTCTTCTGCTGTGGTTGTTCTGACCCCTGAGACCCCCAACATATCTTTGTAAAACCTCACAAATTCCTCCATAACCATATTCTGATCTTCCAATAGGGTCCCCTGCTGTGTCCTGATGGAATGAACTCTATTGTTGTTCCTTCTTTGCTTCATGACTGCATGGAAGAATTGAGTGTTTCCATCTCCCAACTAAACCCAATTTGCCTTGCTTTTCTGCTGTAAGAAATTTTCAGCTGCCATATTGACCTCATTGTATCTTTTCCTGGCCTGTACTTCATTCTGTTGCATTTTCTCATTTAATGGCTCCTTGTTGGCTTCAATCTGTGCTTGGGTCATGGCTATCCTAGCAATGTCTGCCTGTGCTAGGATGTCCCTGAATTCATTCCTGTTTAGCTTCCTCAGCACTGTTCTCACCTTTTTCAGTTTCTGGTACACTCTGAACATTTTTGTGCCTTGTGTTCTGAAGTTCCAAGCTTACTGCACCTTAGCATGGAATTCAGAGTAGAGGCTCCACATGTTGAAATACTTAAAGGGGATAAGTTTTTTTGTAGGTTCTCTATGAAGGGTTAGGCAAATTGGTGAATGGTCAGAAACTTCCTCTGGGTGGAATTTAAGATCAGATTGATCAAATTCCTGGAACCAGAGACTGTTTACAAAGGCCCAATAAATTTTAGAATACACTCTCCCACCTTTCATGCCTATTATTCCATGTAAACTGACACCCTGACTAACCCATTTCAGTGAGGAAACATTTTTCTATGCACTCTTTAAAATCCTGTATTTCTGCATAAGCAACTGGTATTCCACCTTTTCTATTTTCAGGTAACAGCACATTATTAAAATCCCCCCCCTACAAACCATGGATTATTACAATTAATTGCAAAATCATTTAGGTCCTTCCATAGTGTTTTCCTTTCCTCCTTTTCATTTAGGCCATATATAAAGCTCACAACAAATTCCATTTTTTTCACAATATTAACCACTTTACAGATGATCATTTGCACTGATGAGAATATCACATCCACATGAAAACTGTTTGGCATCCATCTTATCCATATTCTACCCAATCTATGCTCATTGTGATTACTGTAAGAGTCCCAACCTGGCATGAAGCTTTTTTTGTATTTTTCTAGGTTAACTAATCTGATTTTTGTTTCTAGAAAAGCCACCAAACCACAATTATTTTCTTTGCAAAAGAACAACATCCCTCTGTTTATTTGGGCCATTAAGGCCTCTAACATTCCAAATTAGTATCCTATCCATGACTACCAGTCAAGATAGGAGACTTACCATGTAATGGCACCTCATCTGTATTCTGATCCTGTTGTAGCTCTGGCTCCACTACTACTTCTGCCTGTTCCTTTTGAATTTCCTGCATTTCTTCTTCATTTTGCAAAATGTCAAAACTGTTCTGCATAACAGTTTTGGGCTGCTGAACTTGTCTGTAGTATCCTCTTCCTGTTCTCACTCCTCTTCCTGCATTCCAAGCTCTACCTCTACCTCTTCCTTCATTCTGCCACTGTTGAGCCCTGGGAATTTCCTGTTGTGCAGGCTGAGTTTGCACAGGCCCTTGTTGTACAGGTGCAGGCACAGGCTTCTTTTTCCTGCATTCTGTTTCACTGTGACCATACTGATTGGAGTGGCTACATAGTATGGGTTTCCAATCATAGTCCACTTCTTGTTCTACTATGTTCCCCTTCTCATTCTTGAACTGCACTTTTTCAGGGTAATCATCTCCTATTTGCACCTCAATCAGCACTCTAGCATAGTGAATCCCCACCTTGAGCTCTGTATTCCTGTCTGCCATCATTGGCCTTCCAACTAGACTTGCAATTTTGCTTAAGCCCATTGCATTCCAATACTTGACATTGAGTCCAGGGAATTTTACCCATATTGGCACAGAAGTGAGTTCCTCTTGAGCATAGTCTATATTTTCAGACCATGGCCTAACTATCATGGGTTTGTTATCAAAATGGTAAACCCCCTCCTGGATAACAGCATCTCGTTGCTCCAACGAGTCAAATCTCACCAAAACTAGCCCATTTCTCATCATTGCTATTTTGTTCATCCCTTTTTTTCCCCAAATTCTTCTTAAAAAACCACTAAGTATATTAATTGGTGGCTTAGACCCCATCACATAGCATACTACAACTTTGTTCCAGTAATTAATTTCTCATTCAATGTCCATAAAATTAATTTCACCCACTGGTTTCCCCTCGTGCAGATTTGGGGCAATATAATCCAATTTGAAGCCAGCATTTTTCAGTTTAGATATATCAAATTTTTCCCAAGCTGAAACCTTACCAGCATCTGTAGCCTCCTCTTGTTTGTCTTGCTCAGGCTCTTCATCCTCCGATTCTGATGAGCTTTGCGTTTTTGCCTTTTCCTTCATCTTTGATAGCCAAGAATTGATTTTTTCCCTTGCTAATTCCATTTGCTGCACTGTTTCTGTTTGGACATCTGGTGTCATTACTTCTTAATCCTCCACTTCATCCGCAAGATTGCGCATAACTCGATCTAGGTTTTCATGGTTTTTAATGTTTCGTTGTTTTTGAAACACATTTTTCGTGGGACAAGGTGGATCTGCTGACTTTCCCGCATCGTCATCTTGATTTCCATTCCCTCTCTTAGCTTTGTCTTTCTTCCCCATTAGAACTTAGCGCTGCGTTAATGGTGAACGAGCACTGTAGAGGAGAGAGTTGAGAGCATTTTTAGAGAGAGAAAATGCCCGAAAGCGGGCGACATGGGTGATATCGGAGTTCGGGGATAAGTATGACCCTCCCGGGGCACCGGGGGTCCCCTAGGGCCATAAAAAGCCCCCGAAACAATTTTGGGTGATGACGGAAATCGGGCCCCGGGAATGCTCTAGGGGACGTGTTTTGGGCCTCCGGACGCAAACTTTTCGACGTTAATATTTTCGACCCATATCGCACGTGAGACCCCTAGGGGACATGGGAGGCCCCTAGGGTCGGTTATTGGGTCCCTGATAGACTTGTAAGGGCCGTTTGACGCGATGCCAATGTTTTTTTTTTTTTTTTGGTGCAAGTCAGAATTTGTATTATTGCTCACTGTAATGTAACAAAGATTAGTCCTTAGGCAATGTAGATCCAAGGCCACCTACTAGGTAGGGTTCCTTTTTACTACATCCCTTTACTACCTTACAAACCTTCAATCTGGTGCAACTCACTACAAGCACTGGTTCACCATTTCTGTAAACATAACAAATTACAAAAATTATTTCTGACTTACAGCAAAATACAAAAACATAATAAGCTAAAAATATTACAACTTCTTCTAGCCTTTTCAAATCTGCTGGAATCTGTTTCATTCCCCATTCTGCCTTGCTTCATCAATCTGCTGCTGATTACCTGCTGAACCCTGCTGCCTGAATTCCTGCACAGGTGCTTATGCCTTTCATATCTGCTGGATTCTCTGCTGAACCCCTGGTGTAATCTGATTCCGACTTTCTGTTGGAGCTGCTGTACTAAATCTACATAGATTAAGTGCATAGAGCAGTTAAACTCTTTCTATCCATCTTTTATCTTTGCTGTTGATCTTCCTCAACCTGCTGCATTGCTGTATTCTGATCCTCACTGACTGCTGAATCTGCTGCATGGTCTGTGTCACAGACAGACTGCTTCCCTCAAAGTGTTTAATATTTCTGCTTCTCCATATCCAGTAGACAGCTGCTGCAAGTCCTGCTGCATACACTTCTTTTCTGAAATTTGAGCATTTCTGCCTGCTTATCCAATTAAACATGCCCTGGATTGTGTTTGCTCTTGGTGATATCTGTAACCAACATCTCATTTGATCCAAAACTCCTGTTGCCACACTGCAGCTAAAGAAAAGGTGGTTATGGTCTTCTGGCTTAGCTTTGCACAGATTGCATACAGCATCACCATTCAGAAACCCCATTTTCTGCATCCTGTCCTTAGTTAGCAATCTCCCCGGTTGAGCTAGCCATAAGCAGAAACTGTGTCTTGGCATGGTTACCCTTCCCCAAATCAAATTAGCATGTTTATACTTTGGCATAGCCCCTGTTAAAACACTGTATCCTCTTGCAGTTGTGTAACAACCATCAGGAGTCCCCTTCCAGACCCCTCTTACTGTATATTGATCCTGGAAATAGCTCTTGATTTTGTTGAGCTTATTCCAGTACCAATTGGCACCCCAAACAGGTGCATAATTCCAGAGATTGACACCCTTCAGATAGATCCCATTTATCCATTTTACCCACAAGGTGTCTTTTTTTGTGGCTAAATCCCAGATATGTTTCCCATTTAGAGCTACATTAAACCATTTGCAGTTCTTTATGTTTATGCCCCCATTTTTCCTAGGTCTGCAGACCATATCCCATGCCACCAAGCTGGTCTTATGCTTCTGATCAGTGGAACCCCACAAGAAAAATCTGCACTTTTGTTCTACACTTTTAAGTACCCCTGCATGCATTATGAAAATGCTAGACCAGTACACATGTATAGAAAACAACACAGAAGTTATGAGTTGAGCTCTTCCTGCATATGAGAGATTCCTAGAAGCCCATATCTGCAATTTTTTTGTCATTTTATCAACCAAGCACTCACAGTCAATTTTGCTCCACTTAGTGGGGGATAATGGAACTCCCAAATACTTCATAGGTAGTGTTCCTTCCCTGAACCCTGATAATGCTAACAATTCTCTCTTAATTTCTTCACTCACACCAGCTATGTAAAGGTTGGATTTCTCCTTATTAGCAAACAGGCTAGTAGCTTGTGCAAAGTAATTAATGTTATTCATCATTATACTTACAGATTCAGGGGCAGCTTTGCAGAAGCACATCAAGTCATCAGCAAAGCATAGGTGACTCAATGCTAGTTCCTTGCACATTGGATGGCAACTGAAGCTCTTGTCCATGCATGCTAATTTCAGAATTCTTGATAAATATTCCATGACCAAAACAAAAATCAGTGGAGATATTGGGTCACCCTGCCTAATGCCACGTTTAGCAGGAAAGAAACCATGAACCCCCCCATTTATGTTGATGCTGAAACTTGCAGTTTGTATACATTCAAGTATCCAACCAATGAACTTAACTGGGAAACCATACCCATGCATCATCTCCTTGACAAAACTCCAATGAATTGTGTCGTATGCTTTCCTTAGGTCTATCTTCATCAAGCATCTGGGTGAGGATTGCTTCCTGTTGTAATGCTTGATTAGGTCCTGACAAATCATGATGTTGTGCACTATCTACCTCTGTGCTAGAAAAGCACCCTGGTTCACAGAGATAAGGTCAGGAAGCACTATTGCCATTCTCCCACATAGAATCTTGGAAATGCATTTGTATATGGTGTTGCAGCAAGCAATAGGCCTGAAATCAGAAGCCTTCTCAGGGTTTTCAATTTTCTGCACAAGACAAAGATTAGTTGCATTCATCTCTTTAAGCATTTTAGTGGAATCAAAAAAATCAATAATTGCATTGGTCACTTCTTCCCCCACAATATGCCACGCTTCTTTGAAAAATCCTGAGCCAAAGCCATCAGGGCCAGGGCTTTTATTGCTGTCAATATCAAACATAGCTTTCTTCACTTCCTCAGCAGTCACTGGTGCACTAATGTTCATCTGTTGCTGCATATTTAGCCTATGTCCTGCTGAAAAGAAGCTATCTTCTGCTGTGGTGTCTCTAGTACCTGATACCCCCAGCATATTCCTGTAAAACCCCACAAATTCTTCAATAATCAAGTTTTTGTCTTCCAATAAGACACCCTCCTGTGTCTTGATGGAATGCAGTGTGTTCTGTTGCCTTCTCTGTTTCATAATTGCATGAAAGAACTGATTATTGCCATCTCCCAATTGCACCCACCTAGCCTTGCTCTTTTGTTGTAGGAATGTCTCAGCTGCCATGTTTAGCTCATTAAACCTTCTCCTAGCCTGAATTTCTCCCTTCTGCAGTGCCTCATTGAGGGGCTCCTTGTTTGCATCTATCTGAGCTTGACGCGATGCCAATGTTAAGGCCCGAAAACGGGCGACATGGGTGATATCGGAGTTCGGGGATAAGTATGACCCTCCCAGGGCACCGGGGGTCCCCTACGGCCATAATAGAGCCCCCGAAAAAATTTCAGGCGAAAACGGAAACCGTGCCCCGGGAACGCTCTAGGGGACGTGTTTTGGGCCTCGGACGAAAACTTTTCGACGTTAATATTTTCGCCCCATATCGAACGGGAGACTCCTAGGGGACATGGGAGGCCTCTAAGGTTGGTTATTGGGGTCCTTGATAGGCTTGTATAGGCGGTTTGACGCGATGCCAATGTTCCTTTTTTTTTTTTTTTTTTTTTTTTTTTTTTTTTTTGGTGAAAGATAGTAATTGCATTAAAACTAGGAAAAGAAGGATTACATCTTAGAGGCATTAGAGGGAAGTACGACACCTACTAGGTAGGGTACGCACTCACTCCTCCAACCCTGAGCTACATTACACAACAAAACCTCAACAAGCCAAAACAGTCCAGCACCTTACACACCTGATAAAACAGCAAAACAGCCCTGCATCTCTAACTCCAGCGTACACTCCCCTCATGTTTACAATGAAAATCATAATAAACTAAAACTTTCTGGATTTGAGACAACAAAACAGCAGGATAAAACCATTTATTTAATCATTTGCAAGAAATTTTTCTCTGCTCTTGTCAGCTTCCTTGTTCAGCAGCCATTTAACTTTGCTGTCACTGCAAACTTGACCTGCTATAAAATGAAATCACTTGTCAGCACCAGTTTCTTAAAGCATGCTTCATTCCTCGCTTTCCATATCAAGTAAGCCAGTGCAGCAATTGCTGCTGCAGTAACTTCTCTTTGGAGCTTGTTCCCTCTTTGGCGCCCAATCCAGTTCAGAGCACCTACTATATCACAACTGTCAGCCCTACAGCCAATCCATGCCTTCACTTCTTTCCACAGCTGTCTAGATTTCACACACTCAAAAAATAGATGTTGATGAGACTCTTCATGACCATTGCACAGGAGGCAATCTATATCACCCTGATAGTACTCAAATCTCTTCATTCTATCCCTTGTGAGTAACCTCTGAGCTACAGCAAGCCATAAGCAGAAACTGTACCTTGGTACATTCAGTCTCCCCCAAATGAACTGTGCATGCCTCTGATTAATCATACCTCCCATCAAGTGGCTGTAGCCACTCTTAACTGTATAGCCCCCATGTGCAGTAAGGGACCAAGAGTTATCAACTTTGTAGGCCTGTCTGAATAGGCCCTTGATCTTGTGCAGTTTCTTCCAAGCCCAGCTACAACCGTGGTGAGGAACATAATCCAATAGGCTCTGACCCTTCATATACACCACATTAACCCATTTGACCCACATGTTGTCTTTTTTGCAGCTAAATCCCACAGATGTCTTCCATTTAGTGCAAAATTAAATATTTTACAATGTTTAAACCCCAGTCCACCATTGCTTTTAGGTCTGCATACCAGGTCCCAAGCTACCAAATTATTCCCTTTTCTTTGGTCATTGCCTGACCACATGAACTGCCTACATTTTGCCTCAATTTCCTTCATAACTCCAGTAGGTAGTACAAAAATACTAGCCCAATAAACATGCAAAGACAGCAGCACAGAATTAATTAACTGTGTTCTTCCAGCATAAGAAAGGGTTTTTGAGGCCCAAATGTTTAATCTTTTTGTGATTTTCTCCACTAAACAGGCACAGTCAGCTTTGCTCCATTTAGATGGTGATAATGGAACTCCTAGGTACTTCATAGGGAAGCTTCCTTCCTGGAACCCTGACAGCTGCAATAGTCTCAGCTTGACCTCTGCATTAACCGCAGCAACATATATATTAGACTTGTTTGTATTGGCCTTCAGGCCAGTTACCTGAGAGAAGTAGGAGAAACATTCCATAATTCTGGTAACTGAGGCTTCATTGGCTCTGCAGAACACCATAAGATCATCAGCAAAACATATGTGGTTTAAGCCCACTTTTTTGTACATAGGATGCCAATTGAAGCTTTTGTCATTCCCTAGCAGTTTTAGCAATCTGGATAGATACTCCATGACCAGAACAAACAGCAGGGGGGAGATAGGATCACCCTGCCTTATACCCCTCTTAGCTTCAAAATACCCATCAGCAGCCCCATTCAGGCTAATAGAAAAGCTAACAGTCCTCACACAAGCAAGGATCCATTCTTGGAATTTCTTAGGGAATCTGTATCCTTCCAGCATCTCCTCCAAAAATGACCAATGAATTGTATCATATGCTTTCCTTAGATCAATTTTCATAATACATCTTGCAGTAGTGCCTTTTTTCCTGTAATGCCTAATGAGATCTTGGCAAATCATGATGTTGTGCACAATTGACCTATTGGCCACAAAAGCACCCTAATTGAGAGAGACCATGTCAGGAAGAACCTTAATCAACCTCCCACAAATGATTTTAGAAATGCATTTGTAAACTGAATTACAACAGGCAATGGGTCTGAAATCAGAAGCCAATTTAGGGCTCTCAACTTTTAGAACAAGGCACAAAGTTGTGGAATTGACTTGCTTCAGTATTTTTTCAGATGAAAAGAAGTCTGAACAGCTTCACAAACATCCTCCCCTACCACCTTTCAAGAGTCCTTGAAAAAGCCACTCCCAAAGCCATCTGGACCAGGACTTTTGTCAATGTCAATATCAAACATAGCTCCCTTAACTTCCTCTTTTCTTACTGGCTGAATAAGGCTCAACTGCTGCTGTGAAGTGAGCATGTACCCAGACTGAAAAATGAAGTCTGCAGCTTGCACTCTTCCAGTCTCTTTGACACCAAGCATCCCTTTATAAAATGAGATGATTTCTCCCACCACCTCCTGTTGACCTGAGATAATCTCCCCTGTTGTATTCTTTAGAGAATAAACTCTATTTTGCTGGTGCTTTTTCTTCAATATGGAGTAAAAGAATTTAGTATTATCATCTCCCACTTGAACCCATTTCATCTTGCTTTTTTGCTTTAAAAACTCCTCAGCAGCAGTATTAGTTTCCCAGAATTTCTTCCTTGCTTGGATTTCTTGTTGTTGTAAGCAAAGATCTGCAGGGTTGTTATTTGCAGCAAGTTGAGCTATAAGCATTGCATCCCTGGCCTCATCAGCTCTAGTCAGAATATCTGAGTAATCACTTCTATTTAATTTCCTCAAGCTATATCTAACATTCTTCAATTTCTGATACAGTTGAAACATTTTGGTACCTGCACAATCAATACTCCAAGCTTGCTGCACAATATTAATAAATTCTGCATTTTTGCCCCACATATTGAAATATCTGAAATTGCCCTTTTCATCTGCACACTGTCCTACAAGTCAATAATTGCTGGAGAGTGATCTGAAATTCCTTCAGGAAGGAATTTTACTGAGCATTGATCAAAGGCATGAATCCAGGAGCAGTTAGCAAAAACCCAATCTATCTTCGAATAGACTCTAACCCCATTTTCATGCCTATTATTCCAGGTATATTTGCATCCTGACCAACCAAGATCAGTTAAGAGGCATTGGTCTAAGCATGATTTGAAATCGACCACTTCACTATGAGTCACAATAGCCCCCCTCTCTATCTTGACGCTTCAATACATTATTAAAATCTCCTGTAATAATCCATGGGTCAGAGCACCCACTGGCAAAATCCTACATCTCCCTCCACAAGGTCTTCCTATCCTCCTTGTCATTCATACCATAAACTATGCTAACATAGAAGGTCTTTTTCAGTCTCACAACATTAACCTTGACAATAACCATCTGAGCTGAAGATGAGACAACCACCACATTGTAAACTTGAGGTTGCCATCTTAGCCAGATTCTCCCCAGATGATGAGCATCTAAATTAATGAAATATCCCCACCCCTCTAACACACTTTTTTTGCATTTTTCAAAATTATTGCATCTAATTTTGGTTTCTAAAAATGCAACAAAATTAAATTTATTAACATTGCAAAATAGAGCTACCTCCTTTCGCTTATTAGGCCCATTGAGGCCTCTTACATTCCAAATGCATAAGCTATCCATGACCCACAGGAGGTATGTGCTTCTCCCCTCCCTGCAGCTCAGCTTCAGCTGGGTGCTCATCTTTTGTTTCCTGCAAGCTAGCAAAAGAGTTATGGACAGGTGTAGCTTCCACTCCCTCTAGAGTCTGAACTTGCCCATTGACCCTGACTACAACTTCAGGCCTAGGGTTCTGTCTTCCTGCACCTCCTCCTCTCTGCATATTCTGTCTGTATCCCTGTTTGCCCCTGCCCCTGCCTCTACCAGCTGGTATCCAATGCTGTTGTCTTCCAGCTGTTGGTGGCCCAATTGCCTCTGCAGCAGGTCTAGCTGCATTCACAACAGGAGGAGTTCTGTGTCCAGTAACACCATTAGCAGGTCTCAAGGTCTCCAGAGTGCCTGCTTTCTTTTTGCAAACCTCCTCAGTGTGCCCATATTGCTTACAGAACTTGCGAATTGTAGGTGTCCAGTCATAGTCTACCTGTTTCTCTATTATAACACCCCTCTCATTACGAAAATGAACCTTGTCTAGGAAGGCAGACTCATTGTCTACCTCAATCAGCACTCTGGCAAAGTTTACCCCCACCTTCATCTCAGTGTTCTTGTCTGCCATCATAGGCCTGCCAATGAGACTAGCCACCTTGCTTAAACCTGTGGCATTCCAGTATTTGATATCCAAACCTGGTAATTTTACCCAAATAGGGACAAAATGCAATTCCTCCTTTGCATAGTTAACATTTGCAGACCATGGTCTAACAATCAGGGGCTTGTTATCAAAGTGAAAAATACACTCCTGCAGAACTGAATCTCTTTGTTCCAAAGTATCAAATCGAACCAGAACAATACCATTTTGCATCATGACAATCTTCTTCATACCCCTATTAGCCCAAATGCGCCTTAGGAAGCCACTAAAAACATTCACAGGTGGTCTAGCCCCCAAGACATAATAAACTAGGGCCTGACTCCAGTACTCAATTTCGGATTTAATATCATCCAATTTAATCTCTCCAACAGGTTTCCCATCAACAATCACAGGTTCAACATACTCAAGTCTAAAACCAACATTTTTGAGTTTAGAAATATCAAATTTGTCCCAGGCAGTACGATTACCTATTTCATTTTCCACTGCAGATCTGTGCTCAGCTGCCTCAGCTTCATCTGCCTATGAGCCTCTGGATTTTGCTTTTTCCTGCAGTTGTGACAACCAGGAATTAATCTTCTCTCTAGCCAGTTCAATTTGTTGTACTGACCCATTCTGAACACCCGGAGTAAGGATTTCTTAGGCATTCAAATCATCAGCTAGGTTGCGCACAACTCCATCCAAATTTGGCCTCTGAGAACTATGCAATTCATGGGGAATATCCATTATTGGTTCTGTAATTACTTGCGCCTCATTCACTGATCCAGTACCCTCTTTCTCAGTTCCTCGCTTCGCCTTGTCCTTCCTCACCATTAAACTAGGAGCAAGTTAGCATAAGCTATCATACGCCTAGGTAGAGAGAAGGGAGAGCATTTTAGAGAGAGAAACTGCGCCTAACAAGCGCGATGCGATGCCAATGTTTTTTTTTTTTTGGTGCAAGTCAGAAATTGTATTATTGCTCACTGTAATGTAACAAGATTACGGTCCTTAGGTAATGCAGATCCAAGGCCACCTACTAGGTAGGGTTCCTTTTTGCTACATCCCTCTACTACCTTACAACCCTTCGTTCTGGTGCAACTCACTACAGGCAGTGGTTCACTATCTCTGTAAACATTACAATTTGCAAAAATTATTTCTCACCATCTCTGTACACATTACAATTTGCAAAAATTATTTCTGACTTACAGCAAACTACAAAAACATAAATAGCTAAAAATATTACAAGTTCTTCTAGCTTTTCAACTCTGCTTGGAGCCGTTTCATTCCTCATTCTTCCTTGCTTCATCAACCTGCTGCTGATTACCTGCTGAAACCTGCTGTCTGAATTCCTGCTGGTTACCCGCTGCAGGACATCCTGCTGTCCTATTCACAGCCCCGGGTCCTGTCCCCCAGCTTCTGCTTCCCCGCTGAATTCTGCTGTAATTTCCTGCACTTTTCTGCTACCTTTCTGAGTTGCTTGATTCAGTGCTGAGTTCCTGATGCTATCTGCTTCTGCCTCTTTCTTCAGGAATCTTTTTCCTTTTTCTGCACAGGTTATTCTCTTCTAGTTTCCATGCTTCTGTTTTTCTGTTTCTTTTTGTTCTGTTTTTCTCCAGCTTCCTGCCCCTGGTTTTCTGCTGGGTGCTGCTTCTGCTCCCCTTCTGAAGTCTGCTAGCTATTCCTGCATCATGTTCTGATGCCTTGCAGGGTTTCTTGATTTTTCTGTTGAGATCTGCTTCTGTCTATTCTGTTTTGAAATCTTCTCCCTTTTTCCTGCTTCATCCTGATTCTTCTCTTCTTCTGCTCTCTTTCTCTGTAGCTACTGTTGGAGGCCTGCTACAAGCATCTCTGTCCTGGACTTAATTAAGCTGCCATATCCCTGCTGCTCTTCCCTACTGCTAGGTTGTTCAGTCTATCCTGCTGGTACTGCTGCATATTTTCCTGGTTCAAAACATGGCATATAGCACAGGACACAGATTATAAATTCCCTAACCATCTCCTGTCCTTGTTGCTCACTTTCCTCTCTTTGCTGCATTGTTGAGTTCTGATTCTGATCATCTGCTGCACCTGCTGTATGATCTGCTCTCCTGACATTCTGCTCCCCTCAAAGTGTACAATGTTCCTGCATCTCCATATCCAATATACCATTGCTGCAAGTCCTGCTGCATATGTTTCCTTTCTGAACCTGGAGCATTTTTGTCTGCTTGTCCAGTTGAGCATTCCCTGGATCGAGTTTGCTCTTGCTGTCATTTGTAGCCATCCTCTCAGCTGGTCTAGGATCCCTGCAGTTACTTTGCATTTGAAAAACAAGTGGTGATGGTCCTCTGTTTTTTCTTTGCACAGGTTGCACATGGTGTCTCCATTCAGGAATCCCATCCTCAGCATCCTTTCCTTTGTTAACAATCTCCCCTGTTGTGCCAACCATAAACAAAAGTTCTGTCTAGGCATGGCTATTTTCCCCCAAATCAGGTTGGCATATCTGGATTTTGGCATAGTGCCTGTAAGTACACTATAGCCACTGGCCACAGAGTATATCCCATCCTTTGAAACCTTCCATACTCCTCTTGCTGAATAATGGTCCTAGAAATAGCTTTTGAGTTTGTTAAGCTTATTCCAGTACCAGCTGGCACCCCATACTGGAGCATAATTCCAGAGGCTAACTCCCTTTAAATAAACCCCATTTATCCATTTAACCCACAGAGTGTCTTTTTTTGTGGCTAAATCCCAAATATGCTTCCCATTTAAGGCAAAATTGAACCATTTGCAATTTTTAATATTTATTCCCCCATTTTTCCTTGGTCTGCATACCACATCCCATGCCACCAGGCTTGTCTTCTGTTTTTTGTCAGTTGAACCCCACAGGAATAGTCTGCACTTCTGCTCTACACTCTTGAGTACACCAGCAGGCATTATAAAAATGCTAGACCAGTATACATGAACGGAGAATAACACAGAGTTGATAAGTTGGGCCCTTCCTGCATATGATAGGTTCCTGGATGCCCATATCTGAAGCTTCTTTGTCATTCTGTCCACTAAACATTCACAATCAATTTTGCTCCATTTAGATGGAGATAGTGGAACTCCTAGGTATTTCATGGGTAATGTACCCTCCTTGAACCCTGATAAACCTAACAACTCACTTTTCAGTTCTTCACTAACACCAGCAATGTACATGTTTGATTTCTCTTTGTTTGCACACAATCCTGTAGCTTTTGAGAAGTAGTCTAGGCTGTTCATCAAGGTGTTCACAGATTCTGGTGCTGCTTTGCAAAAGCACATCAGGTCATCTGCAAAGCATAGGTGGCTCAGAGCCAACTCTTTGCACATGGGATGCCAGGAGAAGCTTTTATCCATACAGGCTATTTTCAAGATTCTTGAGAGATACTCCATTACCAAGACAAATATTAGTGGGGATACTGGATCCCCCTGCCTGATGCCACGTTTTGCTGGGAAGTATCCATGTATCTCCCCATTCAAGCTGATGCTGAAACTTGCTGTTTGGATGCATTCCATAACCCAGCCAATGAACTTTACAGGAAACCCATACCCTAGGAACATCTCCTTGACAAAACCCCAATGGATTGTGTCATAGGCTTTCCTTAGGTCTATCTTCATCAAGCATCTTGGGGATGATTGTTTTCTGTTGTAGTGCTTGATCAGATCCTGGCACATCATGATATTGTGCACAATTGATCTCTTTGCCACAAAAGCACCCTGGTTCTCAGAGACTAGGTCTGGAAGTACTCTTGCTAGTCTCCCACATATGATCTTGGAGATGCATTTGTATATGGTGTTGCAGCATGCAATTGGTCTGTAGTCTGATGCCTTCTCTGGATTTTCTATCTTCTGCACTAGACACAGATTAGTAGCATTCACCTCCTTTAGCATTTTTGATGATTCAAAGAAGTCAATGATGGCTTCTGTTACCTCCTCTCCCACAATGTGCCATGCTGCTTTAAAAAACCCTGAACCAAAGCCATCCGGGCCTGGGCTTTTGTTGCTGTCAATGTCATGCATGGCTATTTTAACTTCATCTGCGCTCACAGGGGAACATAGTGACATCTGTTGGTGTATATCTAGCTTGTGCCCTGCTGAAAAGAAACAGTTGTCTGCTGTAGTTTCCCTCACCCCTGATACTCCTAGCATTTTCCTGTAAAATCCCACAAATTCCTCAACAATCAACTTCTGGTCTTCTAACAGGACATTCTCTTGTGTCTTGATGCAGTGCAGCCTATTCTTTTGTCTTCTCTGTTTCATAATTGCATGGAAGAAATGGTTGTTTCCATCACCCAACTGCACCCACTTGACTTTGCTCTTCTGCTGTAGGAAATTTTCAGCTGCCATATTCACCTCATTATACCTTTTCCTTGCCTGTATCTCCTTCTGCTGTAGATTTTCATTGAGAGGCTCTTTGTTTGCCTCTGTCTGAGCTTGAGTCATAGAGATTCTAGCAGTATCAGCTTGTGCTATAATATCACTAAATTCTGTTTTGTTTAACTTTTTCAGAACCTTTCTCACCCTTTTCAGCTTCTGGCATACCCTAAACATTTTTGTGCCTTGTGTTCTGCAATTCCATGCTTGTTGTACCATTGTATGAAATTCAGAGTGGAGGCTCCACATGTTAAAAAATTTGAAGGGGATGTTTCTTTTTGTGGTTTCATTTTGTAGGGTTATGTAAGCAGGTGAGTGATCAGATACACCCTCTGGTAAAAACTGGAGGGTGCATTGGTCTTGCTCCTGCAGCCAAAGGCTATTGACAAAAACCCAGTCAATTTTGGAGTAAACTCTCCCCCCCTTCTCATGCCTATTGTTCCATGTATGCTGGCAGCCAGTCCAACTCATTTCAGTGAGTAGGCAGTCCTCAATACAGGTTTTAAACTCCTGTGTTTCTGCAAGTGATACTGGTTGCCCTCCTTGTCTATTCCCAGGGTACATAACATTGTTAAAATCTCCTCCAACAATCCAAGGGATATTACAATTAATTGCATAATCTCTAAGATTCTTCCATAATTGTTTTCTATCTTCTTTTTCATTTTGTCCATAAACAAAGCTCACCACAAATTCATTTTTCCTCTCCAAATTAATTACCTTACAGGTGATCATTTGTACAGAAGAAAAAAGCACAATAACATGGAAAATTTCTGGTAACCATTTCATCCATATTCTACCCAATCTGTGTTCATTATGGTTACTAATTGTTTCCCACCCTAGCATGAATCTATTTTTGTTTTTTTCCAAATTAATTAACCTGACTTTTGTTTCCAAGAAAGCTACCAGCCCACAATTTTTTTTTTTTGCAGAAGAGAGCAACATCTCTTTGCTTATTTGGGCCATTCAGGCCTCTTACATTCCATATTAGGATCCTATCCATGACTAACAGTCAAGATAGGCGCCTTACCATGTGCTGGAACCATGCCTGTGTGCAGATCCTCCTGTGGGACTGGTTCTGCATTTCCATTCTGTATTACTGGTGCATCCTGGCCTTCTTCTACCTCTTGCAGGACTGTAAATGGGTTCTGTGTCTGTGGTTTTTGCTGCTGAATTTGTCTGTAATAGCCTCCTCCAGCTCTTGCCCCTCTTCCTATATTCCCATTTCTGCCTCTTCCCCTTCCAGCATTTGGCCACTGTTGTGCCCTTGGTTTTGTTTGCTGCACTGGCTGTTGTACTGGTACTGTTTGTCTCACATGTCCAGTAGCATTCTTCTTTCTGCAGTCCACCTCACTATGCCCATATTGTTTGCAATGGCTGCATAATGTAGGCTTCCAATCATATTCCACATCCTGTTCCACAATATTCCCTTTTTCATTTTTGTAGTGAACCTTGTTAGGGTATTCAACACCAATTTCAACCTCAATCATTACTCTGGCATATTGAATCCCAACTTTATGTTCTGTATTCCTATCTGCCATCATTGGCCTTCCTACAAGGCTAGCTATCTTGCTCAGCCCCATTGCGTTCCAATACTTCACATTGAGCCCCGGGAATTTTACCCAAATTGGCACTGAGGTCAGTTCTTCTTGTGCATAATCAATGTTTTCTGACCATGGCCTTACAATCATTGGTTTGTTGTCAAAATGATATACCCCCTCCTGTAACACTGCATCCCTCAGCTCTAGGGAATCAAATCGAACCAAAACCAAACCATTTTTCATCATAGCAATTTTGTTCATTCCTCTTTTTGCCCAAATTCTTCTTAAAAAACCACTTAGCACAGTAATTGGTGGTCTAGACCCCATGACATAGCATACCACTGATTGATTCCAGTATTTAATTTCAGACTCAATGTCCATATAATTAATCTCCCCCATAGGCTTCCCTTCGTGCATTTTAGGTTCAATAAAATCCAATTTGAATCCAGCATTTTTTAATTTGGAAATGTCAAATTTCTCCTAAGCAGAATTGTTACCTGCAGTAGCAGTTTCTTGCTGAGCTGTTTGGTCTGAGCCTTCATCTTCTTCCTCAAACGAGAAATTCGATTTTGCTTTGTCCTTCATCGTCGAAAGCCAAGTGTTGATCTTTTCTCGAGCTATTTCCATTTGTTGAACAGTTTCAGTTTGCACTTCTGGAGTCATAACCTCCGGAGCCTCCAATTCCTCATTCAGGTTACGCATAACCCGATCTAATTTATCTCGGTTTGAATTTGAACCTTGTCTTTGATTCCCAGTTTTCGCCGGGCATGGTGGAGCTGTGTTGTCGCCAGTTTCATCGATCTTGTCTGTCCCCCGTTTGATCTTGTCTTTCTTCCCCGTTGAGACTCACAGCTGCGTCAATGGCGGAGCGGTGTAGAGGAGAGAGGCGAGAGCATTTTTAGAGGAGAGAGCAAAATTGTTTCGGCGATGCCAATGTTAAGGCCCGAAAACGGGCGACATGGGTGATATCGAAGTTTGGGGTTGAAGGTGACCCTCCCAGGGCACCGGGGGTATCCTAGGGCCATAATAGAGACACCGAAAAAATTTCGGGCAAAAACGGAAAGCGGGCCCCGGGAATGCTCTAGGGGACGTGTTTTGGGCCTCCGGACGCAAACTTTTCGACGTTAATATTTTCGCCTCATATCGCACGGGAGACCCCTAGGGGACATGGGAGGCCCCTAGGGTCGGTTATTGGGTCCTTGATAGGCTTGTATTGGCAGTTTTACGCGATGCCAATGTTTTTTTTTTTGGTGCAAATCAGAGAATTGTATTAATAAAAGTTGTAATGTAACAAGATTACAGCCCACAGGGCAATGTAAATTCAAGGCCACCTACTAGGTAGGGTTCCTTAGGATCTACATCCCCTAACAACCAAACAAAACCTGACATTACTAGGACCAGCACACTACATCCAGTGGCTCACCATGACTGAAACATAGACAACCATTTCCTATTCACAGCAGCTACAAAATACAGTAAAAAATAACAGATTACAAAATCCCTATCCATCTCTTATCCTTGCTGTTAATCTTCCTCTTGCTGCTGCAGTGATGTACTCTGATTCTGATCACCTGCTGAATCTGCTGCATGATATGCGACAGGGGCATTCTGCTCCCCTCAAAACATTGGATGTTCCTGCATCTCCATATCCAGTAAATTGCTGCTGCAAGCCCTGCTGCATATACTTCTTTCCTGAATCTTGAACATTTTTGCCTGCTTATCTAGTTAAGCATGCCCTGGACTGTATTTGCTTTTGCTGACACTTGCAGCCAACTCCTTAACTGAGCCAGAATCTCTGTGGATACACTACAGCTGAAGGACAGGTGATTATGATCTTCTGGTTTCATCTTGCACAAGTAACACGCAACATCTCCATTCAAGAAACCCATTTTCTGCAGCCTATCTTTAGTTAGCAGTCTTCCCATTTGAACCAGCCACAAGCAAAAACTTTGTCTAGGCATAGATATCTTCCCCCAGATCAAATCAGCATGTCTGTATTTTGGCATCTCTCCTGCCAGTATTCTGTAACCACTAGCTGAAGAGTAGATCCCATCAGGTGCACTCTTCCACACTCCCCTAGCTGAGTAGTGATCATGGAAATAACTTTTGATTTTATTAAGCTTTTTCCAGTACCAACTAGTTCCCCACACAGGAACATAATTCCAGAAATTTTCTCCTTTCAAATAAACCCCATTAATCCATTTTACCCACAGTGTATGTTTTTGGTGGCTAAATCCCAAATATGCTTCCCATTTAGAGAAATATTAAACCATTTACAATTTTTAACATTTATTCCACCATTTTTCCTTGGTCTGCATACAATATCCCAGGCCACCAAACTTGTCTTGTGCTTCTGTTCAGTAGATCCCCACAAAAACAATCTGCATTTTTGCTCTACACTTTTCAGTACCCTAGCAGGCATTATAAAAATGCTCGACCAGTACACATGTATAGAGAATAATACAGAATTGATTAATTGAGCCCTTCCTGCATATGAGAGGTTCCTGGAGGCCCAAATCTGCAGCTTTTTTTGTCATTTTATCCACCAAACATTCACAATCTAATTTGCTCCATTTAGATGGAGACAGTGGAACACCCAAATATTTCATGGGCAATGTACCCTCCCTAAAACCTGACAAACATAGCAACTCATTCTTGATTTGTTCACTAACACCAGCTACATATATATTTGATTTCTCCTTGTTTGCAAACAAAACAGTAGCTTGTGAAAAATAATTAATGTTGTTCATCAAGATACTCACAGATTCAGGGGTAGCTTTGCAAAAGCACATCAAGTCATCAGCAAAGCATAGGTGACTAAGTGCAAGCTCTTTGCACATGGGATGCCAGCTGAAGCTATTGTCCATACAAGCTATCTTCAGGATTCTTGATAGGTATTCCATGACCAAAACAAAGATTAATGGAGAGATTGGATCTCCCTGCCTAATGCCACGTTTTGCAGTAAAGTATCCATGTACTTCCCCATTCATAATGATGCTGAAACTAGCAGTCTGGATGCACTCTAGTAACCAGCCACTGAACTTCACAGGTAAACCATACCCTAGCAGCATTTCCTTAATAAAACCCCAATGAATTGTGTCATAAGCTTTTCTTAGATCAATCTTCATCAAACACCTAGGAGAGGATTGTTTCCTCCTGTAATGCTTAATAAGATCCTGACATATCATTATGTTGTGGACTATTGATCTCTGAGCCACAAAAGCTCCCTGATTCATAGAGACAAGCACAGGAAGCACTTTTGCCAATCTCCCACACAAAATCTTGGAGATGCATTTGTAGATGGTATTGCAGCATGCTATAGGCCTGAAGTCAGATGCCTTCTCAGGATTAGGTATCTTCTGCACAAGACACAGATTTGTGGCATTCACCTCTTTGAGCATTTTAGAGGAATCAAAAAAAATCCCTAATAGCATCAGTCACTTCTTGCCCCACAATATGCCAAGTTTCTTTGAAGAATCCTGATCCAAAACCATCAGGGCCTGGGCTCTTATCACAGTCAATATCAAACATGGCTTTCTTCACCTCATCAGCATTCACAGGGGCACTCAGGATCATCTGTTGATGCAAGTCAAGTCTATGTCCTGCAAAGAAAAAACTGTCTTCTGCTGTAGTGTCCCTGACACGTGAGACCCCAGCATCTCTCTGTAAAACCCCACAAATTCCTCCATAATCAAATTCTAGTCTTCCAATAGAACACCCTCCTGTGTCTTAATGTCATGCACTCTATTCTGCTGTCTTCTCTGCTTCATGACTGCATTAAAGAACTGAGTGTTCCCATCTCCCAACTGAACCCATTTGGCCTTGCTCTTTTGTTGTAAAAAATTCTCAGCTGCCATATTCACCTCATTATACTTCTTTCTGGCCTGTACTTCTTTCTGTTGCAATGCCTCATTTAAAGGCTCCTTGTTTGCTACAGTCTGAGCTTGAAGAGTTAAACAGATTGGAGAGTGGTCAGATACACCCTCTGGATGAAACTGTAGAGCAAATTGATCATACTCCTGAAACCAGAGGCAGTTGGCAAAAGCCCAATCACTTTTAGAGTATACTCTCCCTCCCCTCTCATGCCTATTATTCCATGTATATTGACACCCAGACCAGCCCATTTCAGTGAGGAAACAATCTTCAATGCAAGCTTTAAAATCTTGTATTTCAACGTATGTAACTGGTAATCCTCCTTGTCTATTGCCAGGTAACAATACATTGTTGAAATCCCCACCAACAATCCAAGGTTTATTGCAATTAATTGCAAAATCAGTAAGATCCTTCCACAATTGTTTCCTTTCCTCCTTTTCATTTAGACCATAGACAAAACTCACCACAAACTCCATTTTTCTCACAATATTAAACACTTTACAGATAATCATTTGCACAGAAGAGAAAATCACATCAACATGAAAATAATTTGGCATCCATCTTATCCAAATTCTGCCCAACCTATGATCATTATGATTACTATAGGATTCCCACCCTAGCATGAAACTGTTTTTGCATTTTTCCAGATTAACTAATCTTATTTTAGTTTCTAGAAAAGCCACCAAACCACAATTAATCTTTTTGCAGAAAAGGGCAACATCCCTCTGCTTATTAGGGCCATTAAGGCCTCTCACATTCCATATAAGGATCCTATCCATGACTACCAGTCAAGATAGGAGACTTACCATGTGGTGGCACCACACCTATGTTCTGATCCTCCTGTATCCCTGGCTCTACTGCTTCACCTTGTACCAGTTGCACCTCCTGCACTCCTCCTTCATTTTGCAGTATATCAAAAGAATTCTGTATCTGGGGAGTGACATTTTTAGGTTGCTGAATTTGTTTGTAGTTGCCTCTTCCCCCTCTCAATCCTCTCCCTGCATTCGACATTCTACCTCTACCTCTCCCTGCATTCTGCCATTGCTGGTTCCTAGGGATTTCATGCTGTATAGGTTGGTTCTGCACAGGCACAAGTTGATTCACAGGGGCAGCAGCAACTTTCTTCTTTCTGCAATCAGGCTCACTATGTCCATACTGTTTGCAATGACTGCAGATTATAGGCTTCCAGTCATAGTCCACCTCCTGTTCAACAATATTCCCCTTCTCATTCTTAAAATGCACCTTGTCAGGGTATTCACCTCCAATTTCAACTTCAATCAGCATTCTAGCATAGTGAATCCCCACCATGAGTTCTGTATTCCTGTCAGCCATCATTGGCTTGCCAACTAAACTTGCAATTTTGCTCAATCCCATTGCATTCCAGTATTTGACATTTAACCCAGGGAATTTCACCCATATAGGAACAGAGGTGAGTTCCTCATGAGCATAATCCACATTTTCAGACCATGGCCTGACTATCATAGGTTTATTATCAAAATGATAAACCCCTTCCTGTATCACAGCATCCCTTTGCTCCAAAGAGTCAAATCTAACCAGAACTAAGCCATTTTTCATCATTGCAATTTTATTCATCCCCCTTTTTGCCCAAATTCTTCTTAGAAATCCACTGAAAACATTAATTGGTGGCCTTGACCCCATTACATAGCATACAACCGCTTGGTTCCAGTAGCTAATTTCAGATTCAATATCCATGAAATTAATTTCCCTAACTGGTTTACCCTCATGCATAGTAGGCGCAATAAAATCCAATTTAAACCCAACATTTTTCAATTTGGTTATATCAAATTTTTCCCAGGCTGTGATCTTACCTACATGTGTGGATTGCTGCTGTTTGGCTTGCTCTGAAGCTTCAGCTTCATCTTCCCACGAAAAATGAGTTTTGGCCTTCTCCTTCATCTTCGAGAGCCATGAATTAATTTTCTCTCTGGCTATCTCCATCTGTTGTACCGTTTCAGGTTGCACCTCAGGCGTCATGATTTCGGGAGCCTCCAATTCATTTGTGAGGTTTCGAACTACCCGATCTAGGTTATCTCGGTTGGTACTGTTACATTGCCTATGAGTTGCGTTTTTTGTAGGTGAATTATTGGGTCCCTGATAGGCTTGTAAGGGCGGTTTCACGCGATGCCAATGTTAAGGCCGAAAACGGGCGACGTGGGTGATATCGGAGTTCGGGGATAAGTATGACCCTCCCGGGGCACCAAGGGTCCCCTAGGGCCATAAGAGAGCCCCCGACAAAATTTTGGGCGAAGACGGAAATCGGGCCCCGAGAATGCTCTAGGGGGCGTGTTTTGGGCCTCGGGACGCAAACTTTTTGACGTTAATATTTTCGCCCCATATCGCACGGGAGACCTCTAGGGGACCCCTAGGGGACATGGGAGGCCCCTAGGGTCGGTTTTTGGGTCCCTGATAGGCTTGTAAGGACGGTTTGAAGCGTTGCAAATGTTGAGGCTCGAAAAAGGGCGACATGGGTGATATTGGAGTTCGGGGATAAAGGTGACCCTCCCAGGGCACCGGGGGTCCCCTAAGGCCATAGTAGAGCCCCCGAAAAAATTTCGGGCGAAAACGGAAACCGGGCCCCGGGAATGCTCTAGGGGACCTGTTTTGGGCCTTCGGACGCAATCTTTTCGACGTTAATATTTTCGCCCCATATCGTACGGGAGACCCCTAGGGGACATGGGAGGACCCTAGGGTCAATTATTGGGTCCCTGATAGGCTTGTAAGGGCGGTTTCACGCGATGCCAATGTTAAGGCCCGAAAACGGACGACATGGAAGATATCGGAGTTCGGGGATAAGTATGACCCTTCCGGGACACCGAGGGTCCCCTAGGGCCATAATAGAGCCCCCGAAAAAATATCAGGCAAAAACGGAAACCGGGCCTCGGGAATGCTCTAGGGGACGTGTGTCGGGCCTCCGGACGCAAACTTTTCGACGTTAATTTATTCGCCCCATATCGCACGTGAGACCCCTAGGGGACATGGGAGGCCCCTAGGGTCGGTTATTGGGTCCCTGATAGGCTTGTAAGGGCGGTTTGACGCGACGACAATGTTAAGGCCCGAAAACGGACGACATGGGTGATATCGGAGTTCGGGGATAAGTATGACCCTCCCGGGGCACCGGGGGTCCCCTAGGGCCATAATAGAGCCCCCGAAAAATTTTCAGGCGAAAACGGAAACCGGGCCCCGGGAATGCTCTAGGGGACGTGTGTCGGGCCTCCGGACGCAAACTTTTCGACGTTAATATATTCGCCCCATATCACACGTGAGACCCCAGGGGACATGGGAGGCCCCTAGGGTCGGTTATTGGATCCCTGATAGGCTTGTAAGGGCGGTTTGACGCGATGACAATGTTAAGGCCCGAAAACGGACGACATGGGTGATATCAGAGTTCGGGGATAAGTATGACCTCCCGGGGCACCGAGGGTCCCCTCGGGCCATAATAGAGCCCCCGAAAATATTTCGGGCGAAAAAGGAAACCGGGCCCCGGGAATGCTCTAGGGGATGTGTTTTGGGCCTCGGGACGCAAACTTTTCGACGTTAATATTTTCGCTGCATATCGCACGGGAGACCCCTAGGGGACATGGGAGGCCCCTAGAGTCGGTTATTCGGTCCCTGATACGCTTGTATGGGCGGTTTGACGCGATGGCAATGTTTTTTTTTTTTTTTTTGGTGCAAATCAGGAATTGCATTTTATAGAAGCTGTAAAAAAACATAATTACAACCTAAAAGGCAATGCAAGTTCAAGGCCACCTACTAGGTAGGGTTCCTCAAAATCTGCATCCCTTACAACCAAACTAACCAGATATTACAAACCACAACTAGACCCAGCAACAAGACATAAGACAAACATTAACCTACTTACATCAACTAAAACAAAGACATCTTAGGAACCATTACAAAGATTCTAACCATCTGTTATCCCTACTAGTAATCTTTCTCTTCCTGCTGCAGTGCTTTATTCTGATTCTCACCACCTGCTGTATCTGCTGCATAATGTTTGACAGTGATATTGCAACCCCCTCAAAACATTGCAGATTCCTGCTTCTCCATATCCAATATACTGCAGCTGCTAGCCCTGCTGCATACACCTCTTTCCTGACTTTGGAGCATTTCTGTCTACTTATCCAATTGAGCAAGCCCTGCACTGTAGTAGCTTTTGCTGAACACTACAACTAGTACTTTAATTGCACCAATACCTCTGTCGACACACAACAGTTGAAAAACAGATGATGATGGTCTTCTGGGTACTTCTTACACAAATAGCACATAGTATTCCCACTGAGAAACCCCATATTCTGCAATCTATCTTTAGTTAACAGTCTGCCCAGTTGCACAAGCCACAGACAGAAGCTTTGTCTAGGCATAGAAACTTTCCCCCAAATCAAGTCAGCATGCCTGCACTTTGGTAGCCTCCCCACCAGGATTCTGTAACCACTAGCAACAGTGTAAATCCCATTATGAGTCTCCTTCCAAACTTTTCCATCAACGATAGACTGCAGAATATGGGGTTTCTCAGTGGGAATACTATGTACTATTTGTGTTCCGACTGCGATGCCAATGTTTTTTTTGGTGCAAGTCAGAAATTGTATTATTACTAGCTGCAATGTAGCAAGATTACAGCCCATAGGTAATGCAGATCCAGGGCCACCTACTAGGTAGGGTTCCTTGTATCTACATCCCTTTTACAACCACACGACCCTAAAAAACAGACCTGGAGCAAACATACTACATCCAGTGGCTTATCCTAGCTGATTTACAACAATTACAAAACACAAAACAATAAGCTATTACAGTTCTACAGAAAAACATAAAATATTTCCACTTACACCAAACTACAAAGACTTAGTGCAAATAACAATTATGCACTCCCCATATCTGAAACATACAAAAACAAACATTCCTGACTTACAGCAAAATACAAAACATAGTTAACTAATCTATTACAGATTCTCTAGCCTTGTTGCATTCTGCATCTTTTTCCTTCTGCTGAGCAGCTGAACTCTGATTCTGATTTTTCCTGCTGGACTTTCTGCATAGTTTTCATCATCTACAAAACACATTTAGATGAATTTCACAGATTCCTTACCCATCTCTTATCCTTGGTGTTTATCTTCTCCTGCTACTGCACTACTGAATTCTGATTTTGACCCTCAGAACACTGCAGGTCCCTGCATCTCCATTTCTGAGTGTATTGACACACAGACCAGTTCAGTTTTGTAGACAACATTCTACAATGCCGTTTTTACAGCCTAGTAATTTAGAAAATGTATCTGGAGCTCCTCCTTGACTAGTAGCACAGTGTTGGAATCCCCCCCCCCCAACTCCAGGGAGTATTGCAATAATGTGCAAAATCAGTGAGCTCCTTCCACAATTTCTTCCTTTCCTCCTTTTCCATTTAGCCCATACGCAGAAACTCACCACAAGTTCCTTTTGCTTCACAATGTTAATAACTTTACAGGTTATCATTTGCACATAAGAAAAATCCCAACACCATGGACCAGATTCTGCCCAATCTATTCCCACCCTGGCATTAAATTTTCCTTGCATTTTTCCACAATAACTAGTTTTATTTTAGTTATTAAAAGAGCACCTAAAAAAAAGGAACCAAGTCACCATTGATCTTTTTGCAGAAAAGACTAACATTTTTCTGTTTATTAGGGCCATTTAAGCCTCTCATAATCCATATAAGGATCCTATCCATGACTATTAGTCAGGATAGGAGACTTACCTTGTGGTGGCACCACACCTGGTTGCAGCTCCTCCTGTGTTTCTGGTTCTGCAGCTTCCCCTTGTGCCTTTTGTCCTTCCTGCACTTCTTCATTTTGCAGTAAATCAAAAGAATTTTGTGTTTGGGCCTGTTGCTGCAATTGTCTGTAATTCCCTCTTCCTGCTCTCATACCTCCCACTGCATTCCACATTCTGCCTCTCCCTCTTCCTGCATTCTGCCATTGCTGGGTCCTAGGGTTTGCTTGTTGTGGTGGTTGATTCTGCACAGGCACTGGTTGAACAGGTGCTGCAGCAGCAATCTTTTTCCTGCATTCAGGTTCACTATGCCCATGCTGTTTGCAGTGACTGCATATAATAGGTTTCCAGTCATATTCAACCTCCTGCTCAGCAATATTCCCCTTCTCAATCTTGAAGTGTACCTTATCTGGGTATACCCCTCCAATTTCTACTTCAATTAGCACTCTGGCATAATGAATCCCTACTTTGAGTTCTGTGTTCCTATCTGCCATCATTGGTCTTCCAACAAGGCTTGCAATTTTGTTCAGACCCATAGCATTCCAATATTTCACATTTAATCCAAGGAATTTTACCCATATAGGAACCGAGGTCAGTTCCTCATGAGCATAGTTCACATTTTCAGACCATGGCCTGACTATCAATGGTTTGTTGTCAAAATGATATACCCCTTCCTGAATTACAGCATCCCTCTGCTCAAGTGAGTCAAAACGAACCAGAACTAGTCCATTTTTCATCATCGCAATTTTGTTCATCCCCCTTTTTGCCCAAATTCTTCTTAGAAATCCACTAAACATAGTAATTGGTGGTCTAGACCCCATAACATAGCAAACAATCGCTTGTTTCCAGTAATTTATTTCAGATTCAATGTCCCTCAAGTTAATTTCCCCAACCGGTTTATCCTCATGCATAGCAGGTGCGATATAATCCAGTTTAAATCCAGAATTTTTCAGTTTTGTTATGTCGAATTTTTCCCAAGCTGAGATCTTACCTATGTTTGCAGTTTCTTGCTGTTTCGCCAGTTCTGTCTCTTCACCCTCATCTTCAGACGAGAAATGGTTTTTTGCTGTCTCCTTCATTTTCGAAAGTCAGGAATTGATTTTTTCCCTTGCTAATTCCATTTGCTGCACTGTTTGTGTTTGCACATCTGGCGTCATTACTTCTGAATCCTCCAGTTCATCCGTGAGGTTGCTCATAACTCGATTTAGGTTTTCATGGTTTGTATTGGTTCGTTGCCTTTGAGTCACATTTTTTGTGGGACATGGTGGAGCTACTGATTTTCCCGCATCTTCATCTTGATTTCCATTCCCTCGTTTAGCTTTGTCTTTCTTCCCCATGAGAACTCAGAGCTGCGTTAATGGTAAACGGGCCCTGTCGAGGAGAGAGGTGAGAGCATTTTAGAGAGAGAAAGAAAATTTTGCGATGCGCGATATTGCGATGCCAATGTTTTTTTTTTTGGTGCAAGTCAGAAATTGTATTATTACCAGCTGTAATGTAACAAGATTACAACCCATAGGCAATGCAGATCCAAGGCCACCTACTGGGTAGGGTTCCTTTTTTCTACATCCCTTTACTGCCTTACAAACCTAGAGTCGAACTGGAGCAACTCACTACAAGCAGTGGTTCACCATCTTTGTAAACACAAAACAAAATACAAAAAATCATTCCTGACTTACAGCAAAATACAAAAACATAGTAAGCTAATTATTACAATTTCTAGCCTATCTGCTGGATTCTGCTTCTTCCTCACTCTGCCTAGCTTTCAGCCAACTGCTTCTGGTTACCTATTTTCATGAATACCAGCTACCAAGATTTTGTGCAAGGACCAATTAAATATTCTCTGTGCCATTCCCCTTGCTGTTGGTAGTTACTGCATCTGATGCTGCATATCTGATGCTGACTTTCTGTTGAACCTGCTGCACTGCATCATAGTCAGTCTGCTCCCTTCAAATTGCTGGAAGTTCCTGCTTCTCCATATCCATCGCACTGCTGACTATATCTCCTCCATCCATCTCTTGTCCCTTCTGTTGATCTTCCTTTTGCTGTTATTGCACTGTTGGATTCTGATTCTGACTGTTTGCTATATCTGTTGCATGATTTTTGACATAGGTATACTGCTTCCTCCAACATAGTGAGAATTTCTGCATCTACAAATCCAATAGACTGCTGCTGCTATCCCTGCTGCATATACTTCCTTCCTGAGTCTCGAGCATTTTTGCCTACTTATCCAGTTGAGCATGCCCTGTATTGTGTTTGCTTTTGCTGATATTTGCATCCATCCCCTCAGTTGATCCAGGACTGCTGTAGACACATTACAGTTGAATAACAAGTGGTTGTGGTCCTCAGGTTTCAGTTTGCACAGGTAACATAAATCGTCTCCATTCAAGAAACCCATCCTCTGCAGTCTGTCTTTAGTTAATAATCTCCCCATTTGAGCTAGCCATAGGCAGAAACTTTGTCTAGGCATGGATATCTTTCCCCAGATCAAATCAGCATGTCTGTATTTTGGCATATTTCCTTGCAACATTCTGTAGCCACTTGCAGCAGAATATAGACCATCAGTTTCAAACTTCCATGCTCCCCTTATTGTGTATTGCCCCTGAAAATAGCTATTGATCTTGTTCAGCTTTTTCCAATACCAGCTGGTACCCCACACTGGAGCATAATTCCAGAAGTTCTCACCTTTCAGATAAACCCCATTGATCCATTTTACCCATAGTGTGTCCTTTTTAGTGGCTAGGTCCCAGATATGCTTCCCATTTAGAGCTATGTTGAACCATTTACAATTCTTCACATTTAATCCACCATTTTTCCTTGGTCTGCATACTATGTCCCATGCCACCAAGCTTATCTTGTGCTTCTGTTCAGTTGTCCCCCATAAGAAAAATCTGCATTTTTGCTCCATACTTTTCAGTACCCCAGAAGGCATAATGAATATGCTTGACCAATATACATGTATGGAAAACAATACAGAGTTAATTAATTGAACTCTTCCTGCATAAGAGAGGTTCCTGGATGCCCAAATCTGCAATTTCCTTGTCATTTTATCCACCAAATATTCACAATCTAATTTACTCCATTTAGAGGGGGACAATGGAACACCCAGGTATTTCATGGGCAGATTCCCCTCTCTAAATCCTGATAGGTGCATCAGTTCATCCTTTACTTGTTCATTTACGCCCGCTACATAAATATTTGATTTTTACTTGTTAGCAAACAGACCTGTAGCTTGTGAGAAGTGATTTATGTTGTTCATCATGGTGCTCACAGATTCAGGGGTAGCTTTACAGAAACACATTAAGTCATCAGCAAAACAGAGGTGACTCAAAGCAAGTTCTTTGCACATAGGGTGCCAGCTGAAGCATTTATCCATACAGGCAATCTTCAGTATTCTTGACAGATATTCCATTACCAAAACAAAAATTAATGGAGAGATTGGATTACCCTGCCTAATGCCACGCTTTGCAATAAAGTATCCACGTGTTTCCCCATTCAAATTGATACTAAAGCTAGCTGTTTGGATGCATTCAAGTAGCCAGCCACTGAACTTAACAGGGAATCCATACCCTTGCAGCATTTCCTTCACAAAACCCCAGTGGATTGTGTCATATGCTTTCCTTAGGTCTATCTTCATCAAGCATCTAGGAGATGACTGTTTCCTATTGTAGTGCTTAATGAGGTCCTGACATATCATGATGTTATTAACAATTGATCTCTGAGCCACAAAAGCTCCCTGGTTAACTGATACAAGCACTGGGAGTACCCTTGCCAGTCTCCCACACAAAATCTTGGAGATGCACTTGTAAATTGTGTTGCAGCAAGCTATGGGTCTGAAGTCAGATGCCATCTCTGGGTTTTATATTTTCTGCACAAGGCATAAGTTTGTAGCATTCACTTCTTTGAGCATTCTAGAAGAGTCAAAGAAATCAATGATAGCTTCAGTTACTTCTTGCCCCACAATATGCCAAGCTTCTTTAAAGAATCCTGAACCAAAGCCATCAGGGCCCGGGCTTTTGTTGCAGTCTATTTCAAACATTGCTTTTTTCACCTCATCAGCACTTACAGGAGCAATGAGGTTAATCTGTTGATGCATATCAAGTTTGTGTCCTGCTGAGAAGAAACTGTCTTCTGCTGTGGTTTCTCTAGCCCCTGAAACTCCCAACATTTCTTTGTAGAATCTCACAAATTCCTCCAAAACCATGTCCTGATCATTTAGTAGAGTACCCTGCTGTGTCCTGATTGCGTGCACTCTATTCTTGTGTCTTTTTTGCTTCATGACTGCATGGAAGAACTGTGTGTTGCCATCTCCCAGCTGGACCCAGTTTGCCTTGCTTTTCTGCTGTAAAAAATTTTCAGCAGCCATATTCACTTCGTTGTATCTTCTCCTGGCCTGTATTTCCTTTTGTTGTATTTCCTCATTTAGGGGCTCCTTGTTAGCATCAATCTGAGCTTGAGTCATGGCAACTCTGGCAATGTCTTCCTGTGCTAAGATGTCCCTAAAATCATTTCTGTTTAGCTTCTTCAGCACTATTCTCACATTTTTCAGTTTTTGGTACACTCTGAACATTTTTGTGCCTTGTGTTCTGAAATTCCAAGCTTGCTGAACCATAGCATGGAAATCAGAGTGGAGGCTCCACATGTTGAAGTATTTAAAGGGGATTTTTGTTTTTGTGGGTTCTCTCTGAAGAGCTAAACAAATTGGGGAGTGATCAGAAACACCCTCTGGGTGGAATTTGAGATCAAATTGATCAAATTCCTGGAACCAGAGGCTGTTTGCAAATGCCCAATCAATTTTAGAATATACTCTCCCACCCCTTTCATGCCTATTATTCCATGTAAACTGGCACCCTGACCACCCCATTTCAGTGAGGAAACATTGTTCAATGCACTCTTTAAAATCTTGAATTTCAGAAAATGCAACTGGAATTCCTCCTTTTCTATTTTCAGGTAGCATCACATTATTGAAATCCCCCCCTACAAACCATGGTTTATTGCAATTAATTGCAAAATTTGTTAGGTCTTTCCATAATGTTTTCCTTTCCTCCTTTTCATTTAAGCCATATACCAAACTAGCCACAAATTCTCTTTTTTCCACAATATTAACCACTTTACAGATGATCATTTGTACAGATGATAATAATATATGCACATGAAAACAGTTTGGCAACCATCTTAACCATATTCTACCCAATCTATGGTCATTGTGATTGCTATAAGAGTCCCAGCCTGGCATAAAACTTTTTTGTATTTTTCTATGTTGACTAATCTGATTTTTGTCTCTAGAAAAGCCACCAACCCACAGTTATTATTTTTGCAAAGAAGGGCAACATCCCTCTGCTTATTTGGGCCATTTAGGCCTCTAACGTTCCATATTAGTACCCTATCCATGACTATCAGTCAAGATAGGGGACTTACCATGTGATGGCACCTCATCTGCATTCTGTTTCTTTTGTTGTTCTGACTCCTGTACTGCTTCTGCCTGATCCTTTAGAGCCTCCTCCATTCCTGCTTCAGTGTGCAGAATCTCAAAACTGTTATGCATCTGGGTAGTGACAGTTTTAGGCTGTTGGATTTGTCTATAATTGCCTCTTCCTGCTCGCACTCCTCTTCCTGCAGTCCCAGCTCTACCTCTCCCTCTTCCTGCATTCTGCCATTGTTGAGCCCTAGGAGGCAGTGCAGGTTGAATCTGTACAGGCACTGTTTGTGTCACAGGACCTGCAGTAGCTTTCTTCCTGCATTCAGCTTCCCTATGCCCATATTGTTTGCAGTGGTTGCAGAGAATAGGTTTCCAATCATATTCCACTTCCTGCTCCACAATATTGCCCTTCTCATTCTTATAATATACCTTGTTAGGGTATTCAACTCCAATTTCTACCTCAATCAATACTCTTGCAAATTGAATCCCTACTTTGAGCTCGGTGTTTCTATCTGCCATCATTGGCCTTCCTACAAGGCTTGCAATCTTGCTCAGTCCCTTAGCATTCCAGTATTTCACATTCAGACTAGGGAATTTTACCCAGATAGGCACCGAGGTCAGTTCCTCTTGTGCATAATCCACATTTTCAGACCAAGGCCTAACTATCATGGGTTTGTTATCAAAATGGTAAACCCCCTCTTGAATTACAGCATCCCTTTGCTCTAGAGTGTCAAAACGAACCAAAACCAAGCCATTTTTCATCATAGCAATTTTGTTCATCCCACGTGTTGCCCAAATTCTTCTTAGATATCCGCTTAACACATTAATTGGTGGTTTTGATCCAATAATATAGCAAACAACAGCTTTATTCCAGTAATTAATTTCAGATTCTATGTGCATGGAACTAATTTCCCCAACAGGTTTTCCTTCATGCAATGTTGGCGCAATAAAATCCAACTTAAATCCAGAGTTTTTCAATTTGGATATGTCAAACTTATCCCAAGCTGAGGTATTACCTGCAGTAGCAGTCTCTTGTTGTTTAGTTTGGTCTGGGCCTTCGTCTTCATCTTCGGACGAGGATAGTGTTCTTGCCTTTTCCTTCATCTACGTGAGCCAAGTATTGATCTTTTCTCTTGCAATTTCCATTTGTTGCACTGTTTCTGTTTCTGCTTCAGGGGTCATGACCTCCGGTGCCTCCAATTCATCGGAGAGGTTGCGCATAACCCGATCTAGGTTATCTCGATTGATGCTTGAACTTTGTCTAAGATTTACAGTTTTTGTAGGACCTAGTGGTGTTGAATTTTCTCCATTGTCATCGTGCTTATCTGCTCCTCGTTTTGCCTTGTCTTTCTTCCCCATTGAGACTCACAGCTGCGTCAAAGGTGGACGACCGCGATGCCAATGTTTTTTTTTTGGTGCAAGTCAGAAATTGTATTATTGCTCTCTGTAATGTAACAAGATTACAGTCGTTAGGCAATGCAGATCCAAGGCCACCTACTAGGTAGGGTTCCTTTTTGCTACATCCCTCTACTACCTTACATCCCTTCAATCTGGTGCAACTCACTACAGACAGTGGTTCACCCTCTCTGTAAACATTACAATTTGCAAATATTGTTTCTCACCATCTCTGTAAACATTACAATTTGCAAAAATTATTTCTAAGTTACAGCAAAATACAAAAACATATATATCTAAAAATATTACAACAAAAACTTCCAGGAGCTGTTTCATTCCTCCTTCTTTCTTGCTTCATCTACCTGCTGTGCCCAATCAAGCTGATCCACATCACTCTACTGTCTAGCTCCCTGTACAGGTACTGGAGTCCTGCATTTCTTCTGTTTTTCCTGCAAAAACCTCTCCTGGAGTCTGGTCCTGCCTATCTGCTGGGTCTGCTGTGGTACACAGATCAGCTGAAAATCTCTCTAACCATTTTTTATCCCTGCTGTTGATCTTTCTCAGCCTGCTGCATTGCTGCATTCTGGTCCTCACTGATTGCTGCATTCTGGTCCTCATTCTTTCTGATCTGCTGAATTTTATTTCTTCTTCACTCTGCCTAGCTTCAGCAGCCTGCTACAGATACCCTGCTGAGACCTACTGCCTGAGTTCCATTACTCACTCAGATCCCCTGCAGGGCTCTGCTGTCTGATTCCTGCTTGTTTTCAGAAACCTGCTGCTTTGTTCTTCACTGCTCCACAGCAACCTGCTACTGACTCCTTCCGGAGACAGTTGTTTCCTGGCCTTTCAGGTCTGCTGCATATTCTTTGATCCCTCATTCTGTCTATCTTCAGCAGCCTGCTGCTGATCCCCTGCTGAATCTTTTGTATTTCTGAACTGCTGGACCCTGCTGCATAATCTTCTAACTTCAGTCTATATTTCCCCTATCCAGCTCTTGTCCCTGCTGGAGATCTTCCTTTTGCTGTTGCAGCATTGTTATACTGGCCTTTCAGCATCCCCTATCCAGCTCTTGCGATGCCAATGTTAGGGCCCGAAAACGGGCGACATGGGTGATATCGGAGTTCAGGGATAAGTATGACCCTCCCGGGGCACCGGGGGTCCCCTAGGGCCATAATAGAGTCCCCAAAAAAATTTCGGGCGAAAACGGAAATCGGGCCCCGGGAATGCTCTAGGGGATGTGTTTTGGGCCTCCGGACGAAAACTTTTCGACGTTAATATTTTCGCTTTATATCGCACGGGAGACCCCTAGGGGACATGGGAGGCCCTTAGGGTTGGTTATTAGGTCCCTGATAGGCTTGTAAGGGCGGTTTGACGCGATGCCTATGTTTTTTGGTGCAAGTCAGAAATTGTATTGTTGCTCACTGTAATGTAACAAAGATTACAATCCTTAGGCAATGTAGATCCAAGGCCACCTACTAGGTATGGTTCCTTTTTACTACATCCCTTTACTACCTTACAAACCTTCAATCTGGTGCAACTCACTACAGGCAGTGGTTCACCATTTCTGTAAACATAACAAATTACAAAAATTATTTCTGACTTACAGCAAAATACAAAAACATAATAAGCTAAAAATATTACAACTTCTTCTAGCCTTTTCAAATCTGCTGGAATCTGTTTCATTCCCCATTCTGCCTTGCTTCATCAATCTGCTGCTGATTACCTGCTGAACCCTGCTGCCTGAATTCCTGCACAGGTGCTTATGCCTTTCATATCTGCTGGATTCTCTGCTGAACCCCTGGTGTAATCTGATTCCGACTTTCTGTTGGAGCTGCTGTACTAAATCTACATAGATTAAGTGCATAGAGCAGTTAAACTCTTTCTATCCATCTTTTATCCTTGCTGTTGATCTTCCTCAACCTGCTGCATTGCTGTATTCTGATTCTCACTGACTACTGAATCTGCTGCATGGTCTGTGTCACAGACAGACTGCTTCCCTTAAAGTGTTTAATATTTCTGCTTCTCCATATCCAGTAGACAGCTGCTGCAAGTCCTGCTGCATACACTTCTTTTCTGAAATTTGAGCATTTTTGCCTGCTTATCCAATTAAACATGCCCTGGATTGTGTTTGCTCTTGGTGATATCTGTAACCAACATCTCATTTGATCCAAAACTCCTGTTGCCACACTGCAGCTAAAGAAAAGGTGGTTATGGTCTTCTGGCTTAGCTTTGCACAGATTGCATACAGCATCACCATTCAGAAACCCCATTTTCTGCGTCCTGTCCTTAGTTAGCAATCTCCCCTGTTGAGCTAGCCATAAGCAGAAACTGTGTCTTGGCATGGTTACCCTTCCCCAAATCAGATTAGCATGTCTATACTTTGGCATAGCCCCTGTTAGAACACTGTATCCTCTTGCAGCTGTGTAACAACCATCAGGAGTCCCCTTCCAGACCCCTCTTACTGTATATTGATCCTGGAAATAGCTCTTGATTTTGTTGAGCTTATTCCAGTACCAACTGGCACCCCAAACAGGTGCATAATTCCAGAGATTGACACCCTTTAGATAGATCCCATTTATCCATTTTACCCACAAGGTGTCTTTTTTTGTGGCTAAATCCCAGATTTGTTTCCCATTTAGAGCTACATTAAACCATTTGCAGTTCTTTATGTTTATGCCCCCATTTTTCCTAGGTCTGCAGACCATATCCCATGCCACCAAGCTGGTCTTATACTTCTGATCAGTGGAACCCCACAAGAAAAATCTGCACTTTTGTTCTACACTTTTAAGTACCCCTGCAGGCATTATGAAAATGCTAGACCAGTACACATGTATAGAAAACAACACAAAATTTATGAGTTGAGCTCTTCCTGCATATGAGAGATTCCTAGAAGCCCATATCTGCAATTTTTTTGTCATTTTATCAACCAAGCACTCACAGTCAATTTTGCTCCACTTAGTGGGGGATAATGGAACTCCCAAAGACTTCATAGGTAGTGTTCCCTCCCTGAACCCTGATAATGCTAACAATTCTCTCTTAATTTCTTCACTCACACCAGCTATGTAAAGGTTGGATTTCTCCTTATTAGCAAACAAGCCAGTAGCTTGTGCAAAGTAATTAATGCTATTCATCATTATACTTAACAGATTCAGGGGCAGCTTTGCAGAAGCACATCAAGTCATCAGCAAAGCATAGGTGACTCAATGCTAGTTCCTTGCACATTGGATGCCAACTGAAGCTCTTGTCCATGCATGCTAATTTCAGAATTCTTGATAAATATTCCATGACCAAAACAAAAATCAGTGGAGATATTGGGTCACCCTGCCTAATGCCACGTTTAGCAGGAAAGAAACCATGAACCCCCCCATTTATGTTGATGCTGAAACTTGCAGTTTGTATACATTCAAGTATCCAACCAATGAACTTAACTGGGAAACCATACCCATGCATCATCTCCTTGACAAAACTCCAATGAATTGTGTCGTATGCTTTCCTTAGGTCTATCTTCATCAAGCATCTGGGTGAGGATTGCTTCCTGGTGTAATGCTTGATTAGGTCCTGACAAATCATGATGTTGTGCACTATTGACCTCTGTGCTACAAAAGCACCCTGGTTCACAGAGATAAGGTCAGGAAGCACTATTGCCATTCTCCCACATAGAATCTTGGAAATGCATTTGTATATGGTGTTGCAACAAGCAATAGGCCTGAAATCAGAGGCCTTCTCAGGGTTTTCAATTTTCTGCACAAGACAAAGATTAGTTGCATTCATCTCTTTAAGCATTTTAGAGGAATCAAAAAAATCAATAATTGCATTGGTCACTTCTTCCCCCACAATATGCCACGCTTCTTTGAAAAATCCTGAGCCAAAGCCATCAGGGCCACGGCTTTTATTGTTGTCAATATCAAACATAGCTTTCTTCACTTCCTCAGCAGTCACTGGTGCACTAATGTTCATCTGTTGCTGCATATTTAGCCTATGTCATGCTGAAAAGAAGCTATCTTCTACTGTGGTGTCTCTAGTACCTGATAACCCCAGCATATTCCTGTAAAACCCCACAAATTCTTCAATAATCAAGTTTTTGTCTTCCAATAAGACACCCTCCTGTGTCTTGATGGAATGCAGTCTGTTCTGTTGCCTTCTCTGTTTCATAATTCATGAAAGAACTGATTATTGCCATCTCCCAATTGCACCCACCTAGCCTTGCTCTTTTGTTGTAGGAATGTCTCAGCTGCCATGTTTAGCTCATTAAACCTTCTCCTAGCCTGAATTTCTCCCTTCTGCAGTGCCTCATTGAGGGGCTCCTTGTTTGCATCTATCTGAGCTTGAGTCATTACAGATCTAGCAATATCAGCCTGAGCTAATATATCACTAAATTCAGCTCTATTTAGCTTTTTCAGGACATGTTTCACACTTTTCAGTTTTTGATAAACCCTAAACCAAGGCTTGGAATTCATAGTGGAGGCTCCACATGTTAAAGAATTTAAAGGGGGATTTGCTTATAGCCAGGTTTTTGGGAAGAGTTAAGCAAATAGGAGAATGGTCAGATACATCCTCTGGCAGGAACTGTAGGATGTACTGATCAAACTCCTGCATCCATAGACTGTTTACAAAGGCCCAATCTATCTTAGAGTATACTCTTCCCCCCCTATGCCTGTTATTCCAGGTGTATTGACACCCAGACCAACTCATTTCAGTGAGGAAACTACTTTCAATACAGGATTTAAAATCCTGAATTTCAGCAAGAGTGATTGGCAGGCCACCTTGTCTGTTCCCAGGTAGCAGCACATTGTTGAAATCCCCACCAACAATCCAGGGGTTGTTGCAGATAGTAGCAAAATCATTTATATCCTTCCATAATTTCTTCCTATCTTCTTTCTCATTCATTCCATATACAAAACTCACCACAAAATCCTTTTTCCTCTCCATATTTCTCACCTTACAGATGACCATTTGCACAGAGGAGAAAATAACTTCAACATGAAAATAATCTGGTAACCATCTAATCCATATTCTACCCAGCCTATGTTCATTATGGTTACTAAAAGATTCCCACTCTGGCATGAAACTTTTTTTGCATTTTTCCAAATTAACTAATCTGATTTTTGTTTCAAGAAAAGCCACGAATCCACATTTATTTTTTTTACAGAAGAGGGCCACATCGCTCTGCTTATTTGGGCCATTCAGGCCTCTAACATTCCAAATAAGGATCCTATCCATGACTACTAGTCAAGATAGGAGACTTACCATGTAATGGCACTTCCTCTGATATCTGATCCTCCTGTGTTCCTGGCCCTGTTGCTTGACCTTGTGCCTGCATCCCCTCCTGTTCCCCATCTACACTTTGCAGTATATCAAAGGGATTCTGTAACTGTGTTGTAGCATTGTTAGGCTGTTGAACTTGTCTGTAGTATCCTCTTCCAGCTCTCATCCCTCTTCCTGCATTACCCATTCTACCTCTACCTCTCCCAGCATTCTGCCATTGCTGTGTTCTAGGGTTTGCTTGCTGCACAGGTAGGTGCTGCACAGGCACTGCTTGAGTCACATGCCCATGTATGGCTTTCTTTTTCCTGCATTCATGCTCACTGTGTCCATGTTGTTTGCAATGGTTGCACAGTACAGGTTTCCAGTCATACTCAACTTCTTGTTCCACTATGTTCCCCTTTTCATTCTTGTAGTGGACCTTGTCAGGATACTCACCCCCTATCTCCACTTCAACCAGTACTCTAGCATATTGAATCCCCACTTTCAGTTCTGTGTTCCTGTCAGCCATCATTGGCCTACCTACTAAGCTTGCAATTTTGCTCAGCCCCATTGCATTCCAATACTTGACATTCAAACCAGGAAATTTAACCCATATAGGAACAGACGTGAGCTCCTCATGAGCATAGTCTATATTCTCAGACCAAGGTCTGACAATCATGGGTTTATTATCAAAATGATAAACCCCTTCCTCTAGCACAGCATCTCTCTGTTCCATAGAATCAAATCTAACAATAACTAGCCCATTTTTCATCATTGCAATTTTATTCATTCCCCTCTTCGACCAAATTCTCCTAAGAAACCCACTGAGCACATTGATAGGTGGCCTTGAACCCATGACATAGCAAACAATAGCTTGATTCCAATAATTAATTTCAGATTCTATGTCCTTGAGATTAATTTCTCCTACAGGTTTTCCCTCAAGCATAACAGGTGCTATAAAATCCAATTTAAATCCGGCATTTTTTAATTTAGTTATGTCGAATTTTTCCTAAGCTGAGGTTTTACCTGCATCTGCGAATTGCTGTTGTTTGCCTTGTTCTGTAGCTTCATCCTCTTCCTCATCCGAACCTTGATTGTTGGCCCTTTCCTTCATCTTCGAAAGCCAAGAACTGATTTTTTCCTTCGCTAATTCCATTTGCTGCACTGTTTCAGTTTGTGCATCTGGTGTCATGATTTCTGGGTCCTCCAATTCATCCCTGAGGTTGCGCATTACTCTATCTAGGTTTTCATGAGTTGCGCTGGTACATTTTCTTTGTGTCACATTTTTTGTGGGACAAGGTGGAACTGTTGATTTTCCTGCATCATCATCGTCATTTCCATTCCCTCGTTTAGCTTTTTTTTTTTCCCCATTAGAACTCAGAGCTGCGTTGATGGTGGTTAACGAGCGCTGTCGAGGAGAGAGGAGAGAGCATTTTAGAGAATGAAAAATTTGCCGATGCCAATGTTGGCTCGAAAACGGGCAACATGGGTGAAATTGGAGTTCGGGGATGAAGGTGACCCTCCCGGGGCACCGGGGGTCCCCTATGGTCGTAATAGAACCACCGAAATAAAATTCAAGCGAAAACGAAAACTGGGCCCCATGAATGCTCTAGGGGACGTGTTTCGGGCCTCCGGACGCAAACTTTTCGACGTTTATATTTTCGCCCCATATCGCACTGGTGACCTCTAGGGGGACATGGGAGGTCCCAAGGGTCGGTTATTTGGTCCCTAATAGGCTTGTGAGGGCGGTTTGACGGGATGCCAATGTTTTTTTTTTTCGTGCAAAGATAGAAATTGCATTGATAATCAAATAATTACAACCTAAAGGCAATGCAACCTAAGGAGCCACCTACTAGGTAGGGTTCCCCTTGCTGGTTACATCCCTAAACAACCCAACTAGACAAATCATACATCTGACAAATACTACAAACCAAAACAAACTGCATTACACCAACCCACACAAACTAACTCAATGAACTAGGCTTAACCATACAAAAGACACACAAAAAACAAAATTAAATTCTATCAAGCCAAACTCTGTCTTTCCTGTTGATTTTCTTCCTTTTGCATCCCTGGATTCTTGCTCGCACAACACATTGGATTTGCTGAAAAGTATTTTCATTTGTAATAATAACCCTCTCAAAACAAGATTTGTTCCTTGCCTGTTAGAACCAATATACCAGTGCAGCAAATGCAACAGCATAAGTTGCTTTCTGAATTACTGTTAAAGGTCTCCTGCTAATCCAGTTAACCAGCCCTGCTACAGATTTTGAGCTTGACTTGCACATCATCCAGTCTTTGACCTTCCCTATCACCTCTTTAACTCTCTCACACTTGAAGAACAGATGACTATGTGATTTAGGTTCAGACCTACAAAGGAGGCAAGTAATATCACCAGTGAAAAAACCCATTTTCTGCATTTTATCTTTGGTTAACAACTTCCCCATTTGAGCCAGTCAGAGGCAGAAACTGTGTCTTGGCAGAGAGGGACCCCCAAATTAGATTTGCATGTCTACATTTAGGCAGTGTACCTAAAAGGATAGCATATCCATTAGAGGCTGAGTAGGTGCCATTCCCAGAACCAATCCATACACTGTCATTTCTATAAGCAACAGAAAATCTCTCCTTTATCTTATTCAGCTTTTTCCAATACCAACTGCTCCCCCATTTAGGGGTATACCCCCAGAACTCTTGCCCTTTCAGATAAACACCATTAATCCATCTCACCCATATTGTATCTTTCTTAGTTGCCAAATCCCAGATATGCTTGCCATTAAGAGCAATGTTAAACAGTTTGTAGTCTTTAATATTCAAACCTTCATTCTTCCTAGGTCTGCAAATAAGATCTCATGAAACAAGATTAGGCCTATGCTTGTGAACATCAGACCCCCACAAAAACATTCTACATTTCTGCTCCACTGCCTTAAGCACTCCAGTAGGCATCACAAAAATTCTTGACCAGTACACATGCATAGAGAAAAGGACAAAATTGATCAACTGAGCTCTCCCTGCATAAGAGAGGTTCTTTGAGGCCCATATCTGCAACCTTTTAGTCATTTTGTTCACCAAGCATTCACAATCAATCTTGTTCCATTTTGAGGGGGAAAGAGGTACCCCTAGGTATTTCATAGGAAATATACCCTCCCTGAACCCAGACAAATTAAGCAGCTGTTGCTTGACATCTTCAGTAACACCAGCTATGTAGATACTTGACATCTTTGTGCTGGCATGTAGACCTGTAAATTAAGAGAAATATGCTAGACTCTTAATCGAAACATTAATTGACTTGACATCAGCTTTGCTAAAGGCCATCAGATCATCTGCAAAGCATAAGTGATTCAGGGACAAACTCTTACACATAGGGTGCCAATTGAAACCATCCTCCATGCAAGCAAGCTTCAAAATTCTGGACAAAAACTCCATTACCAGGACAAACAGGAGGGGAGATACAGGGTTCCCCTGCCTTATCCCACGCTTACCCTCAAAGTAGCCATGAATTTCCCCATTTAAAGCAATGCTAAAGCTGGCTGTCTGCACACATTCCATGATCCAGTCCCCAAATTTCATAGGGAAGCCAAACCCTTGAATCATATCTTTCAGGAAGCCCCAATGAATAGTGTCATAGGCTTTCCTCAAATCTATCTTCAAATGACATCTAGGTAATATACTCTTCTTCCTATAGTGCTTGATAATATCCTGGCATATCATAATATTGTGCACTATGGATCTCTGAGCTACAAATGCTCCTTGATTCATGGCAACCAAATCAGGATAACCTTTTGCTAATCTACCACATAATATTTTTGAGATGCTGTAAGGACCCGGGATTTTCCTACGTGGTTCCACGGAGTGCGTCCTTAAGAAAATTTTTCAATTGGGGGCTTTGATAAGTTCAAGGGACCATCGAGTTAGAAAAGCTTTTGAAAAGACTTGAATTGAATAAAAACCATGAAAGAGGTCACAAATCTGTTATCGCCGTTTTATCGAAGGGACAAACCGAAGGGACAGCCCAATAGCGCGAAAAGTGAACTAATCATGTTTTTAGAAAGACTCCCGCTTATATAAAACATATAAGTACCCAAGAATAATAGGTTCGGGGGCGAAGGTACGAGGTGGGAAGGTATTAGGCACCCAACTCGCCCGTTTATGACGGCCTCTACTAACTCAAGTTTGCTTAATAATTTAAAGACATAATTCCCATGCAAACCGGATTAACAACCTAGACTTAGACTATTAATTGGTTCATCACAAGTATCACAACATTTATTTTTAACCCTTATTTAGACATGCATTCGTTTTGACAAGTTGAGCAGCACAACGACTATACAAACAATATTTAGGAAGCAATAAAACGTTATTCTAGCATGATATCTACATTATGACTACTTAGAAAATAAATAGTTAAGAAATTAATTTAATTTGAGCCCTCAGGAATTTGTACCTGAACTGTAGGCTATATTTGACAAGAATAGTAAAAATAGATCTCAAGTTTGGAAGAAAGAGGGGGAAGCTCAGTGTTAATACTCCTGAGAATAGAGGTTGCCAACTGTACACTGTGTGATTTGAACTGAGGGTGGAGGGTTGTTTATATAGGCATGGAGAAGTAGGGTTGGACGGGTGAAAATGAGCTGAAAAATGAGACGGACCTGAAAAATGAGCCGGGCCCGAAGGGAAAGGTAGCGCCGCTAGCGGCGCTGGACATGGCCGCTAGCGGCCCTGGCTTGGGCCGCCAGCGGCCTTGGTCAGCGCCGCTACCGGCCCTGGGACATTCTCCAAGGCCGCTGACGGCTGTCAGCAGCCAGCTGGCAGCCTGTCTTTATCTTCCGTGGAATTATTAATGATCCAAAAAATAGGAAAAGACTGTTTTACCCTTGAGTGGCAAAAGACGATTTTACCCCTATATCGCAACTTGGCGACCGGGGGTCGGAATGAGGCATGAGACGTGTCGTTGGAAAGCTCTTGAACGGGGATTTTCGATGGAATGAAAATAAAGGAGTGTTTGGAGAAAAGCCTGAGACTATATTTTAAACTATTAAAGCAAAATAGCAGTTAAGCTTAAAAATTACTCCTTTCATCATCGGGCTTTTGCGGAGAAATCTGAAGTCGCTTTTTTGGCGTCTACAGAAGCCCCCACTTTGATCGAGCTTGAGTAAAAGCGAAGATCAAAGTACTCCGAAGGGGACATGCAGGAAGCTGATGTGCAACGGTGTGTGAGAGTGTACAGTATGGATGCATATGAAGACAAACCTGTGTTGGAACATGCTCGTAGTGTGTTAAGATTTCATCCCTGTGTACACAAGAGAAACTGAAAGGTTAATAATAGCAGGATAACTGGCCTAAACGTCTGCTGGGGAGCTCTATTCAGAGTGAATGAAAAAGTTAGCAATACTTTGAGAATGATCAACATAGAGTGCTTCGACAAACAGTGACTAAACACTACACGGTGGATGTCGAGATTTCGTCCCTTTTCGAGAAACGAAAAAGCCAATAAGACAGCTCGATTAAAAATAACGGCTGCAAAAATGGTTAGTAACATGCGAGTGAATAGTATAAATGCTTTATCGAGCAAACATTGACTAAACACCACTCGGCGGATGCCGAGATTCCGTCCCTGCATAAGAAACGAAAAGGTCGACGAGACAACGCGATCAAAATGACAGCTGTAAAATGGTTAAAACATATGAACAGTTTAAATGCAATAGGTTAAGCAATCATTGACTGAAACATATAAAAAACAATGGACAGTATTTAAACGACCATTGACTGAAGCATATAAAATAATGGACAGTATAACCACGACAGTTTAAGCGATCATTGACTGAAGCATATAAAAAAAATTGTAACTTTGTAGAGGGATAGTTTACCCGCAATAGCTTAACCGATCATTGACTAACCCTAAAAATTTGTAACTTTGAAGAGGGATAGTTTAACCGCAATAGCTTAAGCGATCATTGACTAACCCCAAAAATTTGTAACCTTTTAGAGGGACGGTTTAACCGCAATAGCTTAAGCGATCATTGATTAACCTCAAAAATTTGTAGTGGTGCAGAGGGATAGTTTAACCGCAATAGCTTAAGCGATCATTGACTAACCCTTAGAATTTGTAGTGTTGCAGAGGGATAGTTTAACCGCAATAACTGTAGCAATCATTGACTAGCCTTAAAAATTTGTAGTGTCGAGTTGTTTAGCAAGTGCCGTTGAAAATTACAGGCTTATGAATAAATTGGGCGCTCCGGGTCGTAAGAGTCCTCGCCATGTAGTCTGAGTTTTAGTACCTGGGACCTGCAAAAATAAATGGGTTAATTTTACCTGTAAATGGTTGGTACCGTAAAGTAGGCCAACTGTCAAATTCGAATTTGTGAGCCCGAAGTCTTTGCTTCCGCGCGTTTGGTACTGAAGTTGTCGCGAGACGAACTGTAATAACGAACTCTTGATCTGGAAAAGGGGCTTTGGGTCAGCTGTGGGGCCGTGCTGCAGGTCCGCAGGGCCGCTAGAGGCCCAGGCCAGCGCTGGTAGCGGCGCTGGGGTTGAGCCAAATAAAGTGCTTCGGCGCTTTCTCTCTCCTCTTTTCACGTTTTCTTCTTCTTCCCAACCGAGCCATTGTCTAGAGCTTTGGGTTGAAGGTCCTCCATTGTTGAGTGCTTCACTCCACTTGAGGTAGGTTGTTTCTTGTCCGTTTTCTTCGACTTTTGTCTTGAACTTGCTTGTTTTTCAGCCTAGTTGCTGAATTTTGAGTTGCATTGTTGAATGGATGCTTGTAGCTTGCGAATCTGAAACTTTTATTTTTCCACTTGTGGAGAGAGAAAGCTTCATTATGTTCTTATGGCTCCCGTAGACAAGGGGAAACGTCCTATGTGCGACGAAGAGTATGACCGGAGCCTTTTCCGCACCGGGTTGCCTTCTACCCGAAAGCCTCCGACTTGTCACGCGGACGGGGCTCGACTGTACCAAGATTCGTTCATGCGGCTAGATTGGCGCCCGCCTGGTTTTTGGAACCGCAGTGTTCTGTTGCCGACTAGGCAGAGTCGTTTGTCTGACCCAGAGATGGTACGTTTTCTGACTCAACTTTTTTTTGTGCTCATTATATTTGAACTGAAAATCGGAACTGTTAGTGCTTCTGCACACGAACAAATTGGGATTTGTACTGGATTGGTGGCCAGCTGTATATAATTTGTATGAAATTTATTTTAGTTGTATTTGTGGTGTATTGGGTATTTGAGAAAATTTTGTTGGCTTAACTAGGGTGTTGGGGTATGCTGCAGGCTCATGGGACTACTTTTCATTGGTCTATGCTGTTGGGTACCTTTTCGGAGAGGGCCAGGAGTTTGGTACTGGACTCAGATGTTGCTGATTTCTTGACTGTTATCCCTGCCTGTCACTCGGGGGATTCTAGGATTGTCGCCCGGGGTTTACTGAAGATATTTTAGGATTCCACGAACACCTTCCATACACCTGTGGGAGAGATGTTTCCTACCCCTTATCAGTTCGCTGTGCTGACGGGGTTGTCTTTTAGAGGGCGTCGTATCCAGTACGACACGGATTAGTGGAAACAGAGTGACACCTTGTCGGATCTTTACGGGCCTGTATCGGATTTCCTTGTCACTGCTATGGGAGGCCGCAGCTGCGCAAGGGCTGACCAAAGAGCAGAGGGCTCGTAATTTCCTGGCTTGCTTGCTAGGGTAGACGATCTTTGCTCCGAAGAAGAGCGTATGTCAAGTCGGTTTCTTGACATGTTTGGAGGATTTATCCAAGGTGCGTAAGTTCAACCTTGGTGGAGCTGCTTATGCTTCTTTGTTGAAGTGGTGCCGTCGGGCCTGTAGGCCTAAGGAGACGAGCGAGAGGACGTCTATCACGGGCCCGTGGAGGATCTTAGAGGTAGGCTCTCTTTTTTTGTTTATTCCTCTCCTTTCGCCTATGTTTTCAACTAGGGAAGTCATCTTTGCTTGTGTGTTTATTTGTGTGGCAACTGTGGTTCTTTGAGTATTTTCCAGCCTTTGGTCCTCATCGTCTTGGTTTGAGGATATTTCCTTTAGGCTCACGATGGGTTGGTAGAGACACCCATCCGTTTACTTCTCTGGAGCATTTTCGAGCTACTTTTGAGAGCCATGCTGTGTCCACGGTATGTTGCTTGTTGATCTGTACATTCTTTTTGTTCATTTTGTGTGAATGAATTTTGACTTGGTAATCTGCAGGTGTTGTGGTCCGCCTTTGATGAGATTCCTGGGGTTCCTCCCCATATTACCCTAGAGTCCTTCAGGGTATCTTCTCTACGAGTGGTCTTCGAGGGGCCATTCAGCTTTGTATGGTATCTGGGGGATCGCTTGACTCGGTTGGTCTATCCCTCTTGGGGTACCCATCTGGTTCCGGAGGATCCTCCTCTGACCATGTTTTACTTGCGCGGCCTGAGTGTACGAGACCTTGGGGTTGTGATCCGTGGTAGGGTAGCGCAGGAGTTTATCGTGCCGGTGGTCGTTGGCTTGGACCAGACGGCCATGTATCTGGCCTATTGCTTAGATCACCTGATGCCGGACCTTACTTCTGAGGTAAGGAATTTGTCAGTATTTTCAAATTGTTTGCCCAATATATTGACTTTTGTGTCTTGTAGACGGATCGCCTAGCTCTTTCGGGCCCCAGGAGGTCTCGTTCTAGAGCTTCTCGGGGTCAGCCCCCAAGTGTGACCTTGCCAACCAACGAGGTCAGGTATCTAGGGGAGCGCGGAGGCGCATAGTGGAGGAGCTCCCTCTCGATATTGCTGATGGAGAGGCGGTGGAGGGCCTACCCTTACCCGATGGTTGCACGGGGGTGAGTCATCTCTCTCTCTTTTTGTCTCTCTCCTATACTTGTGTTTGTTTTGAGTTTCTGACTCTATTTTGTGGCTCTCTCTTTTTTGTAGTTGAACCGGGAGCAGACTTCTCACGTCTTCAAGCTTATACACCTGTTGAAGAAAGGCTATGGTCGAGCGATGGGCAAGGGGAAGAGTTCTCGGTCCAAGACTATTGATGTAAGTAAATTCCCTTCTTCCTTTGTTTTAGCTAATTGAAGTGCTTAACTTAACATTTTCGACCATCTGCAGATGTCCCAGTCTTCATCTTCAGTAGGACCACGCCATTCTCCTGCAGCGAGGGCTTCTTCAGCGAGTAGACCATCCATTGTTCGTTCTCCTCCTGTGGTGGTGACCAGGCCTCCTGTTGATGAGGTGTCCGGACTTTCTGTCCCATATATTCCGGAGATGTTCTCTCCTGTTGATTTCCGGCCTTCCTTCGATAGGTTTCCTGCACCTACGCCCTCGGCTGAAGATTGGGCGAACGCCCCCGGGTGGGATATGTCATATGCTGGGCCTTCTCACCAGGATGCCGCTACAGATTTTGCTAGTCAGGCCGCAGCGAGCTTATTTGCCTCGGGATTTCCGGCAGGTATCCTTATGCGGGCTCCAGCGTATGATGGTCAGGACATGGGGCCTGAGAACAGTAGGCTCATATATAGCTCTTCTTTCCCTTACTCGTCCGGACACTACGGGCAAGGGCCGTCCATTGATGATGAGGCCGGCAGTGACGATTCTAGTTGAATGATGTTGAGCCACTTTGTGAACATTGATCTTTGAACTTTGAACTCCTGCTTTGGGTGTAATACTTACACACACATTTTTTTTGATATGCATGAGCATGTTATAATGACTCAATTATGCCCGTCTGATCTATTTATGCAATGTGTTGTGCAGTAGAACAAAGCTATAAATTCAGGGAATAGTAAAAAAAAAAATGCAAGTAAAACGCAAATTTTTCACATATTATACCCCCTAAAAAAAAAGAAATAAAAAAGAAAATGGAAAAGATAAATCTAAGAGAGTCTCGGGCTTTGTTATTCCGCGCGGGTGCTAAGAACTAGATTGAAATCGGGTCGCTTGGATCAGAAATGTGGACCGGAGGAGAAAGGAATTCGGGCTGGGGCCAGAGTCTGGGCCGCCAGCGGCGCTGACCAGTCTGCTGACAACTTTTTTTTTTTTTTTTTTTTGCTTTTTTGGCCCGTGTGCTTGCCTATAAATAGGATGTTTGAGGTGCTTGATGTTGTACCACTTTTTCATATCCCTTTTAACTTCCCTAAGCTTTTCCAATTCTCCGCCATGGTGAAATCCTTTGAAGATCTGTTCGATGCTTGGTGCAAAAATTTGACCGTAGAAGACAAACTTGAACTAGCCCCGTTCCATGTTTCTACCCTGCTAAACTTAAAACCAACCAAAATATTGTGGCCCCTTCTTCGTTCTGCTTTGAATTATTGGGAGCCTGACTTGCATGTTTTTCGGTTCGGTAATTCTGAATTATGCCCTTTGGTGTAGGAATTTGCTGCGATCACTAATATTCCTGACGTTCTTCCCCCAACTGTGTCTTATGTGAGAGATGGTTTTAGGGATCTATACAGAAAATCCTTGGGCTTGTCATCTGCAGAAGCTAAAAACATGGTACTTGGTGCTGATGTGGACTTGGTTCAAATTTTCGAAAAATTTGCAATTTCTTCTTGAAAAGGTGCCATATTCAGGCGTTACCGTAGACAGGCTTTTGTACTGTTCCTATTAAACCGTCTGTTGTTTGTTAATGCAGAATCTTCAAGCATGGGTAGAGCCTCGTTGCTGCGCGTGGTTTATCAAATGGTTGAAGGACATTCTCCTTTACATCTGGTCATAGGAGAAACCATTATTGGGCTTGACAGGTTGAAAACATCTCCTAACCAAGCTTTCTCGGGCAACCCCCTGCTGCTTCAAATCTGGTTATGCGAGCATTTGAGGTTGATAGAATCGTCGGATACCAAGAAGACTTATACTGCTACTAGCTTTTTGGTGAGGAAAAGGCTATATTTTGAAAAGTCCCTGGCTGAATGGGATGCCTTTTTCCAGGCGGGACCTATCATTCGTTGGCACGTGCCCTGGTGGAGTTTGACTTCTTTAGTGGCTTGTGACGATCTGTTCCTCCATACTACTATACTGGGCTTGTACAGGACTACTTTCTTCTTTCCTTGTACAGTCATGAGGCAATATGGCTTGAGACAGGTGATTCCTCGTCAGGAGACTACGAGACCCAATGTAGTTGCCTTAACCACTGAATTTGCTGCTGAGTAGGGAAGGTATTGGAGTAGCCGGCATCGCTGGGCTGTACCTCGGATGATTACCGAAACCCAGGTTTCTGAGACCTATCTGAACTAGCTATCCTGCAGTGATGGGGAAGCGAGACGAGTCCTTCGTCATGAGGAGTGGGATCAACTAAAGCCTAGGTATGACTCACAAACAGGAGACAAGAAAAGGAAGGATTTGTCTCGAATGGGGGACTACCATGTACTGAAGAGAGGCAAGCCCCCAGCTCAAGGAAGCGATCACAGGTCGTCCTCAAGCCAGGGTCCTTCAAAGAAGAACTCTTCAAGGGTGCCTTCTAAAGGGAAGAAGGATTAAAGTATTTTTCTAAGAAAGCAAGTCTAGTTTTCAAAAGAAGATAATTATAGGAATTTGTTTAGCTTAAACCCTCATAGTTGCTTTATTTTCTTAGGAAGTTTTAATTCTCGCAATGTAAGCTTATTCGTTTAGTTTGAATAAAGATTATACTTTTTGAATGAGTTGAATGGAATTTGTTGATTGATTTTGGCCGGGCCCCTTTGAAAGGGTTACCTACGTATCCAGTGTGGAATCAGGCCAGCGTAGTTCGTTCAATTAGTGTTCGTCTTTTTTTTCTTTTCTTTTTTTTAAGTTTTTTTTTAAGGTTTTTTTTTTTAGACGTAACACTTCTTCAATTGATCCATGTTGGTGAGCTTGCTAAACTCGATGCCATCAATATCCATGAGTCTGACGGCGCCTCCTGACAAGATGTCTTTGATGATGAATGGTCCAGACCAATTTGGTCGAAACTTGCCTCTAGGGTCGGTTACTGGGGCTCGTAGTTCTTTCCAAATCAAGTCCCCTTCTTTTAAGTTTCGAGGTCGAACTTTTTTGTTGAATGCTCTTGCCATGCGTTGTTGATACATGTGGGAATGGTCTAGGGCTCATAGCCGTCTCTCATCTGTGAACATAAGCTCTTCATAGCGAGTTTGTAACCATTGGATTTTGGGGATATCTCCTTCTAAGGCTATGAGCATGGATGGTAGGTGGACTTCTATGGGCAGAACTGCTTCCATTCCATAGACTAGGGAGTAAGGTATTGCTTCCGTAGAGGATCTTATGGATGTCCTATACCCCCAAAGGGAAAATGGGAGTTTGATGGGCCAATCCTTGTAGTTTTCTATCATCTTTTCAATGATAGTTTTAAGGTTTTTGTTGGCGGCTTCTACTGCACCATTGGTTTGGGGACGGTAAGGGGATGATTTGTGGTGCTGAATTTTATAGCTTTTAAGGAGGGTGGCGGTTTCGGCTTTGAAGTGGGATACGTGGTCACTTATAATTTCATGGGGAACACCGTATCGGCAAATGATGTTGTTCCTTATGAATTTGGACACCTGTATGGAGGTAAGGATGGCATAGGACCGGGCTTCAACCCACTTGGTAAAATAGTCTATGGCTACTAGGATGTATTCATGTCCTCCCGAGCCCTTTGGGGTGATCTTTCCAATGATGTCTATTCCCCATGCAGAAAATGGCCAAGGATAAGTGAAGTTGTGAAGCATCGAGGGTGGCATATGCTGCAGGTTGGCATATATTTGACACTTCTTACATTTCTTGACATAGTCGTAACAATCCTTTTCCATAGTACTCCAGTAGTATCCCAGTCGTAGGACCCTTTTGGAGAGCATTGAACCATTCATGTGTGGCGCACACACCCCATTGTCTACTTCGTCCATGATCTCTGCAGCTTCTTCGGCGTTCACGCATCTGAGGTTTACCCCGTTGTGGGATTTTTTGTACAGAACCCCCTTGTATTCTATGTATTGCGCAGCTAAGAGACGGATGGCCCGTTGAGCTCTTAATGGGGCATCTTGAGGGTATACTCCTTTGGTGATGTAGTTGTAGACGTCTTGATACCAAGGGTCTTCTTCGATTGGAGCCAAGATCATTTCTGTGTCGAGGTTGTTGCAAAAAGCGGGCTCGCTTCTTCTTTATATACAAACAGGCATCATGCTAACTGGATCGGGTATGATAATCAAAGATGCTAGCTTGGATAGAGCATCCGCAAATTGATTGTCTTCTCGGGGGAGGTATGTGAAGGCTACCTCCTCAAAGTTGTCCAGTACTTTATCCAAAAATTCCTGGTAGAGTGCTAGGCTTTCACTGTGAACTTTCCACTTCCTAGAGACCTGGTTGATGATTAGTAAGGAACCCCCATAGACCATGAGTATTCTGATACCTAGGCCTACTGCTGCTTGGAGACCGATGATACATGTTTCATATTCGGCTCCGTTATTGGTGACGGGAAACTCTAACTTTACCGAAATGGGCGTATGAGCTTCGTTTGGAGATACTAAAAGCACTCCTGCACCGTAACCCTTTTGGTTGGATGCTCCATCGAAATACATTTTCGAGCAATTTTCCTCAACCAGGGCCACGTCTTCATCGGGAAAATCATATTGTTCGACCTCCTTAGCTGTGTTAGTGGGCTGCTCAGCCAAGTATTCCAAAATTGCATGTCCGTTGATGGTCTTTGTGGAATCAAACCTAAGATCAAATTCAGATAACAACACAGTCCACCTTGCGATCCTTCCGCTTAAGACTGGTTTTTCGAAGATGTATTTGAGGGGGTTCATTCTTGACCGTACTAGCACGGGCTGGTTGCGCATGTAGTGCCTGAGTTTCCTGGTGGCCCAAACTAGGGCTAGACAGGTCTTCTCAAGGCTGGAGTATCAGGTTTCATAGTCAATGAACTTCTTGCTCAAGTAGTATATAGCTCATTCTTGATCATCCGCGTGTTGGGCTAGCATGACCTCCATGGCAGTGTCAGTCACTGTCAAATAAAGGATCAGAGGCAGCCCTTGCTTGAGAGGAGCAAGAATTGGTGGTTTGGTTAGATAATCCTTAATCTTGTCGAACACCTCTTGACATTGGTCGTCCCATTCGACCTTGACTCCTTTCTTCAGCTTCTTGAATATGGGCTCACATGTTATAGTGAATTTTGATATGAACGGACTTATATATTGGAGTCGACCAAGGAACCCCCTAATTTCCGTCTCGTTCTTGGGTGGTGGCATCTCAACTATTGCTTTGATCTTTGAGGGATCAATTTCAGTTCCTCTTTGGCTGACTAGATAACCTAATAACTTTCCTGATGTGACCCCAAATGCTCACTTTTGAGGGTTTAGTCGGAAATTGTACTTACGTAGTCTTTCAAAGAACTTATGGAGTGCTTGAACATGACCGTCTCGATGCCTTGATTTTACAATCATATCATCCACATAGACTTCAGCTTCTTTGTGCATCATGTCATGTAATAAGGTTGTAGCAGTCCTTTGGTAGGTTGCGCCTGCATTTTTTAGCCCAAATGGCATGACTTTGTAGCAATAAGTTCCCCTGGAGTTATGAACGTTGTTTTTCTCATGTCCTCTTCGGGCATCTGGACCTGATTGTACCCTGCGTAGCCGTCCATAAATGACAGTAAGGCGTATTCAGCGGTATTATCTACCAGGAGATCAATGTGGGGCAAAGGGAAATCATCTTTCGGGCTGGCTTTGTTTAGATCTCTGAAATCGACACACATTCGGACTCGACCGTCTTTCTTTGGTACTGGAACCACGTTGGCGATCCATTCAGGGTAGTCGGATACCACTATGAACCCGGCAGCAAGTTGTTTTTGTACTTCCTCCTTTATTTTCAGAGCCCACTCTGGACGGAGACGTCGCAATTTCTGCTTAACTGGTTTAGCATCTGGGTATAAAGGGATTTTGTGCTTGGTTGTGCTTCTTTCAATTCATGGCATGTCTTTATAAGACCAAGCAAAGACATCCGTGTATTGCTGTAAGAGTTCAACAAGTTGCTCGCGTTCTTGTGCAGTTAAGGATAATCCGATTACTTCACGATGTTCGCTTTCATTGTTTAAATTAATTAATTCCGTTTCCTCTACAATGGAATTCTTTTGTTTATGATTATTTACTGCTTTTAGCAGCTCCTTAGGAAACTCGTTTTCATCATTGGGTTCATCAACAGCTAAACAAGGTAGCGAATAAGCGGAAAGATTTTTCATTTTATTGACATTGGAATCAAAAACAGCAAGAAAGGGATCTGAACCTCCCTTCATTTTGACACTAGACTTAGAAAAAGTAGAGGGGACATTTCCCAACCCTAACTCATACCTAGGACCTATGCTAGACACTGACTCAGACTGGGCTTCAGAATCAGACTCCTCCATCATTGATCCTTCTCCAGTGGATATCGTGACTTTTCGTCCATTCGGGCCGGTCCAGCTTACTTCTTAGCGCCACCCCCTTGTAATGTCTGCAGTAGTATATATTAGGTCCGCAGGGTGAAATTGCGGTCGTTGAGAGCCATTACTTCTTCATCTATCTTAGGAGCTTCGACCATTCTGCTTTCTCGACCAAACAAAAGGCCCAAAAGCTGGTTACCTGGCGCTTTGGTCCAATCTTGACGTGCGGGCTTTAAGGAGAGTTGTGGCTCTTCCCCCAACTGATTGCAATTTTGAAATATTTCAAAACCGGGGTATGTGACCTTGGTTGCCTCATCGTAGTATGGTTCTGGAAAGCCGTAATACGGGAAGTAGTCTCCTTATGTGATGAACTGACCATTTAGGGTGTGGCTATAAGGTGAGATGGCATGTTTCCCTTTGAATTGCTTCAGACCTTGATTTTTGGATTTCTTTGTCAGTGGGCTCGTATCCGAGTCCAAAAGAGTTGTTTTTGGGCTCAAACTTGAAAGTAGTGGGCCCTTGTCCATTTCTTCCCAGACCCATACCGGGTATATATCCTTGCTTCTTAAGGAAACCATTAACATGAGGGTTCGAGTGTGGTATGAAGGGTGCTTGATCCACCTCAAGTACATTTATTTCGAGCTGCGGTTCGTACCTTCGTACTTTGATTTTGAACACATGAGATTTTGGGGGTGAGACCGTCCCAGAGTTGATGATGGAATGGATGTCGTACTTCAAAAGATAACATTGCTCAGTGAGATGACCAAAACATCTGTGGTATTGGCAATAGAGGTATTGATCTTCCTCTTCTACCCATACTCCCTCTAAAAACTGTAAATCTCCGCGGCGAAGCAGAGCGGTCATAACGTCATAAATTGGCAGTGCCAGAGGTGTGAATTCACGGATGGGGACGCTTGGTCTCTCCATCAACAACCAGTGATGCGCGGGCCACATTGTTCCCTTATCGATGAAGGTTTGGATTCTATTCCTCAAGTCCCTGCAGTCATTGGTGTGATGTCCGCAAGCTCGACAGTACTCACAATGAACACCTGGATTTCCGTTTTCTGGGACGAGCTCATAAGTTGGTCCTGCTGGGTTTATATAGCCATAGGCTCTCATTTGTTGAAAAATGCGTTCTTGAGGCCAACGGGGTTGGCCCTGATCTTGGACCAATTTGTTCCCTTCTAGGCATTTGATTCTCCTTTCCAACTCAAAGACTGTGTTCTGCAGTCTTTTAATCTCTGAGTGACAGACCATCACATATTGAGTTAGGTGCTCAATATTGTCTTGCGATTCAGCAATAGCTTGGATTGGCTTGTCTGCGCTTCTATACCTGATGAGGCATGGTGTCTCGTCTGGATCAAGGCGTGCTCGGATTTTGGCCTCTCGGAACGACCGACCCAATTGTTCTTCTAGATCAAAGGCTTCATCTCGATTATCTAACACTGATTCCCTCAAGGTTTCATGAACTGGATATGTGGTGGTCACAAAATGAGTCTTGATCTTCTTAGCACTCTGACCTTTTTCTGACCCTGACACGAGAGGAGATTATTCCTGTGTATCTTCGCTTGAGGACCGCTTGACGGACTCTGGCATGTTCTGAAGGAATAAACGACCTCTTAGAACCAAAGGAAACCACGAGACTCTCATCTAATGAAAACTTGACCCACACGTAGAAAACACATTGTCCTAAAAGAAAGGTCCTTAAGCCTAAATGCCCGATTATTTTCCCTCATATCAAAGGAAAAAAAAAAATGAAGTCGATGAATGAAAATGAAAAAAAATAATAGAAAAAGACGGACCATCCTATTTTATTTTTTTTGATTTTTCTAGACTCAAAGAAAATGGAAAATTGGATAAATAAAATAAAAAAGAAATTTGACAATTTTTTTATTTTTCGAATTTTTTTCATTTTTTTCGCCCTTTTTTTTACTCAAAGAAAATGGAAAATGGGATAAATAAATAAAAAAGAAATTTCGGCATTTTTTTTTTATTTTCGGAATTTATTTTTTTTTCGGCGTTCTTTTTTTTTGTTTTTTTTTTCCCACGAATCTGAATTACAAAAAAAAAAAATAAAGAAAAGAAAAGAAAAATAAAAAAAGTGGGAGAGGGGAATTGGAGAGACTAACTCTTTTTTTGCTAAAAGGTACTAGAAAATTGTTCATGACTTCGACGTTATATGAAAATATATCATTGGGGAAACGAGTGCTTATGGAATTGAATTCTCGCACAATTTTTGGGCATTAGGAACTAGCTAAAAAAAAAATGAAAGGACTCCTAGCACGTAAGTACATGTTGGCACATAGTCACGGTATTCATGCATTCAGAAGCATTACAACAACACAGTTTACAGGCAAACATGTGATCAGACGGGCATTACAACGACACATGCACGACAAGCAAGCGAATGCACGAATGTGGGATAGAGGCTTTTGGCTCTTGTGAGGTTACCACAACAAATTACAACTTCCGTTCGGCGGATGGTCGATACATCGATTGTAATTCTTTTCATCAACAAAGGATTGATGAGTCATGGGTGAGGAAGCGTCAATTTGAACGATTGGACAACTGTAAATATCTTTAGATATACGCGTTGTCTACGAGCTGCGACACAAACTTCCTCGATAAGGGTCAAAAGGTTGTGCCAAGGCACATGCAAATGATGCAAAAATATGGAACATGTAATTAAACAATTAAGCAAACTTGACTTTCGAGTCTCACCCTTTTAAATAAGTCCCCAGTGAAGTCGCCACTGTAAGGACCCGGGATTTTCCTACGTGGTTCCACGGTGTGCGTCCTTATAGAAAATTTGTCAATTGGGGGCTTAGATAAGTTCAAGGGACCATAGAGTTAGAAAAGCTTTTGAAAAGACTTGAATTGAATAAAAACCATGAAAGAGGTCACAAATCTGCTATCGGCGTTTTATCGAAGGGACAAACCGAAGGGACAACCCAATAGCGCGAAAAGTGAACTAATCATGTTCTTAGAAAGACTCCCGCTTATATAAAACATATAAGTACCCAAGAATAATAGGTTCGGGGGAGAAGGTACGAGGTGGGAAGGTGTTAGGCACCCAACTCGCCCGTTTATGACGACCTCTACCAACTCAAGTTTGCTTAATAATTTAAAGACATAATTCCCATGCAAAACCGGATTAACAACCTAGACTTAGACTATTAGATGGTTCATCACAAGCATCACAACATTTATTTTTAACCCTTATTTAGACATGCATTCATTTTGACAAGTTGAGCAGCACAACGACTATACAAACAATATTTAGGAAGCAATAAAACGTTATTCTAGCATGATATCTACATTATGACTACTTAGAAAATAAATAGTTAAGAAATTAATTTAATTTGGGCCCTCAGGAATTTGTACCTGAACTGTAGGCTATATTTGACAAGAATAGTAAAAATAGATCTCAAGTTTGGAAGAAAGAGGGGGAAGCGCAGTGTTAATACTCCTGAGAATAGAGGTTGCCAACTGTACACTGTGTGATTTGAACTGAGGGTGGAGGGTTGTTTATATAGGCGTGGAGAAGTAGGGTTGGACGAATGAAAATGAGCTGAAAAATGAGATGGACCTGAAAAATGAGCCGGGCCCGAAGGGAAAGGCAGCGCCGCTAGCGGCGCTGGACAAGGAAATAGGAAAAGACTTTTTTACCCTTGAGTGGCGAAAGACGATCTTACCCCTATATCGCAACTTGGCCACCGGGGGTCGGAATGAGGCATGAGACGTGTCGTTGGAAAGCTCTTGAACGGGGCTTTTGGATGGAAAGAAAATAAAGGAGTGTTTGGAGAAAAGCCTGAGACCTTATTTTAAACTATTAAACCAAAATAGCAGTTCAAGCTTAAAAATTACTCCTTTCATCATCGGGCTTTTGCGGAGAAATCTGAAGACGCTTTTTTGGCGTCTACAGATGCATTTATATACAGTGTTACATCAGGCTATATGACGAAACTCTGAAGCTAGTTCAGGATTAGGCATTTTAGGCACAAGGCACAAGCTAGTTGCATTTACCTGCTTCAAGAGCTTGGAGAAGGGAAAGAAGTCCATGACTGCTTCTGTGACATCATCACCCACCACTGGCCAGGCATCCCTGAAGAATCCTGCACCAAACCCATCTGGACCTGGGCTTTTGTTCACATCAATTTCAAAAACAGCTTGCTTAATGTCTGCACATGTTACAGGAGCAACAAATCCATCTGTTGTTGTATGGAAAGTCTATGTGCTGCTGAAAATATGAAAGGGTCTGCAAGCCTTCTGTTGTGATCTGCAGCACCCAGCATGCCTTTATAAAAAGAGGTTAATTCCTCCATAATCTGATCTTGATCTGGCAAAAGAACTCCTGCTTGAGTTTTTAGTGATGAGACTCTAGCTCTATGCCTTTTCTGCTTCATAATGGCATGAAAATACTGATTATTCCCATCTCCCAGCTGTATCCATCTCACCTTGATTTTCTGCTGCAAGAAAGCTTCTACAGCAGCACTAGTGTTCACAAAAATCTGCCTAGCTGATCTTTCTTGGAGCTGTAAATCCATATCCAGAGGATAATTATTGAGAGAAGTTTGAGCCTTGAATACATCATCCCTGGATACATCATTCTTTGTCAGAATATCACAAAATTCCCTTTTATTCAGCTGTTTAAGAGCCCTTCTTGTATTTCTCATCTTATCATATAACTGGAACATTTTTGTGCCAATCACACTTGATCTCCCAGATTGTTGTACAGTTGTTAAGAAATCAGAGTGAGAGCTCCACATATTAAAGTATTTGAATGTTGCTTTCCTTTTAGGGGGTAGTGAAGAGGAGATTCTGATTGGGGAGTGATCAGAAACCTCCTCAGGATGGAAATGTACATTAACATGATCAAATTGTTGCACCCACAAACAGTTAGCAAACACCCAATCAATTCTAGAGAAAACCCTTCCCCCTTGTTCATGCCTGTTGTTCCATGTGTATTTGCAGGCAGACCAGTTCAATTTAGTAAGCAAGTAGTCATCTAAACAAGACTTAAAGTCATGAATCTCAGCATGGGTAACTGGTAATCCTCCCTGCCTATCATCGGGTTTTAGGACATTGTTGAAATCTCCTACTACAATTCAGAGGACATTACAAACAGCAGCATAAGACTGCAATTCCTTCCACGAAAGCTGCCTATCCTCTTTCTTATTCAGGCCATATACCACACTGATCACAAACTCCATGTTGTTTTCCAAATTACAGACCTTACAAATCACCATTTGTGCAGAAGAAAATAATATGTCTACACAAAACAGATGTGGCAGCCATCTTATCCAAATTCTCCCCAGATGATGCTTGTCAAGATTAATATAAGATTCGCATCCTTGCAGAAAACTATTTTTGCATTTTTCATAATTTTTTGCTCTAATTTTAGTTTCCAACAGAACTACAAAACCACATTTATTTACATTGCAAAAAAGAGAGACCTCCCTTTGCTTATTGGGGCCATTAAGCCCTCTCACATTCCAGATAATTAAGCTATCCATGATCCACATTCAAGAGGCCCCTAGGGTCGGTCATTGGGTCCTTGATAGGCTTGTAAGGGCGGTTTTACGCGATGCCAATGTTTTTTGGTGCAAATCAGAACTTGTATTATTACTTGCTGTAATGTAACAAGATTACAGCCCACAGGCAATGTAAATACAAGGCCACCTACTAGGTAGGGTTCCTTAGGATCTACAGCCCTTTACAACCAAACAGACCTTACATTACTGGACCAGCACACTACACACAGTGGCTCCTCATAGCTGCATCAGAAGACAAGCATTTCCTACTTACAGTAGCTACACAACTAAACATAACATATTACAGAAAACTTATCCAATTCTTATCCTTGCTGTTAATCTTTCTCTTTCTGCTGCATTGCTGTACTCTGATTCTGACTACCTGCTGAATCTGTTGCATGATCTGTGACAGTGGCATTCTGCTTCCCTCAAAATGCTGAATGTTCCTGCATCTCCATATCCAGTAACCTGCTGCTGCAAGCCTTGCTGCATACACTTCCTTTCTGAATCTTGAACACTTTTGCCTGCTTATCCAGTTGAGCATGCCCTGAACTGTATTTGCTTTTGCTGACATTTGCAGCCACCCCCTTAGCTGATCCATAACCTCTGTGGACACCCTACAGTTGAAGAACAGGTGGTTGTGATCCTCAAGTTTCAGCTTGCACAGGTGACACATAGCATCTCCATTCAAGAAACCCATTTTCAGCAACCTGTCTTTAGTTAGCAGTCTGCCCATTTGAATCAGCCACAGGCAGAAACATTGTCTAGGCATAGATATCTTCCCCCAAATCAAATCAGCATGTCTGTACTTTGGCATGTCTCCTGTTAAAACTCTGTATCCACTTGCTGCTGAATATATCCCATCAGGTGCACCTTTCCACACTCCTCTAGCTGTATATTGATCATGGAAATAGCTTTTGATTTTATTAAGCTTTTTCCAGTACCAACTGGATCCCCACACAGGAACATAGTTCCAGAAATTTTCTCCTTTCAAATAAACCCCACTTATCCATTTTACCCACATTGTATCTTTTTTGGTGGCTAAATCCGAAATATGCTTCCCATTTAGAGCTATGTTGAACCATATGCAATTCTTAACATTTATTCCACCATTTTTCCTTGGTCTGCATACAATGTCCCAGGCTACCAAATTTGTCTTGTGTTTCTGTTCAGTAGATCCCCACAAAAATAATCTGCATTTTTGTTCTACACTTTTTAGTAACCCAGCAGGCATTATGAAAATGCTCGACCAGTATACAGGTATAGAAAATAATACAGAATTAATTAGTTGAGCCCTTCCTGCATATGAGAGGTTCCTGGAGGCCCAAATCTGCAGTTTTTTTGTCATTTTTTCCACCAAACATTCACAGTCTATTTTGCTCCATTTAGATGGAGACAATGGAACACCCAAGTATTTCATGGGCAATGCCCCCTCCCTAAATCCTGACACACTAAACAGCTCATTCTTAATTTGTTCACTTACACCAGCTACATAAATATTAGATTTCTCCTTGTTTGCACACAATCCAGTAACTTGTGAAAAATAATTAATGCTGTTTATCATGATACTCACAGATTCAGGGGCAGCTTTGCAGAAGCACATCAAGTCATCTGCAAAGCAGAGGTGACTCAGTGCAAGTTCTTTGCACATGGGATGCCAGCTGAAGCTCTTGTCTGTACATGCTATTTTCAGAATTCTTGATAAATATTCCATTATCAGGACAAAGATTAATGGAGAAATTGGATCTCCCTGCCTAATGCCACGTTTTGCAGTAAAGTATCCATGTGCTTCCCCATTCTTGTTGATGCTGAAACTAGCAGATTGGATGCGCTCAAGTAGCCAACCACTGAACTTTACAGGGAAACCATACCCTTGCAGCATTTCCTTGATAAAACCCCAATGAATTGTGTCATAAGCGATGCCAATGTTTTTTTTTGGTGCAAATCAGAGATTGTATTATTGCTCACTGTAATGTAACAAGATTACAGTCCTTAGGCAATGCAGATCCAAGGCCACCTACTAGGTAGGGTTCCTTTTTCCTACATCCTTATAACTACCTTACAAACCTACATTCAGATGTAACACACTACAGGCAGTGGGTACACCATCTCTGTAACCATGACAAACTATAAAACTTATTTCTGGCTTACACCAAATTACAAAAACATAATAAGCTAAAAATATTACAACTTCTTCAAGCGTTACAAATCTTCCAGAAGCTGATTCATTCCTCCTTCTTTCTTGCTTCAACAACCTGCTGATTTCCTGTACATTCTACTGGTTCCTGTTGCCTGATTCAAAGCCTAGCTCCATCAACCTGCTTCTGATTCCCTTCTGAAAACCTGCTGTCTATTTCCTGCACATATTTCCGATACCTTGCAGAAATGCTAGATTTTCTGCTGACACCCTGTTGAGTTCTATTTCTGCCTTTCTGTCTGGTGCAGCCTGTCTGCTTGCTCTATTGCTTGTTCTGATCTAGTTTACTTCAGACTATATTTCCCCTATCCATCTCTTGTCCCTGCTGGAGATCTTCCTCTTGCTGTTGCAGCATTGTTGGATTCTGCATCTGACTGCTTGCTGAACCTGTTGCATGATCTGTGGCACTGGTATACTGCCTTTACCAGCAAAATGAGTATTCCTGCATCTCCATACCCAGTACACTGCTGCTGCTAACCCTGATGCATAAACTTCCTTCCTGAGTCTCGAGCATTTTTGTCTGCTGATCCAGTTAAACATCCCCTGAATTGTACTTGCTTTTGCTGAAATTTGCAACCATCCCCTTAGCTGTTCCAGGACTGCTGCTGACACTTTGCATTTGAAGAACAGGTGGTTGTGTTCCTCTGTTTCCTGCTTGCAGAGGTAGCATATAGCATCCCCATTCAGAAATCCCATCCTCTGTAACCTGTCCTTTGTTAACAGTCTATCCATTTGAGCCAACCATAGGCAAAAGCTATGTCTAGGCATGGATATCTTTCCCCATATCAAATCTGCATGTCTGCATTTTGTCATGTTACCTTGTAGCATTCTGTATCCACTTGCAGCAGAGTAAATACCATCAGATGCAAACTTCCATACCCCCCTTGCTGTGTATTGCCCCTGGAAGTAGCTTTTGATCTTGTTCAGTTTGTTCCAGTACCAGCTTGTGCCCCATACTGGAGCATAATTCCAGAGATTTACTCCTTTCAGATAAATCCCATTGATCCATCTCACCCACAGAGTGTCTTTTTTTGTTGCTATATCCCAGATGTGCTTGCCATTCAGAGCTATGTTGAACCATTTGCAATTCTTGACATTAAGTCCACCCTTGTTCCTTGGTCTGCATACCATATCCCATGCCACCAAGCTTGTCTTATGCTTTTGTTCAGTTGTTCCCCACAAGAAAAATCTGGATTTTTGCTCCACACTTTTTAGTACCCCAGTTGGCATTATGAAGATGCTTGACCAGTATACATGAATGGAGAATAATACAGAGTTTATTAGTTGGGCACTTCCTGCATATGAAAGGTTCCTAGAGGCCCAAATCTGCAACTTTTTTGTCATTTTATCCACCAGACATTCACAATCTATTTTGCTCCATTTTGAAGGGGATAGTGGGACACCTGGGTATCTCATGGGCAAAGTACCCTCCCTGAAGCCTGAAAGTTGTAACAGTTTATTTTTTCCTTGTTCATTCACCCCTGCTATGTAGATGTTTGATTTTTCCTTGTTTGCATACAAGCCTGTTGCTTTTGAGAAATAGTTTATGCTATTCATCATGGTGCTCACAGATGCAGGGTCTGCTTTACAGAAGCACATTAAGTCATCAGCAAAGCATAGATGACTTAATGCAAGCTCTTTGCACATGGGGTGCCAGCTGAAGCTCTTGTCCATGCATGCAATTTTCAGGTTCCTTGACAAATATTCCATTACCATTACAAATATTAATGGGGAGATTGGGTCACCTTGTTTGATGCCACGTTTTGCAATAAAGTTTCCATGTGTTTCCCCATTTATATTAATACTGAAGCTTGCTGTTTTGATGCACTCTAGTAGCCACCCACTGAATTTTTCAGGGAATCCATACCCTTGCAGCATTTCCTTCACAAAACCCCAGTGGATTGTGTCATATGCCTTCCTTATGTCTATCTTCATTAAGCACCTAGGAGACGATTGTTTCCTATTATAGTGCTTAATAAGATCCTGACATATCATGATGTTGTTGACAATGGATCTCTGTGCAACAAAGGCACCCTGGTTCACTAACACCAGCTCAGGTAGTATTTTTGCCAGTCTCCCACACAAGATCTTGGAGATGCACTTGTAGATTGTATTACAGCAGGCTATTGGTCTGAAATCTGATGCCTTTTCTGGGTTTTGTATCTTCTGTATAAGGCATAGGTTTGTAGCATTTACCTCCTTGAGCATTCTAGATGAGTCAAAAAAATCAATTATAGCTCCAGTCACTTCTTCCCCTACAATTGGCCATGCTTCTTTGAAAAACCCTGATCCAAAACCATCAGGTCCCGGGCTTTTATTGCAATCAATTTCAAACATTGCTTTTTTCACCTCATCTGCACTCACAGGGGCTATAAGGTTCATCTGTTGGTGAATGTCTAGTTTGTGACCTGCTTGGAAGTATCTGTCTTCAGCTTTGATTGTTCTGACCCCTGTTACCCCCAGCATATCCTTGTAGAAGCTCACAAATTCTTCCATAACCAGGTTCTGATCTTCCAGTAGGGTCCCCTGCTGTGTTCTAGTGGAATGAATTCTATTATTGTTCCTTCTTTGCTTCATGACTGGATGGAAAAATTGATTATTTCCATCTCCCAGCTGGATCCACTTTGCCTTGCTTTTCTGCTGTAAGAAATTTCCAGCTGCCATGTTGACCTCATTGTATCTTTTCCTGGCCTGTACTTCAATCTATTGCATTGTCTCATTTAGTGTCTCCTTGTTGGCTTGAATCTGTGCTTGAGTCATGGCTATCCTAGCTGTATCTGCTTGTGCCAGAATGTCTGTGAAATCATTCCTATTTAGCTTTTTCAGCACTTTTCTCTCCTTTTTCAGTTTCTGGTACACTCTGAACATTTTTGTGCCTTGTGTTCTGAAGTTCCAAGCTTGCTGCACCTTAGCTTGGAATTGAGAGTGGAGGCTCCACATGTTGAAGTACTTAAAGGGGATGTTTTTTTTTTGTAAGTTCTCTATGGAGAGACAGACAGATTGGGGAATGATCAGAAACTCCCTCTGGGTGGAATACAAGATCTGATTGATCAAATTCCTGGAGCCATAGACTGTTTACAAATGCCCAATCAATTTTAGAATACACTCTCCCCCCTTTTTCATGCCTATTATTCCAAGTAAACTGGCACCCTGACCACCCCATTTCAATGAGGAAACATTTTTCTATGCACGCTTTGAAATCCTGTATTTCTGCATAAGCAACTGGTATTCCACCTTTTCTATTTTCAGGAAACAGTACATTATTTGAAATCCCCCCCTACAAACCATGGGGTGTTGCAATTAATTGCAAAATCATTTAGGTCCTTCCATAGTACTTTCCTTTCCTCCTTTTCATTTAAGCCATATACAAAGCTCATCACAAATTCCATTTTTTTCACAACATTTACTACTTTACAGATAATCATTTGCACAGATGAGAATAACACATCCACATTGAAAATGCTTGGTATCCATCTTAACCATATTCTACCCAATCTATGCTCATTGTGATTACTGTAAGAGTCCCACCCTGGCATGAAGCTTTTTTTGTATTTTTCTAGGTTAACTAATCTGATTTTTTTTTCGAGAAAAGCCACCAATCCACAATTATTTTCTTTGCAAAAGAGAGCAACATCCCTCTGTTTATTTGGGCCATTAAGGCCTCTAACATTCCAAATTAGTACCCTATCCATGACTACCAGTCAAGATAGGAGACTTACCATGCAATGGCACCTCATCTGGATTCTGATCTGTTTGTTGCTCAAGCACCACTACTGCTACTGTCTGTTCAATTTCCTGCATTTCTTCTTGATTTTGCAAAATGTCAAAACTATTTTGCATAACAGTTTTGGGCTGCTGGACTTGTCTGTAGTAGCCTCTTCCTGTTCTTGCTCCTCTTCCTGCATTCCAGGCTCTCCCTCTACCTCTACCTGCATACTGCTATTGCTGAGTCCTTGAAATTTCCTGTTGTGCAGGCTGTGTATGCACAGGCCCTTGTTGCACAGGTGGAGTCACAGGCTTCTTTTTCCTGCATTTTGTTTCACTGTGACCATATTGTTTACAGTGATTACACAGGATTGGCTTCCAATCATAGTCCACTTCTTATTCTACTATGTTTCCCCTCTCATTCTTGAAATGCACTTTCTCAGGGTGCTCCTCTCCTATTTGCACTTCAATCAGAACTCTAGCATAGTGAATTCCCACCTTGAGCTCTGTATTTCTGTCTGCCATCATTGGCCTCCCAACTAGGCTTGAGATTTTGCTCAATCCCATTGCATTCCAATAATTGACATTGAGTCCAGGGAATTTAACCCATATTGGCACAGAAGTGAGTTCCTCTTGAGCATAGTCTATGTTTTCTGACCATGGCCTAACAATCATTGGTTTGTTATCAAAATGGTACACCCCCTCATGGATGACAACATCTCGTTGCTCCAACGAGTCAAATCTAACCAACACTAGCCCATTTCTCAAACTTGCTATCTTGTTCATCCCTTTTTTTCCCCAAATTCTTCTTAGAAAACCACTAAGTATATTAATTGGTGGTTTAGAGCCCATCACATAGCAAACTACAGCTTTGTTCTAGTAATCTATTTCTGATTCAATGTCCATAAAATTTATTTCACCTACTGGTTTACCCTCATGCAGATTTGGTGCAACATAATCCAATTTAAAGCCAGCATTTTTCAGTTTAGATATATCAAATTTATCCCAAGCTGAAACCTTACCAGCACTTGTAGCCTCCTGTTGCTGTTCTTGCTCAGGTTCTTCATCCTCTGATTCAGATGGGCTTTGCGATTTTGCCTTTTCCTTCATTTTTGAAAGCCACGAATTGATTTGTTCCTTTGCTAGTTCCATTTGCTGCACAGTTTCCGGTTGGACATCCGGTGTCATTACCTCAGAATCTTCAAGTTCATTCGCAAGGTTTCGCATGACTCGATCTAGGTTTTCATGGTTTATGCTGTGTCGTTGTTTTTGAGATACATTTTTCGTGGGACAAGGTTTATTTGCTGAATTTCCCGCATCGTCCTCTTGATTTCCATTTCCTCTCTTAGCTTTGTCTTTCTTCCCCATTAGAACTCAGCACTGTATCAATGGTGAACGCGCGCTGTAGAGGCCAGAGTAGAGAGCATTTTAGAGAGAGAATGTTGCTGCGATGCCAATGTTAGGGCCCGAAAACGGGCGACATGGGTGATATCTGAGTTCGGGAATCAAGGTGACCCTAGCTTTGTCTTTCTTCCCCATTAGAACTCAGCGCTGTATCAATGGTGAACGCGCGCTGTAGAGGCTAAAGTAGAGAGCATTTTAGAGAGAGAATGTTGCTGCGATGCCAATGTTTTTTTGGTGCAAGTCAGAAATTGTATTATTGCTCTCTGTAATGTAACAAGATTACAGTCCTTAGGCAATGCAGATCCAAGGCCACCTACTAGGTAGGGTTCCTTTTTTCTACATCCCTCTACTACCTTACATCCCTTCAATCTGGTGCAACTCACTACAGACAGTGGTTCACCCGCTCTGTAAATATTACAATTTGCAAAAATTGTTTCTAACCATCTCTGTAAACATTACAATTTGCAAAAATTATTTCTGACTTACAGCAAAATACAAAAACATATATATATCTAAAAATATTACAACAAAAACTTCCAGGAGCTGATTCATTCCTCCTTCTTTCTTGCTTCATCTACCTGCTGTGCCCACTCAAGCTGATCCACATCACTCTACTGTCTAGCTCCCTGTACAGGTACTGGAGTCCTGCATTCCTTCTGTTTTTTCCTGCAAAAACCTCTCCTGGAGTCTGGTCCTGCCTATCTGCTGGGTCTGCTGCGGTACACAGATCAGCTTAAAATCTCTCTAACCATTTTTTATCCCTGCTGTTGATCTTTCTCATCCTGCTGCATTGCTGCTGAAAACTGCTGCCTGAATTCCTGCACAGCTGCATTTGTTCTGATTCAGAGTCTCTCTGTAACAATCTGTTTCTGTATCCTTCCTGGAGCCCTTTTCCTCAATGTCCTCTGCTGGGGCATTCTTCCTGAGCTGATATATCTTCCCTTTTTTTTCCTGCAATCACAGTTTGCTGTCTTCCTCCTGCTATCCATTGTCTTGATTTCTATACAGGTACTGATGTCCTGCTGTCTCAGCTGGTTGCTCATCTGGTGCAGTTCTGTCTTTCTACCTGAGTCTTCTGTGGTGCAAGAGCAATTAAATTCTTTCTAGCCATTTTTTGTCCTTGCTGTTGATTTTTCTCAGTCTGCTGCACTGTTGTATTCTGACCCTCACTGGTTGTTGGATCTGCTGCATGGTCTGCATCTCAGTAAGAGTGCTTCCCACAAAATGTTTAATGTTCCTGCTTCTCCACAGCCAGTATACTGCTGCTGCTATCCCAGCTGCATACACTTCCTTCCTGAAATTTGAGCATTTCTGCCTACTTATCCAGTTCTGCAAGCTCTGAATTGTGTTTGTTCTTGATGTAATCTGTAACCAGCTTCTCACTTGCTCTAAAACACCTGCAGCTATATTACATGTGAAGAAAAGGTGATTATGATCTTCTGGCTTTGCTTTGCACAGGTTGCATACATCATCTCCATTCAGGAAGCCCATTTTCTGCAATCTGTCCTTAGTTAACAATCTCCCCTGTTGAGCCAACCATAGGCAGAACCTGTGTCTTGGCATTGTTACTCTTCCCCAAATCAGATTGGCATGTCTATATTTAGGCATGTCTATATTTAGGCATATCTCCCATCAAAGTGCTATATCCCCTTGCAGCTGTATAGCAACCATCTGCATCTCTTTTCCAGACCCCTCTGGATGTGTAATGCTCCTGGAAATAGCTCTTGCTTTTGTTGAGTTTGGTCCAGTACCAGCTGGCACCCCACACTGGTGCATAGTCCCAGAGATTGGTGCCTTTCAGATATATCCATTTTACCCACAAGGTATCTTTTTTTGTGGCTAAATCCCAGATATGTTTTCCATTCAGAGCCAAATTAAACCATTTGCAATTTTTTATGTTTATGCCCCCATTTTTCCTAGGTCTGCATACTATATCCCATGCCACCAGGTTGGTTTTATGCTTCTGCTCAGTGGAACCCCATAAGAAATATCTGCATTTTTGTTCTACATTTTTAAGTACCCCTGCAGGCATTATGAAAATGCTAGACCAGTACACATGTATAGAGAAAAGCACAGAATTTATGAGTTGAGCTCTTCCTGCATATGATAGATTCGTAGAGGCCCATATCTGTAATTTTTTGGTCATTTTATCAATCAAGCACTCACAGTCAATTTTGCTCCATTTAGATGGTGAAAGTGGGACTCCCAAATACTTCATAGGTAATGTACCCTCCCTGAACCCAGATAATGCTAACAATTCTCTTTTTGTTTCCTCATCCACACCAGCTATGTAAAGGTTAGATTTCTCCTTATTAGCATACAGACCAGTAGCTTGTGCAAAGTAATTTATGCAATTCATCATAATACTTACAGATTCAGGGCCTGCTTTGCAGAAACACATCAAATCATCAGCAAAGCACAAGTGACTCAAAGCTAGTTCCTTGCACATGGGGTGCCAGCTGAAGCTTTTGTCCCTACATGCTATTTTCAGAATCCTTGAGAAATACTCCATGACCAGCACAAATATCAATGGGGATACTGGATCTCCTTGTCTGATGCCACGTTTAGCAAGAAAGAATCCATGTACCCCTCCATTTATGTTGATGCTGAAACTTGCAGTTTGTATACATTCAAGTATCCATCCAATGAACTTAATTGGGAATCCATACCCTTGCAGCATCTCCTTGATAAAACTCCAGTGGATTGTATCATAAGCTTTCCTCAGGTCTATCTTCATCAAGCATCTAGGTGAGGATTGCTTCCTGTTGTAGTGCTTGATTAGGTCCTGACATATCATGATGTTGTGCACAATTGACCTCTGTGCCACAAAGGCACCCTGGTTCACAGAGATGAGGTCAGGTAGCACTGTTGCCAATCTCCCACATAGGATCTTTGAAATGCATTTGTATATGGTGTTGCAGCATGCTATAGGTCTAAAATCAGAGGCTTTTTCAGGGTTCCCTATTTTCTGCACAAGACAAAGGTTAGTTGCATTCACCTCTTTCAGCATTTTAGAGGATTCAAAAAAATCTATAATTGCATTGGACACTTCTTCCCCGACAATACTCCATGCTTCCTTGAAGAAGCCTGAGCCAAAGCCATCAGGGCCTGGGCTTTTATTCTTATCAATGTCAAACATAGCTCTCTGTACTTCCTCAGCAGTCACTGGATCACTAATGCTCATCTGTTGTTGCATATTTAATTTCTTCCCTGCTGTAAAGAAACTCTCCTCTGCTGTAGTGCCTCTGGTGCCTGATACCCCCAGCATCTTCCTGTAAAACCCCACAAATTCTTCAATAATCAAATCTTTATCCTCCAATAAGATGCCCTCTTGTGTCTTGATGGAGTGCAATCTATTTTGTTGCCTTCTCTGTTTCATAATTGCATGGAAAAACTGATTGTTTCCATCTCCCAGTTGCACCCATCTAGCCTTGCTCTTTTGTTGAAGGAATGTCTCAGCTGCCAGGTTTAGGTCATTGAACCTTTTCCTAGCCTGAATTTCTCCCTTCTGCAGTAGCTCATTCAGTGGCTCTTTGCTTGCATCTTCCTGTGCTTGATTCATCACTGATCTAGCAATATCAGTCTGTACTAAAATATCACTAAATTCAGCTCTGTTAAGCTTTTTCAAGGCCTGTTTCACATTTTTCAGTTTTTGGTAAACCCTAAACATTTTAGTACCATGTGTTCTACAATTCCATGCTTGCTGCACCAAGGCTAGGAATTCAGAGTGGAGGCACCACATATTAAAGAATTTAAAGGGGGTTTTAGTTATAATTTGGTTTTTGTGCAGATTTATGTAGATAGGGGAATGATCAGATACATCCTCTGGCATGAATTGTAGGGTGCACTGGTCAAACTCCTGCATCCATAAACTATTGACAAAAACCCAATCTATCTTAGAGTATACTCTTTCCCTCCCTTCATGCCTATTGTTCCAGGTGAATGGGCACCCAGACCAGCTCATTTCAGTGAGGAAACAACTATCCATACAGGATTTAAAATCCTGGATTTCAGCAAAGGTAACTGGCAAACCACCTTGTCTGTTCCCAGGTAGCAAAACATTGTTGAAATCCCCCCCAACAATCCATGGTTTGTTGCAGATAGTTGCAAAATCATTAATGTCCTTCCACAATTGCTTCCTATCTTCTTTCTCATTCATTCCATATACAAAACTCACCACAAAATCCTTTTTCCCCTCCTTGTTTCTCACATTACAAATCACCATTTGCACAGAGGAAAAAATAATATCAACATGAAAATAATTAGGTAACCACCTAATCCATATTCTACCATGTCTGTGTTCATTGTGGTTGCTAAAAGATTCCCATTCTGGCATGAAACTATTTTTGCATTTTTTCATATTAACTAATCTAATTTTTGTTTCAAGAAATGCCACCAATCCACATTTATTTTTTTTACAGTAGAGGGCCACATCCCTCTGCTTGTTTGGGCCATTCAGGCCTCTAACATTCCAAATAAGCAACCTATCCATGACTATTAGTCAAGATAGGAGTCTTACCATGTTCTGGCTCTTCCTCTGATGGTTGTTCTTCCTGCATTCCTGGCTCTGTTACTTGCCCTTGTACCTGTCTTCCCTCTTGTTCCCCATCTACTTCTTGCAGTATATCAAAGGGGTTCTGTAATTGGGTTGCTGCATTGTTGGTCTGTTGGACTTGTCTATAGACACCTCTTCCAGCCCTTGCCCCTCTCCCTGCATTACCCATCCTGCCCATTGTTGTGTTCTTGGCTTTGCTTGCTGTGCAGGTATTTGTTGCACATGTATTGTCTGTGTCATAGGCTCCTGTATTGCTTTCTTTTTCCTGCATTCAGTCTCACTGTGTCCATGTTGTTTGCAGTGGTTGCACAGTACAGGTTTCCAGCGATGCCAATGTTAAGGCCCGAAAACGGGTGACATGGGTGATATCGAAGTTCGGGGATAAGTATGATCCTCCCAGGAACCCAAGGGTCCCCTAGGGCCATAAGAGAGCCCCCGACAAATTTTCGGGCGAAAACGGAAATCGGGCCCCGAGAATGCTCTAGGGGACGTGTTTTGTGCCTCGGGACGCAAACTTTTCGACGTTAATATTTTCGCTCCATATCGCACGGGAGACCTCTAGGGGCCCCTAGGGCACATGGGAGGCCTCTAGGGTCGGTTATTGGGTCCCTGATAGGCTTGTAAGGGCGGTTTGACGAGTAGCCAATGTTAAGGCCCGAAAATAGGTGTAGACGCCAAAAAAGCGTCTTTGGATTTGTCCGCAAAAGCTCGATGATGAAAGGAGTAATTTTTAAGCTTGAACTGCTATTTTTGCTTTAATAGTTAAGATAAGGTCTCAGATTTTTCCTCCAAACACTCCTTCATTTCTACTTCATTTAAAAGTCCCTTTTAAGAGCTTTCTATTGCTTCCTTCCGTGTCCAAATACGATTCCACGCCTAAAAGTTATGGCCAAACAAAATTTAGGGTCGAAACAGATGTAGCCGAATACCGTGGACCGTGTTTCCAACCCCATTTGGGAGTTCATTTTGTTGAATTAACTTGTGAGCCTTATATTTTTGGATTCCTAATTCAAATATATTTCCAATGACATATCATGAGCCCATACCAGATTCCAAACCAAGGAGTTACGAGCCCAACATTGATGTGTACTCCAGAACTAACCTCTCCTTACTCATTCGCGTATATCTCGAGATTCACAAAACATTTAGACCTGAAACCAAGGCCAGGTGAAACTAGACGCAATAGACTTTCCAACGCACCTTGAATCATCTAATTCTGAGCCCAACCGAGTGAGATATGGCCCGATCAAAATCCAGTTAAAAAGCTGTCAGAGGCCCAGGCCATCGCCGCTAGCGGCCTTGTCTAGCGGCGCTGACTTTCCCTTCGGGCCGGGCTCATTTTTCAAGCCCGTTTCATTTTTCAGCTCAAATTCGACCGTACAACCCTAGTTTTCCACGCCTATATAAACAACCCCTCACCTTCAGTTCAAAACACACAGTGTACAGTTGACACCCTCTGTTCTCAGTAGTATTGACTCTGAGCTTCTCCCTCTTTCTTCCATAAACAATTCTATTCTATTCTCGGGAGTATTGACACCGAGCTTCCCCCTCTTTCTTTACTTGAGATCTATTTTTACTATTCTTGTCAAATATAGCCTACAGTTCAGGTACAAATTCCTCAGGGCTTAAATTAAATTAATTGGTTAAGTATTTTATTTTCTTAGTAGTCATAATGTAGATATCATGCTAGAATAACGTCTTTTTGCTTCCTAAATACTGTCTGTATAGTCGTTGTGCTGCTCAACTTGTCAATCGAATGCATGTCTAAATAAGGGTTAAAATAAATATTGTGATGAACCAATTAATAGTCTAAGTCTAGGTTGTTAATCCGGTTTTACATGGGAATTATGTCATTAAATTATTAAGCAAACTTGAGTTAGTAGAGGCCGTCATAATACGGACGAGTTGGGTGCCTAACACCTTCCCACCTCGTACCTTCGCCCCCGAACCCTTTATTCTTGGGTACTTATATGTTTTATATAAGCGGGAGTCTTTCTAAAAACATGATTAGTTCACTTTTCGCGCTATTGGGTTGTCCCTTCGGTTTGTCCCTTCGATAAAACACCAGTAGCAGATTCGTGACCTCTTTCATGGTTTTTATTCAATTCAAGTCTTTTCAAAAGCTTTTCTAACTCGATGGTCCCTCGAACTTATCTAAGCCCCCAACTGACAAATTTTCTATAAGGACGCACTCCGGGGAAAACAAAAGGATTGGTATGAAAATCCCGGGTCCTTACAGAGGCGACTTCACTGGAGATTTATTTAAGAGGGTGAGACTCGAAAGTCAAGTTTGTTTAATTGTTTAATAACATGTTCCATATATTTTTGCATCATTTGCATGTGCCTTGGCACAACCTTTTGACCCTTATCGACCCTCGAGGAAGTTTGTGTCGCAACTCGTAGACAACGCGTATATCTAAAGGAATATAAAATTGTCATTTGCACGACGCTTCCTCACCCATGACTGATCAATCCTTTGTTGATGAAAAGAGTTACAATCGATGTGTCGACCATCCGCCGAACGGAAGTTGTAATTTGTCGTGGTAACCTCACAGGAGCCAAAAGACTCTAACCCACATTCGTGCATTCGCTTCCTTGTTGTGCATGTGTCGTTGTAATGCCTGTCTGATCACATGTTTGCGTGTAAACTGCGTTATTATTATGCTTGTCTGAATGCATGAATACCGTGACTATGTGCCAACATGTACGTAGGTGCTAAGAGTCATTTTTTTTGTTTTTAGCTTATTCCTAATGCCCAAAAATAGTGCGAGAATTCAATTCAATGAGCACTCGTTTCCCCGATGATATATTTTCATATAGCGTCGAAGTCATGAACAATTTTTTTAGGACCTTTTAGCAAAAAAAAAGAGTCAGTCTCTCCAGTTCCCCTCTCCCACGTTTTTTTTCTTCTTGGTTTAGATGTAATTCAGATTCAGCAAAAAAAAAAAAAAAAAATCCCGAAAATCAAAAAACAATTGCCGAAATTCTTTTTTTATTTATTTATCCCATTTTCCATTTTCTTTGAGTAAAAAAAAAAAATAGGATAGTCCGTCTTTTTCTATTTTTCTCATTTTCGTTCATCGACTTCATTTTTCCTTTCATATGAGGGCAAAATAATTGGGCATTTAGGCTTAGGTTTTTATTTTCTCCTTTTCCATTTCTTTGCATTGCATTGCATCGTACGTACTAGACGCTCCATGCTAGGATTGATAACTAATCGTCATGCATACATTGTCGTCATTTTGCATCTGCATTTGTACAAACGTCCAGGTCATACATTCATCTATGTCTCCATTTGTTCACTACGTTTCATACACTAGAAGTTTAGAGAAGTCATTCATTAAGTGCTCTAGGGTCATTCTAGGAAGCATCAATTCATTGTCATACATGTCAAGGTCAGTCCACCATGCATCTTGAATATTGTTGCATTGTCGTCATCATGCATTCGAGTTCATATATAGGCGTCCATAGGCACATTCACCTTAGGAGCTATCAAGGGTCTTCTAAAAAAACATGACTTTTTGTTTTCAACTCCTTTCTTTGGTGTCTTTCTAAGTTGAGACTTGTGTTCAGGATTGGGGGCTCGAGGAAGAATTACGGTGACAAAGGTTGGGCTCAATCGTCCGGCAGATTGGTTCGTGTACAAGATACTTCCAAGACACCACCACATTCCAAAAGGCCAACACCCCATAATCCATCACCACCACCAAGCTCGCCACCACTCAATACATCCCTTACCTCACCAATCACACCCCCAAACTTCACCATGGTCAAAACCACTGACGAGAGGCTTGATGAGCTCATGAGTGAGTTGGAAAGGCTACGACTCAGAGTTGAAGATATCGAGAGCAAAAGAGAAGAAGAGTCAAGGATCCCTTCCGATTCCGACTCTAAGGAAGAAGGACCAAATTCCAAGTTGGCTAAGATTATTTCTGTGCTCGAAAACAGCGGCCTGTTTGCCAACTACCATGCTAATGTTGGTAAAGTCAATCTCAAAGTGAAGGGCAAGCTTCCAGCCAAGTTCTCCTTGCCCGAGGTTCCGGCATTCAATGGCACTGATAATCCACAAGACCACCTTAAAGCCTTCCCTACTGCCATGGGTTTAAGAGGAGTTGAAAAATATATCTACATTCACTTGTTCCCACAGACTGTTGATGCCCCAACTCATCGTTGGTTCTACACCTTGAATTTGGAAGACTACCGCACTTGGTCAGATTTCACTACAGTGTTCGTTGCACGCTACAAGGAAAATGTTTCTCTACCTATGACCCTTCGAGAGTTAGAGATCACCAAACAAGAAGAAGATAAGGGATTCACTGCCTTCCTTAGGCGGTGCAAGCTAAAAATAGCCGAACTGGTTGAGCGACCTTCGCAAGCTGATCAAATCTGCCAACTCATCAAGAACTTGCAACCTGCTTACAAGGAACCCCTCAAGTATCAAGCAATTGACTCCTACAAACGGCTCTATGTTGTGGGCATCCTAGTTGAAGATAACCTTCTTAAGAATTCCACTTAAGTCATGAACAACGCGAGTATCTACAGGGAGTTGTCCTTTGTGTCCCTGTGAACAGCCTATGCTCGAGGAATAGAATAGTGTCGAAGTTTCCTAGTGTGCAAGTCTAGTTGAGTCCAGTAAAGTTTAATGGATGTCTAGTTGTCTTTTCAATTTGTCCATAGAGTCTAGCTTACTTTTCGTGTAATGCTTTTCTTCGATTCAATAAAGATTGCATTTTGATTCCCATCATTGTTCTTTGTTCAATTTTATGACGAACTTAAGTTACCTATGAAGGAATAAGAAAAAATTCAAAAAAAAAAAAAAATCAAAAGAAAGCCTTCATTGTGGAAAACATTAAACAAAGACTCCCTAATGATCATCCCCATAGAAGACCTACAGTTGAACCGTTTGTGCCGAGGACATGAGGCATTCATTTGGCACCTCACATAAATATCCTTTACTACCCTATACATAATTACCACTTGCAACCCCTTGAGTGAAACACATAGCCTTTCATTTCTTAACCACATCATCCTTACCTGGGGAATGGGTGTGTGCGACATAGGAATAGAAGCAACCTTCTAGACAAGGTGGACCGACCTACAAAATAGCCACCAAGAGAAATACCAAAAAAAAAGAAGAGAGAACTCGAAAGTTCAAGACCCAAAAAAAAACACAAAAGAGAAAAAATTCAAGAGCTATCAAAGATCCAAAAGAGTGCAAACACTTTAAGCACAACCAAACAGTGACATTACCTAAGCATAGGTCCCTTAGCCACCTCGCCTAGACCAAAAACTTCTATACCATCTAGCATACTTTGGGGAGGGGATTTACATTGGGTTTCTTTGTGCCTTTATCCTTTCTTTGACACCTTAACCGAGCCTGACATTACAACCCTAAAGCCCTCCAAGAGGTTCGACCATTCACTTGTACGGTCCTGAATTACGTTGGCCTGATTCCACAAACTGGATACGTAGGAAACCTCAAGGAGGCCCGGCCACGACAACCACTTTGTCACATGATCATAAGGAGTTTTCCAAAAATTCCACTGTTCTCATCTAAGGCTAAAAAAAAAAAAAGAGCCCGGTAGGTTGAAAACCCGAAAGGGCGGCCTAGGCAAAAGTTAGGGCAACCAAAAAAAAAAAATCCAACATCTTGAGGCAACTTAAATTTCCGAGGATTTAAAACATCTTTCTCATGTAAGCGCTCTTTGGTCAGTCGTCTAGAGGTCATACTTATCACCTTTCTCATAGGCTTGCACATAGACTTCCCAACTGGGGGCTGTTTTAGAATGAGTCGGTTCTTTGTCCGCTACTTTCCAAGTTGGCCATTTCGTCCCCATAACTTAAGTTAGGATATTTTTTACCGCCGCATCAACACCCATAGCTCCTCGAGTAGGTCATAACTATCAAGAACCACACATAAAACTGGGGGCTGGTTCTCCCTTGACTGCATCCAGTCTTGTCCACTTGTCTCTTACTCTGTCAAGATCACCATAGGAATGAAATTCTTTATCAAAAAAACTTTTCCCATATGAAGACCCTCTTCAGACCTTATAGGAGAGTCGTGCATGTTAGGCTAGGCTGCATGGAGCTGTGAGTCAATAGGGTCTGCATACATCATATTTTCATAAGTAATAGAGTCGCCTACAAAGGCATGCATGTGTACATAATTTCTCAGTGTCTTGAGTCCCGGCATGTTTACATGTCAATTCCCCTTTTACTCCATGCATATTAGTATGTCATGTCTTGTGCATTTTGCCATGGTCAGTCGGGCATGTCTATTGCATCTTTTCCCTATGTGCATTTTTCCACTGCAGGTTTGAGTCTACCTGCTCTCCATCGAAACCAGCAAGCCCGGAACTCTTGATCAAGTCCAGAAGCGACCTTCCAACTACAACCAAGAATGGAGATAACCTTCCAACCACAGCCAAGCGCGCGGGCCCCTTTCCTGTCCCACGACCCCTTTTCCAGTACAAAGTTCGTTACTGCATGTTCATTTCCGGCAAATATCAGTACCAAGCGCGCGGGAGCGAAGCCCTCTGGCCCACAAATTCAAATCCGATAGTTGGCCCATTTTACGGTACCAACTATTTACAGGTAAAACTAACCCGTTTATTTTTGCAGGTCCCAAGTACTGAAACTCGGATCTACACGGCGACGACTCTCACAACCCGGAGCGCCCAAGTTATTTATAAGCCCGAAATTTTTGACGACACTTGCTAAACAACACAACACTACAATTTTCAGGATTAGTCAATGATCGCTTAAGGTATTGCGGTTAAACGATCCCTCTGCAAGTTTACAAATTTTTAGGGTTAGTCAATGATCGCTTAAGCTATTGCGGTTAAACTATCCCTCTGCAAGGTTATAAATTTTTAGGGTTAGTCAATGATCTCTTAAGATATTGCGGTTAAACTGTCCCTCTGCAATGTTACATATTTTTGGGGTTAGTCAATGGTCGCTTAAGCTGCTGCGATGATACTGTCCCTCTGCAAGGTTACTTATTTTGTGTCAGTCAATGATCGCTTAAACTGTTGCGGTTATTTTGTCCATTATTTTTCTTTATATGTTTCAGTCAATGATAGCTTAAATTGTTGCGGTTATACTGTCCATTATTTTTCTATATATGTTTCGGTCAATGATCGCTTAAACTGTTGCGGTTATACTGTCCATTATTTTTCTTTCAGTCAATGATTGCTGAAACTGTTGCGGTTATACTGTCCATTATTTTTCTTTATATGTTTCAGTCAATGATTGCTTAAACTATTGCATTTAAATTGTTCATATGTTCTAACCACTTCATGGCCGATTTTTAATCGCGCTATCCCATTGAATTTTTCGTTTCTTAAACAGGGACGGAATCTCGACATCCGCCGAGCGGTGTTAAGTCACTGTTTGTCGAAGCATTCTATGTTGATCATTCGCAAAGTATTACTAACTTTTTCATTCACTCTGAATACAGGTCCCCAGCAGACGTTTAGACCATCTACGGATGGTGTTCTATCCTGCTACTATAACCTTTATATTATCTTGTGTTCACAGGGATGAAATCTTAGCACACTACGAGCGTGTTCCAACTCAGGTTTGTCTTCATATGCATGCATACTGTACACTCTCACACACCGTTTGCACATCAGCATCCCGCATGTCGCCTTCGGAGTACTTTGATCTTTGCTTTTACTCAAGCTCGATCAAAGTGGGGGCTTCTGTAGACGCCAAAAAAGCGTCTTCGAATTTATCCGCAAAAGCTCGATGATGAAAGGTGTAATTTTTAAGCTTGAACTGCTATTTTTGCTTTAATAGTTAAGATAAGGTCTCAAATTTTTTCCTCCAAACACTCCTTCATTTCCACTTCATTTCAAAGCCCCTTTCAAGAGCTTTCCATTGCTTCCTTCCGTGTCCAAATACGATTCCACGCCTAAAAGTTATGGCCAAACAAAGTTTAGTGTCGAAACAGATGTAGCCGAATACCATGGACCGTGTTTCCAGCCCCATTTGGGAGTTCATTTGGTTGAATTAATTTGTGAGTCTTATATTTTTGGATTCCTTATTCAAATAGATTTCCAATGACATATCATGAGCCCATACCACATTCCAAACCAAGGAGTTACGAGCCCAACATTGATGTGTTACTCCAAAACTAACCTCTCATTACTCATTCGGGTATATCTCGAGATCCACAAAACATTTAGACCAGAAACCAAAGCAATTTGAAATTAGACCCAATAAAATTTCCAACACACCTTGAATCATCTAATTGGGAGCCAAAACGAGTCAGATATGGCCCAAACAAAATCTAGTTGAAAAGCTGTCGGCGGCCCAGGCCATCGCCGCTAGAGGCGCTGACGTTTCCTTCGGGCCCGGCTCATTTTTCAAACTCCTTTCACTTTTCACCTCAAATTCGACCGTACAACCCTAGTTTTCCACGCCTATATAAACAACCCCTCCCCCTCAGTTCAAAACACACAGTCTACAGTTGACACCCTCTATTCTCAGTAGTATTGACTCTAAGCTTCTCCCTCTTTCTTCCATAAACAATTCTATTCTATTCTCGGGAGTCTTGACACCGAGCTTCCCCCTCTTTCTTTACTTGAGATCTATTTTTACTATTCTTGTCAAATATAGCCTACAGTTCAGGTACAAATTTCTCAGGGCTCAAATTAAATTAATTGGTTAAGTGTTTATTTTCTAAGTAGTCATAATGTAGATATCATGCTAGAATAACGTCTTTTTGCTTCCTAAATACTATCTGTATAGTCGTTGTGCTGCTCAACTTGTCAATCGAATACATGTCTAAATAAGGGTTAAAATAAATGTTGTAATGCTTGTGATGAACCAATTAATAGTCTAACTCTAGGTTGTTAATCCGGTTTTGCATGGGAATTATGTCTTTAAATTATTAAGCAAACTTGAGTTAGTAGAGGCCGTCATAATACGGGCGAGTTGGGTGCCTAACACCTTCCCACCTCGTACCTTCGCCCCCGAACCCTTTATTCTTGGGTACTTATATGTTTTATATAAGCGGGAGTCTTTCTAAAAACATGATTCGGTTTGTCCCTTCGATAAAACGCCAGTAGTAGATTCGTGACCTCTTTCATGGTTTTTATTCAATTCAAGTCTTTTCAAAAGATTTTCTAACTCGATGGTCCCTCGAACTAATCTAAGCCCCCAACTGACAAATTCCCTATAAGGACGCACTTCGGGGAAAACAAAAGGATTGGCATGAAAATCCCGGGTCCTTACAACGGACGACATGGGTCCGCTAGGGCCATATAGAGCTCCCGAAATAATTTCGGGCGAAAACGGAAACCGGGCCCCGGGAATGCTCCAGGGGACGTGTTTCGGGCCTCCGGACGCAAACTTTTCGACGTTAATATTTTTGCCCCATATCACACGTGAGACCCCTAGGGGACATGGGAGGCCCCTAGGGTCGGTTATTGGGTCCCTAATAGGCTTGTAAGGACGGGTTGACGCGATGACAATGTTAAGGCCCGAAAACGGACGACATGGGTGATATCGGAGTTCGGGGATAAGTATGACCCTCCTGGGGCACCGAGGGTCCCCTAGGGCCATAATAGAGCCCCCGAAAAAATTTCGGGCGAAAACGGAAATCGGGCCCCGGGAATGCTCTAGGGGACGTGTTTTTGGCCTCAGGACGCAAACTTTTAACGTTAATATTTTTGCCCCATATCGCACAGGAGACCCCTAGGGGACATGGGAGGCCCCTAGGGTCGGTTATTGGGTCCCTGGTAGGCTTGTAAGGGCGGTTTGACGTGATGCCATTGTTTTTTTTTTTTAGGTGCAAATCAGAAGCTTGTATTATTACTTGCTGTAATGTAACAAAATTACAGCCCACATGCACTGTAAATACAAGGTCACCTACTAGGTAGGGGTCCTTAGGATCTACAGCCCTTTTCAACCAAACAGACCCTACATTGCTGGACCAGCACACTACACTCAGTGGCTCCTCATATCTGATGCATAATACAAGCTTACCTACTTGCAGTAGCTACACAGACATAATAAAAACATAACATATTACAAAAACCTTATCCAATTCTTATCCTTGCTGTTAATCTTTCTTTTGCTGCTGCATAATCTGTGACAGTGGTATTCTGCTTCCCTCAAAATGCTGAATGTTCCTGCATCTCCATATCCAGTACACTGCTGCTGCAAGCCCTGCTGCATACACTTCCTTTCTGAAACTTGAACACTTTTGCCTGCTTATCCAATTGAGCATGCCCTGAACTGTGTTTGCTTTTGCTGACATTTGCAGCCAACCCCTTAGCTGAACCATAACTTCTGTGGACACACTACAGTTGAAGAACAGGTGATTGTGATCTTCATGTTTCTGCTTGCAAAGGTGACACATTGCATCTCCATTCAAGAAACCCATTTTCTGCATCCTATCTTTAGTTAGCAATCTGCCCATTTGAACCAGCCACAGGCAGAAACTTTGTCTAGGCATAGAGATCTTCCCCCAAATCAAATCAGCATGTCTGTACTTTGGCATGTCTCCTATTAACACTCTGTATCCACTTGCTGCTGAGTACATCCCATCAGGTGCACCCTTCCACTCACCCCTTGCTGTGTATTGTTCCTGGAAATAGTTGTTGATTTTGTTGAGCTTTTTCCAGTACCAACTGGAACCCCACACAGGAACATAGTTCCAGAAATTTGCTCCTTTCAGATAAACCCCATTAATCCATTTTACCCACAGTGTATCTTTTTTAGTGGCTAGATCTCAGATATGCTTCCCATTCAAGGCTATGTTGAACAATTCGCAATTTTTCACATTTATTCCACCATTTTTCCTTGGTCTGCATACAATGTCCCATGCCACCAAACTTGTCTTTTGCTTCTGTTCATTAGACCCCCAGAAGAAAAATCTGCATTTTTGCTCTACACTCTTCAGTACCCCAGCAGGCATTACAAAAGTGCTTGACCAGTATACATGTATAGAGAATAATACAGAATTAATTAGTTGAGCCCTTCCTGCATATGACAGGTTCCTGGAGGCCCAAATCTGCAGTTTCTTTGTCATTTTATCCACCAAGCATTCACAATCTAATTTGCTCCATTTTGATGGGGATAGTGGCACACCCAAATATTTCATGGGCAATGTGCCCTCCCTGAATCCAGATAACTCTAACAGCTCATTCTTAACTAGTTCATTAACACCAGCTACAAAAAGATTGGATTTCTCCTTGTTTGCAAACAATCCAGTAGCTTGTGAAAAATAGTTAATGCTATTCATCATGATACTCACAGATTCAGGTGCAGCTTTACAGAAGCACATCAAGTCATCAGCAAAGCATAGGTGACTCAGGGTTAGTTCTTTGCACATTGGATGCCAACTGAAGCTCTTATCAGTACAGGCTATCTTCAGGATTCTTGATAAAAATTCCATTACCAGCACAAAGATTAATGATGAAACTGGATCTCCCTGCCTAATGCCACGTTTGCAGTAAAGTATCCATGTGCTTCTCCATTCATGTTGATGTTGAAGCTTGCAGTTTGGATGCCCTCAAGTAGCCAGCCACTGAACTTTACAGGAAACCCATACCCTTGCAGCATTTCCTTGATAAAACCCCAATGAATTGTGTCATATGCTTTCCTTAAATAAATCTTCATCAAACACCTTGGAGAGGATTTTTTCCTCCTGTAATGCTTAATAAGATCCTGACATATCATTTTGTTGTGAACTATTGACCTCTGTGCCACAAAAGCTCCCTGGTTCACAGAGACAAGCACAGGAAGCACTCTTGCCAATCTCCCACACAAAATCTTGGAGATGCATTTGTAGATCGTATTGCAGCATGCTATAGGCCCGAAGTCAGATGCCTTCTCAGGATTAGGTATCTTCCTATTGTAGTGTTTGATGAGATCCTGACATATCATTATGTTGTGAACTATTGATCTCTGAGCCACAAAGGCTCCCTGGTTCACAGAAACAAGCATAGGAAGCACTTTTGCCAATCTCCCACACAAAATCTTGGAGATACATTTGTAGATGGTGTTGCAACAAGTAATAGGCCTAAAATCAGATGCCTTCTCAGGATTAGGTATCTTCTGCACAAGACACAAATTTGTTGCATTCACCTCTTTGAGCATTTTGGAGGAATCAAAAAAATCAATAATAGCCTCAGTCACTTCTTGCCCCACAATATGCCAAGCTCCTTTGAAAAACCCTGATCCAAAACCATCAGGGCCTGGGCTTTTATTACAGTCAATATCAAACATGGCTTTCTTCACTTCATCTGCACTTACAGGGGCATTCAGAGTCATCTGTTGATGCAGGTCTAGTCTGTGGCCTGCTTATAAAAAGCTTTCTTCTGCTGTAGTGTCCCTGACACCTGAAACCCCTAGCATCTTCCTGTAGAATCCTACAAATTCCTCCATAATCAGGTTCTGGTCTTCCAATAGGACACCCTCCTGTGTCTTAATGGAATGTAGTCTATTCTGTTGTCTCCTCTGCTTCATTACTGCATGAAAGAACTGGTTGTTTCCATCTCCCAGCTGAACCCACTTGGCTTTGCTTTTTTGTTGCAAGAAATTCTCAGCAGCCATGTTCACCTCATTATACCTCATTCTGGCCTGTATTTCTTTCTGCTGTAAAGCTTCTGTTAGAGGCTCCTTGTTTGCTTCTGTCTGGGCTTGCATCATAGCAATTCTAGCAATATCAGCCTGAGCTAAGATATCACTAAATTCATCTCTATTTAGCTATTTCAGAACAGACCTCACTCTTTTCATTTTCTGATACACTCTGTACATTTTTGTGCCTTGTGTTCTGAGATTCCAGGCTTGCTGCACCATAGCTTGGAATTCAGAGTGGAGGCTCCACATGTTGAAGAATTTAAATGGGATATTTCTTTTTATGTTCTCTTTATGCAGAGTTAAGCAAATAGGAGAGTGGTCAGATACACCCTCTGGATGGAACTGTAATGTGCATTGGTCAAACTCCTGCAACCAGAGACTGTTGGCAAAAGCCCAATCAATTTTAGAGTACACTCTCCCTCCCTCCTCATGCCTATTATTCCAGGTATATTGACACCCTGACCAGGCCATTTCAGTGAGAAAACATTCCTCAATACAAGCTTTAAAATCTTGTATTTCTGCATAAGTAACTGGTATTCCAGGTATATTGACACCCTGACCAGCCCATTGTATTATTACTAACTGTAATGTAACACGATTACAATCCATAGGCAATGTAAATCCAAGGCCACCTACTAGGTAGGGTTCCTTTTTTCTACATCCCTGTACAACCAAACAACCCTAATACAGTACTAAAGTACCACATTACATCCAATGGCTCCTCATTTCTGAGACAAAATAGACAAAAACGACCTGACTTACAGCAAAACAAAATACATCAAAATTCAAAATACATTGAAATAGGCTACTGCATTTTCCTAATTTATTCCCATCCTTGCTGTTACTCTGCTTCCTTCTGCTGGGCCTTCTGAAAACTGCTCCTGATACTGTCTGCTGGCCAGATTCACTAGCTTTGCTGGGCTGAGCTGTTTGACCACTGATTCTTGTTTTTCCTGCTGGGCTTCCTGCATGATTTTCATCACCTTTTGCTACTGCATTGCTAAGTTTCTGATAGTCAATTGATAAAAGAGGCAATCTGCCCCCTCAAACCCTATAGGTTCCTGCATCACCATTTTCCAACTGTTTGACCATTTTCCTTCTGGGCTTCCTGCAGGTTCAGCTTCTTGTAGCTTTTCCATCTTCCAGAATCTGGTTCATTCCTCATTCTGACTTGCTTCAATATCCTGCTGACTGGTTGTCTGTTGGCCCTTCCGAGCCCTGTTTCTTGATTCTCAGCCAATCCACAGCATAATCTGCTGCAAACTATCCTCGAAGTCACCACAGCAGTTACAGATTGCCTGTCCAGTTTCTATCCCTGCTGTTGATTTTCCTCTTGTTACTGCTTTGTTGAATTCTCAATCTGACCACCTGTTGGATCTGCTGTAATAGCTGCATCCTTGACATTCTGGTCCCCTCAAACTGTTGTATGTTCCTGCATCTCCATATCCAGTACACTGTTGCTGCCAGGCCAGCTGCATACACTTCCCTTCTGAAAAAGGAGCACTTTTGTCTACTTATCCAGTTGAGCATTCCTTGGATATTGTTGGCCTTTGCTGTCATCTGTAGCCATTCTTTTACCTGTGCCAGGATCTCAGTTGTTACCCTACAGCTGAAGAACAAATGTTTGTGGTCTTCTGTGTTCTCTTTGCATAGGTTACAAGTGGCATCTCCATTCAGGAAACCCATACTCTGCATCCTATCCTTAGTTAGAAGTCTTCCCAGTTGAGCCATCCACAAGCAAAAGCTTTGCCTTGGCATGGTTATTTTCCCCCAAATCAGATTTGCATGTCTTGATTTTGGCATGGTACCATTTAGCATACTATATCCACTTGCAACTGAGTGTAGCCCATCCTTGGTGCCCTTCCATGCTCCTCTAGCAGTGTATTGGTCCTGGAAGAGATTCTTGATTTTGTTGAGCTTATTCTAGTACCAACTTGCCCCCCAAACTGGCTCATAGTTCCAGATATTTACTCCCTTCAAATAAATCCCATTTATCCATTTAACCCACAGTGTGTCTTTTTTTGTGGCTAAATCCCAAATATGCTTCCCATTTAATGCAATATTGAACCATTTGCATTTTTTGATGTTTATTCCCCCATTCTTCCTTGGTCTGCAAACAACATCCCATGCCACCAAGCTTGGCTTTCGGTTCTTGATCAGTCGAGCCCCACAAAAAAGCTCTACATTTATGCTCTACACTTTTTAGCACCCCAGCAGGCATTATGAAAATGCTTGACCAGTAGACATGTATAGAGTATAGCACAGAATTAATAAGTTGAGCCCTCCCTGCATAAGACAGATTCCTGGATGCCCAGATTTGAAGCTTTTTGGTCATTTTATCCACTAGGCATTCACAATCAATTTTGTTCCATTTGGAAGGAGATAGAGGGACACCCAGATATTTCATTGGTAGAGTTCCTTCATTGAAACCAGAGATGTCTAGCAGCTCACATTTTATTTGTTCATTTACCCCAGCAATGTACATATTCGATTTCTCTTTGTTTGCACATAGGCCAGTAGCTTGTTAGAAATAGTTCAAACTATTCATCATGATGCTCACAGATTCAGGTGCTGCTTTGCAGAAGCACATCAAGTCGTCAGCAAAGCATAGGTGACTCAGTGCCAATTCTTTGCACATAGGGTGCCAGTTGAAGCTTTTGTCCATACAAGCTACCTTCAGGATTCTTGATAGGTACTCCATTACCAATACAAAAATGAGTGGAGATATTGGGTCTCCCTGTCTGATTCCTCTCTTAGCAGCAAAAAAACCATGAGTCTCGCCATTGATGTTGATGCTGAAGCTTGCTGTTTGGATGCACACTATAATCGACCCAATGAATTTCACTGGGAATCCATACCTTTGCAGCATTTCCTTCACAAAACCCCAATGTATAGTATCATATGCTTTCCTCAGGTCAATCTTCATCAAGCATCTAGGAGAAGATTGTTTCCTATTGTAGTGCTTGATGAGATCCTGGCAGATCATTATGTTGTGTACAATTGATCTTTGTGCCACAACAGCTCCTTGATTCACTGAGACTAGGTCAGGAAGCACTCTTGCCAATCTCGTACATAGGATCTTGGATATGCATTTGTAGATTGTGTTGCAGCATGCAATTGGCCTGAAGTTTGATGCCTTCTCAGGATTTGCTATCTTCTGCACCAGACATAGGTTAGTTGCATTCACTTCTTTAAGCATTTTAGATGAGTCAAAGAAGTCAATGATGGCTTCTCTCACATATTCTCCCACAATATTCCACGCTTCTTTGAAAAAACCTGATCCAAATCCATCTGGTCCTGGGCTTTTGTTGCAGTCAATATCGAACATAGCTAGCTTCACTTCTTCTGCACTCACAGGGGCACTGATTATCATCTGTTGGTGAATATCCAATTTATGTCCTGCTGAGAAAAAACATTTTTCTGCTGTGGTATCTCTGACCCCTGGCACTCCCAACATTTTCCTGTAGAAACCCACAATTTCCTCAATGATCAGCTCCTGGTCCTCTAATAATACATCATCTTGTGTCTTAATGCAGTGTAGTCTATTCATTTGTCTTCTCTGCTTCATAACTGCATGGAAGAACTGATTATTCCCATCTCCCAATTGGATCCACTTTGCTTTGCTCTTTTGCTGTAAGAAATTCTCTGCTGCTAGGTTCACTTTATTGTACCTCTTCCTGGCCTGTTTCTCTTCCTACTGCAGTATCTCATTGAGGGGTTCCTTGTTTGCTTCTGCCTGAGCTTGGTTCAGTACCGTTCTATCTATGTCAGCCTGAGCCAAAATATCATTGTATTCCTCTCTGTTTAGCTTTTTCATGACCTCTCTCACCCTTTTCAGCTTTCTGTAAACTCTGAACATTTTTGTGCCCTGTATTCTGCAATTCCAAGCTTGCTGCACCATAGTTTGGAACTTAGAGTGTAGGCACCACATGTTAAAAAATTTAAAGGGAGTGTTTCTTTTCTTGGTTTCTTCTTGGAGAGTTAAGTATACAGGGGAATGGTCAGATACATCCTCAGGTAGGAATTGTAGGGTGCATTGATCATACTCCTGCATCCATTGGCTATTGGTAAAAACCCAATCTATTTTGGTGTACACTCTCCCCCCCTCCTCATGCCTATTGTTCCATGTGCACTGGCATCCAGACCACGCCATTTCTGTGAGGAAACAATCTTCAACGCAGCTTTTAAAATCCTGTATTTCAGCAAGGGTGACTGGTTGCCCCCCTTGCCTATTTCCAGGTTTCAAAACATTGTTAAAATCCCCCCCCCCCACAATCCAAGGCTCATTACAATTAATTGCAAAATCCCTAAGATCCTTCCATAGTTCTTTCCCGTCTTCTTTTTCATTTTGCCCATACACAAAACTCACCACAAATTCTTTCTTCCTCTCTAGGTTCATAACCCTACATATAATCATTTGCACAGAAGAGAAGAGTACAGTAACATGGAAAATGTTTGGTAACCATCTTATCCATATTCTTCCTAGCCTATGTTCAGTGTGATTACTGTAGGATTCCCACCCTGGCATGAAACTTGTTTTACATTTTTCCATATTAATTATTCTAATTTTTGTTTCTAAGAAAGCTACCAAGCCACATTTGTTTTTTTTTGCAGAATAGGGCAACATCCCTCTGCTTATTTGGGCCATTTAGGCCTCTTACATTCCATATAAGAATCCTATCCATGACTAATAGTCAAGATAGGAGCCTTACCATTTCCTGGACTCATACCTGTGTGTATCTCCTTCTGAATGTCAGGTTCTGTACTGTCTCTTGACTGTTGCTTGTCCTGTGCTTCACCTTCATTCTGCAGTGCTGCAAAGGGGTTTTGTGTCTGTGGCTTATCCTTCTGTTATTGCTGAATTTGCCTGTAAATACCCCTTCCAGCTCTTGCTCCTCTACCTGCATTATTCATTCTTCCTCTCCCCCTCCCAACATTCTGCCATTGCTGTGCCCTAGTGTTTTCCTGTTGGTCAGGTTGCTTCTGTACTGGTACTGCAATCTGTGTTGGTATCACAGTTGTTGCAGCAACTTTCTTCCTACATTCTGCCTCACAATGCCCATATTGCTTGCAGTGGGTGCATAGGATAGGCTTCCAGTCATATTCCACTGCCTGTTCTACAACATTTCCCTTCTCATTCCTGTAGTGCACCTTATTAGGGTAAGCAGCTCCAATTTTAACTTCAATCATCACCCTGGCAAACTGGATTCCAACTTTAAGCTCTGTGTTTCTATCTGCCATCATTGGCCTTCCTACAAGGCTTCCTATCTTACTTAATCCCATTGCATTCCAGTACTTCACATTAAGTCCTGGGAATTTTACCCAAATTGGCACCGAGGTCAGTTCCTCTTTTTCATAATCTATATTTTCAGACCATGCCCTAACAATCATGGGCCTATTGTCAAAGTGGTAAACCCCCTCTTGTAGAATGACATCTCTCTGTTCTAGGGACTCAAATCTGACCAAAACCAACCCATTTTTCATCATGGCAATTTTATTCATCTCTCTCTTTGCCCAGATTCTTCGAAGAAAACCACTTAGAACATTAGTTGGGGGCCTTGCTCCCATTACATAACAGACCACTGCTTGATTCCAGTAGTTTATTTCAGATTCAATGTCACTAAAATTAATTTCACCCACCGGTTTCCCTTCATGCAATTTAGGAGCAATGAAATCTAATTTAAACCCCGCATTCTTTAATTTGGAAATATCAAATTTTTCCTAAGCTGAGTTGTTACCTGCAGTTGCAAATTCCTGTTGCTTTGGTTGTTCAGGCTCTTCATCCTCATCTTCAGACGCGAACTGGGTTCGTGCTTTCTCCTTCATCTTAGACAGCCAGGAATTAATTTTTTCCTGCGCTAATTCCATTTGTTTCATTGTTTTTGTTTGCGCATCAGGTGTCATCACATCTGGATCCTCCAATTCTTCTGTTAAATTCCGCATAACAAGATCTAGGTTATCATGGTTTTCGCTTGTTCTTTGTCTTTGAGACAGGTTTTTTGTGGGACAAGGTGGAGCATCTGAGTTTCCCGCATCCCCGTCTTGAACCCCATTCCCTTTTTTTGATTTCCCGTTCTTCCCCATTTGAACTCAATGCTTTGTTAATGGCTAACAGGCGCTGTTGAGGAGAAAGGAGAGTGCATTTTAGACAGAGGTGCGATGAGATGTTAAGGCCCGAAAACGAGCGACATGGGTGATATAAGAGTTCGGGAATGAAGGTGACCCTCCCGGGGCACCGGGGGTCCCCTAGGGTCGTAATAGAGCCACCGAAAATATTTCGGGCGAAAACGAAAACTGGGCCCAGGAATGCTCTAGGCGACGTGTTTTGGGCCTCCGAACGCAAACTTTTCGACGTTAATATTTTCGCCCCATATCGCACTGGTGATCCCTAGGGGGACATGGGAGGCCCCTAGGGTCGGTTATTGGGTCCCTGATAGGCTTGTAAGGGCGGTTTGACGGGATGTCAATGTTTTTTTTTGGCCCAAAGATAGAAATTGCATTGATAAAGAAATAATTACAACCTAAAGGCAATGCAACCTAAGGAGCCACCTACTAGGTAGGGTTCCCCTTGCTTGTTACAACCCTAGACAACCCAACTAGACCAATCATACATCTGACCAATACTACAAACGAAAACAAACTTCATTACACCAAGTTACCCACACAAACTAACTCACTGAACTAGGCTTAACCATACAAAAGACACACAAAAAGCAGAATTAAATTCTATCAAGTCAACCTCTGTCTTTCCTGTTGATTTTCTTCCTTCTGCATCCCTGGATTCTTGCTCGCACAACAGATTGGATTTGCTGAAAAATATTTTCATTTGTAATAATAACCCCCTCAAAACAAGATTTGTTCCTTGCTTGCCAGAACCAATATACCAGTGCAGCAAATGCAGCAGCATAAGTTGCTTACTGAATTTTTGTTAAAGGTCTCCTGCTAATGCAGTTAAACAGTCCTGCTACAGTTTCTGAGCTTGACTTGCACAACAACCAGTCTTTGACCTTCCCGAACACCTCTTTAACTCTCTCACACATAAAGAACAGATGACTATGTGATTCAGGTTCAGACCTGCAAAGGAGGCAAGTAATATCACCAGTGAAAAAACCCATTTTCTGCATTCTATCTTTGGTTAACAGCTTCCCCATTTGTGCCAGCCAAAGGCAGAAACTGTGTCTTGGCAGAGAGGAACCCCCAAATTAGATTTGCATGTCTACATTTAGGCAGTGTACCTAAAAGGACAGCATATCCATTAGAGGCTGAGTAGGTGCCATTCCCAGAACCAATCCATAGACTGCCATTTCTATAAGCAGCAGAAAATCTCTCCTTTATCTTATTCAACTTTTCCCAATACCAACTGCTCCCCCATTTAGGGGTATACCCCCAGAACTCTTGCCCTTTCAGATAAACACCATTAATCCATCTCACCCACATTGTATCTTTCTTAGTTGCCAAATCCCAGATATGCTTGCCATTAAGAGCAATGTTAAACAATTTGGAGTCTTTAATATTCAAACCTCCATTCTTCCTAGGTCTGCAAATAAGATCCCAAGAAACCAGATTAGGCCTATGCTTGTGAACATCAGACCCCCAAAAAAACATTCTACACTTCTGCTCCACTGCCTTAAGCACTCCAGTAGGCATCACAAAAATTCATGACCAGTACACTTGCATAGAGAAAAGGACAGAATTGATCAGCTGAGCTCTCCCTGCATAAGAGAGGTTCTTTGAGGCCCATATCTGCAACCTTTTAGTCATTTTGTCCACCAGGCATTCACAATCAATCTTGTTCCATTTTGAGGGAGAAAGAGGTACCCCTAGGTATTTCATAGGAAACATACCCTCCCTGAACACAGACAAATTAAGCAGCTGTTGCTTGACATCTTCAGTAACACCAGCTATAAAGATACTGGACTTCTCTGTGCTGGCATGTAGACCTGTAAATTGAGAGAAATATGCTAGACTCTCAATCAAAACATTAACTTACTTGACATCGGCTTTGAAAAAGGCCATCAGATCATCTGCAAAGCATAAGTGATTCAGGGACAAACTCTTACACATAGGGTGCCAATTGAAACCATCCTCCATGCAAGCAAGCTTCAAAATTCTGGACAAAAACTCCATTACCAGGACAAACAGGAGGGGAGATACAGGGTTCCCCTGCCTTATCCCACGCTTAGCCTCAAAGTAGCCATGATTTTCCCCATTTAAGGCAATGCTAAAGCTGATTGTCGGCACACATTCCATGATCCAGTCCCCAAATTTCACGGGGGGAAGCCAAACCCTTGCATCATATCTTTCAGGAAGCCTCAATGAATAGTGTCATAGGCTTCCTCAAATCTATCTTCAAAAGACATCTAGGTAATATACTCTTCTTCCTATAGTGCTTGATAATATCCTGGCATATCATAATGTTGTGCACTATAGATCTTTGAGCTACAAATGCTCCTTTATTCATGGCAACCAAATCAGGCAAACCTTTTGCTAATCTACCACATTATATTTTTGAGATGCATTTATATACAGTGTTACAGCATGCTATAGGACGAAACTCTGAAGCTAGTTCAGGATTAGGCATTTTAGGCACAAGGCACAAGCTAGTTGCATTTACCTGCTTCAAGAGCTTGGAGAAGGAAAAGAAGTCCATGACTGCTTCTGTGACATCATCACCCACCACTGGCCAGGCATCCCTGAAGAATCCTGCACCAAACCCATCTGGACCTGTGCTTTTGTTCACATCAATTGCAAAAATAGCTTGCTTAATCTCTGCACATGTTACAGGAGCAATCAAATCCATCTGTTGTATGTATAGAAAGTCTGTGTCCTGCTGAAAATATGAAAGGGTCTGCAGGCCTTCTGTTGTGATCTGCAGCACCCAGCATGCCTTTATAAGAAGAGGTTAATTCCTCCATAATCTGATCTTGATCTTGCAAAAGAACTCTTGCTTGAGTTTTTAGTGATGAGACTCTAGCTCTTTGCCTTTTCTGCTTCATAATGGCATGAAAATACTGATTATTCCCATCTCCCAGCTGTATCCATCTCACACTTGATCTCCAAGCTTTTTGTACAGTTGTTGAGAAATCAGAGTGGGAGCTCCACATATTAAAGTATTTGAATGTTGCTTTCTTTTTAGGGGGTAGTGAAGAGGAGATTCTGATTGGGGAGTGATCAGAAACCCCCTCAGGATGGAAATGCACATTAACATGATCAAATTGTTGCACCCACAAACAGTTAGCAAACACCCAATCAATTCTAGAGAAAACCCTTCCCCCTTGTTCATGCCTATTGTTCCATGTGTATTTGCAGCCAGACCAGTTCAATTCAGTAAGCAAGTAGTCGTCTAAGCAAGACTTAAAGTCATGAATCTCAGCATGGGTAACTGGTAATCCTCCCTGCCAATCATTAGGTTTTAGGACATTGTTGAAATCTCCTGCTACAATCCAGGGGACATTACAAACAGCAGCATAAGACTGCAAATCCTTCCACAGAAGCTGCCTATCCTCTTTCTCATTCAGGCCATGTACCACACTGATCACAAACTCCATGTTGTTTTCCAAATTACAGACCTTACAAATCACCATTTGTGCAGAAGAAAATAATATGTCTACACTAAACAGATGTGGCAGCCATCTTATCCAAATTCTCCCCAGATGATGCTTGTCAAGATTAATATAAGATTCCCATCCTTGCAGAAAACTATTTTTGCATTTTTCATAATTTTTTGCTCTAATTTTAGTTTCCAACAGAGCTACAAACCACATTTATTTACATTGCAAAAAAGAGAGACCTCCCTTTGCTTATTGGGGCCATTAAGCCCTCTCACATTCCAGATAATTAAGCTATCCATGATCCACATTCAGGATGGGACTCATACCTGATGTAGTGGCCTCCTCAATGCCCTGACCCTCCTGCATGTCCTGGCATGCTGGGATTTCTATTGTTTCTTGAGCCTCCTGTACATTATCCTCGTCTAGGCTAGCAAACTGATTAGATACAGGGGTGCCAATGTTTTTTTTTTTTTGGTGCAAGTCAGAAATTGTATTAATACTAGCTGCAATGTAGCAAGATTACAGCCCACAGGCAATGTAAATCCAAGGGCACCTACTAGGTAGGGTTCCTTTTATCTACATCCTTTTACAACCATACAAACCTAAAACAGTACTGGACCAGCACACTACAACCAGTGGCTCACCATAACTGAAACAAAATAAAACATACATTCCTGACTTACAGCAACTACAAAACACAGTAGAATAAACTATTCTCTTATCCTTGCTGTTAATCTTCCTCTTGCTGCTGCACTGCTGAATTCTGATTCTGATTGCCTGCTGAATCTGCTGCATGATTTGCGACAGTGGCATTCTGCTTCCCTCAAAACATTGCAAGTTCCTGCATCTCCATATCCAGTACACTGCTGCTGCAAGCCCTGCTGCATACACCTCTTTCCTGAATCTTGAGCATTTTTGCCTACTTATCCAGTTGAGCATGCCCTGGATTGTGTTTGCTTTTGCTGACACTTGCAACCAACCCCTTAACTGGTTCAGTACCTCTGTTGATTCATTACAGCTGAAGAACAAGTGGTTCTGATCTTCTGTTTTCAATTTGCACAAGTAGCATATAGCATCTCCATTCAAGAATCCCATTTTCTGCAGCCTATCCTTAGTTAGCAGCCTTCCCATTTGGGCCAACCACAAGCAAAAACTTTGTCTAGGCACAGATATCTTCCCCCAGATACCCTGTACCCACTAGCAGCAGAGTATATCCCATCAGGTGTACCCTTCCACACTCCTCTGGCTGAATAATGATCATGGAAATAGCTTTTGATCTTATTAAGCTTTTTCCAGTACCAACTAGTTCCCCACACAGGAACATAGTTCCAGAAGTTGTCTCCTTTCAAATACACTCCATTAATCCATTTTACCCACAGTGTGTCTTTTTTAGTGGCTAAATCCCAGATATGCTTCCCATTTAGAGCTATATTGAACCATTTACATTTTTTAATATTTATGCCACCATTTTTCCTTGGTCTACACACTATATCCCAGGCTACCAGGCTTGTTTTGTGCTTCTGTTCAGTAGTTCCCCACAAAAAAAATCTGCATATTTGCTCTACACTTTTCAGTACCCCAGCAGGCATTATAAAAATGCTCGACCAGTATACATGTATAGATAATAATACAGAATTAATTAGTTGTTCCCTTCCTGCATATGAGAGGTTCCTGGAGGCCCAAATCTGCACATTTTTTGTCATTTTATCCACCAAGCATTCACAATCTATCTTGCTCCATTTAGATGGGGATAGTGGGACACCCAAATATTTCATAGGCATTGAACCCTCCTTAAACCCTGATAAACATAGCAGCTCATTCTTTTTTTGCTCACTAACACCAACTACATATATATTTGATTTTTCCTTGCTTGCAAACAGACCAGTAGGATGCCAATGTTTTTTTTTTTTTGGTGCAAGTCAGAAATTGTATTATTGCTAGTTGTAATGTGACATGATTACAGCCCATAGGCAGTGTAGATCCAAGGCCACCTACTAGGTAGGGTTCCTTTTTTCTACCTCCCTTTACAACCAACACAACCTAAGAACAGTACTGGAGTAGTTCACTGCAACCAGTGGTTCCCCATGTCTAAAAAAAACAAAAACATACATTCCTGACTTACAACAAAATACACAACATAGTAAACTAAGCTATTACAGATTCTCTAGCCTTTCTGAGCTGCCGGATTCAGCATCTTCCCTCTGCTGCTGATCTGCTGACATCTTAATCTGTTTTCCCTGCTGAAACTGCTGCATGCTTTTCAGCAACACCAAAATACAGGCACATATTACAAAAAAAACAATTACACATTTTCTATCCATCTTCTGTCCTTGCTGTTGATTTTCCTCTTACTGCTACATTGCTGTATTCTAATTCTGACCACCTGCTGAATCTGCTGCATGATCTGCATCAGTGACATTCTGCTCCCCTCAAAATGTTGTATGTTCCTGCATCTCCATATCCAGTACACTGTTGCTGCAAGTCCTGCTGCATATACTTCTCTTCTGAAACTGGAGCTTTTTTGCCTGCTTATCCAGTTGAGCATACCCTGGATAGAGTTTGCTCTTGCTGACATCTGTAGCCATCCTCTTAGCTGGTCCAGGATCCCTGCTGATACACTACAACTGAAGAACAGGTGGTTATGGTCTTCTGTCTTCACTTTGCACAGGTTGCACATGGCATCTCCATACAGGAAACCCATCTTCTGCATCCTATCCTTTGTTAGCAGTCTTCCCAATTGACCCAACCACAGGCAAAAACCTTGCCTAGGCATGGTTATCTTCCCCCATATCAGATTAGCATGTCTGAATTTGGACATGGCCCCTTTCAATACACTGTATCCACTTGCAGCTGAATAGAGCCCATTAGTAGTGTCCTTCCACACTCCTCTAGCTGAATATTGGTCCTGGAAATGGTTTTTGATTTTATTAAGCTTTCTCCAGTACCAACTGGCACCCCATACAGGAGCATAGTTCCAGAAATTAGCTCCCTTCAAGTAAACCCCATTTATCCATTTAACCCACAGAGTGTCTTTTTTTGTGGCTAAATCCCAAATATGCTTCCCATTTAAAGCAATATTGAACCATTTGCAATTTTTAATGTTTATTCCACCATTTTTCCTTGGTCTGCATACCATGTCCCATGCCACCAGACTTGTTTTCTGTTTCTGATCAGTAGAACCCCACAAGAATAATCTGCATTTCTGCTCTACACTTTTGAGTACCCCAGCAGGCATTATAAAAATGCTTGACCAGTATACATGTATGGAGAATAATACAGAATTGATAAGTTGAGCCCTTCCTGCATAAGAGAGATTTCTGGATGCCCAGATCTGAAGCTTTTTTGTCATTTTATCCACCAAACATTCACAGTCAATTTTTCTCCATTTAGATGGAGACAATGGAACACCCAGATACTTCATGGGTAGTGTACCCTCCCTGAACCCTGATAAGCCTAACAGCTCACTCTAAATTTGTTCACTTCCACCAGCAATATACATGTTAGATTTTTCTTTATTTGCAAACAAACCAGTAGCTTGTGAAAAATAAGTCAGGTTGTTCATCATGATACTCACAGGTTCAGGTGCTGCTTTGTAGAAGCACATCAAGTCATCAGCAAAACATAGGTGACTCAGTGTCAGTTCTTTGCACATGGGATGCCAACTGAAGCTCTTATCCATACAGGCTATTTTCAGGATTCTTGACAGATTCCATTACCAGCACATGTTTTTTTGGTGCAAGTCAGAAAATGTATTATTACTAACTGTAATGTAACACGATTACAGTCCATAGGCAATGTAAATCCAAGGCCACCTACTAGGTAGGGTTCCTTTTTTCTACATCCCTGTACAACCAAACAACCCTAATACAGTACTAAAGTACCACATTACATCCAATGGCTCCTCCTTTCTGAGACAAAATAGACAAAAACGACCTGAGTTCCAGCAAAACAAAATACATTGAAATAGGCTACTGCATTTTCCTAATTTATTCCCATCCTTTCTGTTACTCTGCTTCCTTTTGCTGGGCCTTCTGAAAACTGCTCCTGATACTGTCTGCTGGCCAGATTCACTAGCTTTGCTGGGCTGAGCTGTTTGACCACTGATTCTTGTCTTTCCTGCTGGGCTTCCTACATGATTTTCATCACCTGTTGCTACTGCATTGCTAAGTTTCTGATAGTCAATTGATAAAAGAGGCAATCTGCCCCCTCAAACCCTATAGGTTCCTGCATCACCATTTTCCAACTGTTTGACCATTTTCCTTCTGGGCTTCCTGCAGGTTCAGCTTCTTGTAGCTTTTCCATCTTCCAGAATCTGGTTCATTCCTCATTCTGACTTGTTTCAATATCCTGCTGACTGGTTGTCTGTTGGCCCTTCCGAGCCCTGTTTCTTGATTCTCAGCCAATCCACAGCATAATCTGCTGCAAACTATCCTCGAAGTCACCACAGCAGTTACAGATTGCCTGTCCAGTTTCTATCCCTGCTGTTGATTTTCCTCTTGTTACTGCTTTGTTGAATTCTCAATCTGACCACATGTTGGATCTGCTGTAATAGTTGCATCCTTAACATTCTGGTCCCCTCAAACTGTTGTATGTTCCTGCATCTCCATATCCAGTACACTGTTGCTGCCAGGCCAGCTGCATACACTTCCCTTCTGAAAAAGGAGCACTTTTGTCTACTTATCCAGTTGAGCATTCCTTGGATATTGTTGGCCTTTGCTGTCATCTGTAGCCATTCTTTTACCTGTGCCAGGATCTCAGTTGTTACCCTACAGCTGAAGAACAAATGTTTGTGGTCTTCTGTCTTCTCTTTGCATAGGTTACAAGTGGCATCTCCATTCAGGAAACCCATACTCTGCATCCTATCCTTAGTTAGAAGTCTTCCCAGTTGAACCATCCACAAGCAAAAGCTTTGCCTTGGCATGGTTATTTTCCCCAAAATCAGATTTGCATGTCTTGATTTTGGCATGGTACCATTTAGCATACTATATCCACTTGCAACTGAGTATAGCCCATCCTTGGTGCCCTTCCATGCTCCTCTAGCAGTGTATTGGACCTGGAAGAGATTCTTTATTTTGTTGAGCTTATTCCAGTACCAACTTGCCCCCCAAACTGGCTCATAGTTCCAGATATTTATTCCCTTCAAATAAATCCCATTTATCCATTTAACCCACAATGTGTCTTTTTTTGGTGGCTAAATCCCAAATATGCTTCCCATTTAATGCAATATTGAACCATTTGCATTTTTTGATGTTTATTCCCCCATTCTTCCTTGGTCTGCAGACCACATCCCATGCCACCAAGCTTGTCTTCTGTTTCTGATCAGTCGAGCCCCACAAAAAAGCTCTGCATTTATGCTCTACAATTTTTAGCACCCCAGCAGGCATTATGAAAATGCTTGACCAGTAGACATGTATAGAGTATAGCACAGAATTAATAAGTTGAGCCCTCCCTGCATAAGACAGATTCCTGGATGCCCAGATTTGAAGCTTTTTGGTCATTTTATCCACTAGGCATTCACAATCAATTTTGTTCCATTTGGAAGGAGATAGAGGGACACCCAGATATTTCATTGGTAGAGTTCCTTCATTGAAACCAGAGATGTCTAGCAGCTCACATTTTATTTGTTCATTTACCCCAGCAATGTACATATTCGATTTCTCTTTGTTTGCACATAGGCCAGTAGCTTGTGAGAAATAGTTCAAGCTATTCATCATGATGCTCACAGATTCAGGTGCTGCTTTGCAGAAGCACATCAAGTCGTCAGCAAAGCATAGGTGACTCAGTGCCAATTCTTTGCACATAGGGTGCCAGTTGAAGCTTTTGTCCATACAAGCTACCTTCAGGATTCTTGATAGGTACTCCATTACCAATACAAAAATGAGTGGAGATATTGAGTCTCCCTGTCTGATTCCTCTCTTAGCAGCAAAAAAACCAAGAGTCTCGCCATTGATGTTGATGCTGAAGCTTGCTGTTTGGATGCACACTATAATCCACCCAATGAATTTCACTGGGAATCCATACCCTTGCAGCATTTCCTTCACAAAACCCCAATGTATAGTATCATATGCTTTCCTCAGCTCAATCTTCATCAAGCATCTAGGAGAAGATTGTTTCCTATTGTAGTGCTTGATGAGATCCTGGCAGATCATTATGTTGTGTACAATTGATCTTTGTGCCACAAAAGCTCCTTGATTCACTGAGACTAGGTCAGGAAGCACTCTTGCCAATCTCGTACATAGGATCTTGGATATGCATTTGTAGATTGTGTTGCAGCATGCAATTGGCCTGAAGTCTGATGCCTTCTCAGGATTTGCTATCTTCTGCACCAGACATAGGTTAGTTGCATTCACTTCTTTAAGCATTTTAGATGAGTCAAAGAAGTCAATGATGGCTTCTGTCACATATTCTCCCACAATATTCCACGCTTCTTTGAAAAAACCTGATCCAAATCCATCCGGTCCTAAGCTTTTGTTGCAGTCAATATCGAACATAGCTAGCTTCACTTCTTCTGCACTCACAGGGGCACTGATTATCATCTGTTGGTGAATATCCAATTTATGTCCTGCTGAGAAAAAACTTTTTTCTGCTGTGGTATCTCTGACCCTTGGCACTCCCAACATTTTCCTGTAGAAACCCACAATTTCCTCAATGATCAGCTCCTGGTCCTCTAATAATACATCATCCTGTGTCTTAATGCAGTGTAGTCTATTCATTTGTCTTCTCTGCTTCATAACTGCATGGAAGAACTGATTATTCCCATCTCCCAATTGGATCCACTTTGCTTTGCTCTTTTGCTGTAAGAAATTCTCTGCTGCTAGGTTCACTTCATTGTACCTCTTCCTGGCCTGTTTCTCTTCCTGCTGCAGTATCTCATTGAGGGGTTCCTTGTTTGCTTCTGCCTGAGCTTGGTTCATTACAGTTCTAGCTATGTCAGCCTGAGCCAAAATATCATTGTATTCCTCTCTGTTTAGCTTTTTCATGACCTCTCTCACCCTTTTCAGCTTTCTGTAAACTCTGAACATTTTTGTGCCCTGTATTCTGCAATTCCAAGCTTGCTGCACCATAGTTTGGAACTTAGAGTGTAGGCACCACATGTTAAAAAATTTAAAGGGAGTGTTTCTTTTCTTGGTTTCTTCTTAGAGAGTTAAGTATACAGGGGAATGGTCAGATACATCCTCAGGTAGGAATTGTCGGGTGCATTGATCATACTCCTGCATCCATTGGCTATTGGTAAAAACCCATTCTATTTTGGTGTACACTCTCCCCCCCTCCTCATGCCTATTGTTCCATGTGTACTGGCATCCAGACCACGCCATTTCTGTGAGGAAACAATCTTCAACGCAGCATTTAAAATCCTATATTTCAGCAAGGGTGACTGGTTGCCCCCCTTGCCTATTTCCAGGTTTCAAAACATTGTTAAAATCGCCCCCCCCCCCCCCCACAATCCAAGGCTCATTACAATTAGTTTCAAAATCCCTAAGATCCTTCCATAGCTCTTTCCTGTCTTCTTTTTCATTTTGCCCATACACAAAACTCACCACAAATTCTTTCTTCCTCTCTAGGTTCATAACCCTACATATAATCATTTGCACAGAAGAGAAGAGTACAGTAACATGGAAAATGTTTGGTAACCATCTTATCCATATTCTTCCTAGCCTATGTTCAGTGTGATTACTGTAGGATTCCCACCCTGGCATGAAACTTGTTTTACATTTTTCCATATTAATTATTCTAATTTTTGTTTCTAAGAAAGCTACCAAGCCACATTTGTTTTTTTTGCAGAATAGGGCAACATCCCTCTGCTTATTTGGGCCATTTAGGCCTCTTACATTCCATATAAGAATCCTATCCATGACTAATAGTCAAGATAGGAGCCTTACCATTTCCTGGACTCATACCTGTGTGTATCTCCTTCTGAATGTCAGGTTCTGTACTGTCTCTTGACTGTTGCTTGTCCTGTGCTTCACCTTCATTCTGCAGTGCTGCAAAGGGGTTTTGTGTCTGTGGCTTATCCTTCTGTTTTTACTGAATTTTCCTGTAAATACCCCTTCCAGCTCTTGCTCCTCTACCTGCATTATTCATTCTTCCTCTCCCCCTCCCAACATTCTGCCATTACTGTGCCCTAGTGTTTTCCTGTTGGTCAGGTTGCTTCTATACTGGTACTGCAATCTGTGTTGGTATCATAGTTGCTACAGCAACTTTCTTCCTGCATTCTGCCTCACAGTGCCCATATTGCTTGCAGTGGGTGCATAGGATAGGCTTCCAGTCATATTCCACTGCCTGTTCTACAACATTTCCCTTCTCATTCCTGTAGTGCACCTTATTGGGGTAAGCAGCTCCAATTTCAACTTCAATCATCACCCTGGCAAACTGGATTCCAACTTTAAGCTCTGTGTTTCTATCTGCCATCATTGGCCTTCCTACAAGGCTTCCTATCTTACTTAATCCCATTGCATTCCAGTACTTCACATTAAGTCCCGGGAATTTTACCCAAATTGGCACCGAGGTCAGTTCCTCTTTTTCATAATCTATATTTTCAGACCATGCCCTAACAATCATGGGCTTATTGTCAAAGTGGTAAACCCCCTCTTGTAGAACGGCATCTCTCTGTTATAGGGAGTCAAATCTGACCAAAACCAACCCATTTTTCATCATGGCAATTTTATTCATCCCTCTCTTTGCCCAGATTCTTCGAAGAAAACCACTTAGAACATTAACTGGGGGCCTTGCTCCCATTACATAATAGACCACTGCTTGATTCCAGTAGTTTATTTCAGATTCAATGTCACTAAAATTAATTTCACCCACCGGTTTCCCTTCATGCAATTTAGGAGCAATGAAATCTAATTTAAACCCTGCATTCTTTAATTTGGAAATGTCAAATTTTTCCCAAGCTGAGTTGTTACCTGCAGTTGCGAATTCCTATTGCTTTGGTTGTTCAGGCTCTTCATCCTCATCTTCAGACGCGAACTGGGTTCGTGCTTTCTCCTTCATTTTAGACAGACAGGAATTAATTTTTTCCTGCGCTAATTCCATATGTTTCATTGTTTTTGTTTGCGCATCAGGTGTCATCACATCTGGATCCTCCAATTCTTCTGTTAAATTCCGCATAACAAGATCTAGGTTTTCATGGTTTTCGCTTGTTCTTTGTCTTTGAGACAGGTTTTTTGTGGGACAAGGTGGAGCTTCTGAGTTTCCCGCATCCCCGTCTTGAACCCCATTCCCTTTTTTTGCTTTCCCGTTCTTCCCCATTTGAACTCAGTGCTTTGTTAATGGCTAACAGGCGCTGTTGAGGAGTGAGGAGAGAGCATTTTAGAGAGAGGTGCGATGAGATTACACATGTTAAGGCTCGAAAACGGGCGACATGGGTGATATCGGAGTTGGGGGATAAGTATGACCCTCACGGGGCACCGGGTGTCCCCTAGGGCCATAATAGAGCCCCCAAAAATATTTCGTGCAAAAAAGAACACCGGGCCCCAGGAATGCTCTAGGGGACGTATTTTGGGCCTCCAGACGCAAACTTTTCGACGTTAATATTTTTGCCCCATATCGGACGGGAGACCCCTAGGGCACATGGGAGGCCCCTAAGGTCGGTTATTGGGTTCATGATAGGCTTGTAAGGGAGGTTTGACGGGGATGCCAATGTTTTTTTTCTTGTGCAAGTCAGAAATTGTATTATTGCTCACTGTAATGTAACAAATTACAAAAATAATTTCTGACTTACAGCAAAATACAAAAACATAATAAGCTAAAAATATTACAACTTCTTCTAGCCTTTCAAATCTGCTGGAATCTGTTTCATTCCTCATTCTGCCTTGCTTCATCAATCTGCTGCTGATTACCTGCCGAACCCTGTTGCCTGAATTCCTGCACAGGTGCTTATGCCTTGCATATCTACTGGATTCTTTGCTGATACCCTGGTGTAAACTGATTCCGACTTTCTGTTGGAGCTTCTGTACTAAATCTACATAGATTAAGTGCAGAGAGCAGTTAAATTCTTTCTATCCATCTTTTATCCTTGTTATTGATCTTCCTCAACCTGCTGCATTGCCGTATTCTGATCGTCACTGACTACTGAATCTGCTGCATGGTCTGCATCACAGACAGACTGCTTCCCTCAAAGTGTTTAATATTTCTGCTTCTCGATATCCAGTAGACAGCTGCTGCAAGTCCTGCTGCATACACTTCTTTTCTGAAATTTGAGCATTTCTGCCTGCTTATCCAATTAAACATGCCCTGGATTGTGTTTGCTCTTGGTGATATCTGTAACCAACATCTCATTTGATCCAAAACTTCTGTTGCCACACTGCAGCTGAAGAAAAGGTGGTTATGGTCTTCTGGCTTAGCTTTGCACAGATTGCATACAGCATCACCATTCAGAAACCCCATTTTCTGCATCCTGTCCTTAGTTAGCAATCTCCCCTGTTGAGCTAGCCATAAGCAGAAACTGTGTGTTGGCATGGTTACCCTTCCCCAAATCAGATTAGCATGTCTATACTTTGGCATAGCCCCTGTTAAAACACTGTATCCTCTTGCTGCTGTGTAACATCCATCATGAGCCCCCTTCCAGACCCCTCTTACTGTATATTGATCCTGGAAATAGCTCTTGATTTTGTTGAGCTTATTCCAGTACCAACTGGCACCCCAAACAGGTGCATAATTCCAGAGATTGACACCCTTCAGATAGATCCCATTTATCCACTTTACCCACAAGGTGTCTTTTTTTGTGGCTAAATCCCAGATATGTTTCCCATTTAGAGCTACATTAAACCATTTGCAGTTCTTTATGTTTATGCCCCCATTTTTCCCAGGTCTGCAGACCATATCCCATGCAACCAAGCTGGTCTTATGCTTCTGATCAGTGGAACCCCAGAAGAAAAATTTGCACTTTTGTTCTACACTTTTAAGTACCCCTGCAGGCATTATGAAAATGCTAGACCAGTACACATGTATAGAAAACAACACAGAATTTATGAGTTGAGCTCTTCCTGCATATGAGAGATTCCTAGAAGCCCATATCTGCAATTGTTTTGTCATTTTATCAACCAAGCACTCACAGTCCATTTTGCTCCACTTAGAGGGGGATAATGGAACTCCCAAATACTTTATAGGTAGTGTTCCCTCCCTGAACCCTGATAATGCTAACAATTCTCTCTTAATTTCTTCACTCACACCAGCTATGTAAAGGTTGCATTTCTCCTTATTAGCAAACAGGCTAGTAGCTTGTGCAAAGTAATTAATGCTATTCATCATTATACTTACAGATTCAGGGGAAGCTTTGCAGAAGCACATCAAGTCATCAGCAAAGCGTAGGTGACTCAATGCTAGTTCCTTGCACATTGGATGCCAACTGAAGCTCTTGTCCATGCATGCTAATTTCAGAATTCTTGATAAATATTCCATGACCAAAACAAAAATCAGTGGAGATATTGGGTCACCCTGCCTAATGCCACGTTTAGCAGGAAAGAAACCATGAACCCCCCCATTTATGTTGATGCTGAAACTTGCAGTTTGTATACATTCAAGTATCCAACCAATGAACTTAACTGGGAAACCATACCAATGCATCATCTCCTTGACAAAACTGCAATGAATTGTGTCGTATGCTTTCCTTAGGTCTATCTTCATCAAGCATCTGGGTGAGGAATGCTTCCTGTTGTAATGCTTGATTAGGTCCTGACAAATCATGATGTTGTGCACTATTGACCTCTGTGCCACAAAAGCACCCTGGTTCACAGAGATAAGGTCAGGAAGCACTATTGCCATTCTCCCACATAGAATCTTGGAAATGCATTTGTATATGGTCTTGCAGCAAGCAATAGGCCTGAAATCAGAAGCCTTCTCAGGGTTTTCAATTTTCTGCACAAGACAAAGATTAGTTGCATTCATCTCTTTAAGCATTTTAGAGGAATCAAAAAAATCAATAATTGCATTGGTCACTTCTTCCCCCACAATATGCCACGCTTCTTTGAAAAATCCTGAGCCAAAGCCATCAGGGCCAGGGCTTTTATTGCTGTCAATATCAAACATAGCTTTCTTCACTTCCTCAACAGTCATTGATGCACTAATGTTCATCTGTTGCTGCATATTTAGCCTATGTCCTGCTGAAAAGAAGCTATCTTCTGCTGTGTTATCTCTAGTACCTGATACCCCCAGCATATTCCTGTAAAACCCCACAAATTCTTCAATAATCAAGTTTTTGTCTTCCAATAAGATACCCTCCTGTGTCTTGATGGAATGCAGTGTGTTCTGTTGCCTTCTCTGTTTCATAATTGCATGAAAGAACTGATTATTGCCATCTCCCAATTGCACCCACGTAGCCTTGCTCTTTTGTTGTAGGAATGTCTCAGCTGCCATGTTTAGCTCATTAAACCTTCTCCTAGCCTGAATTTCTCCCTTCTGCAGTGCCTCATTGAGGGGCTCCTTGTTTGCTTCTATCTGAGCTTGAGTCATTACAGATCTAGCAATATCAGCTTGAGCTAATATATCACTAAATTCAGCTCTATTTAGCTTTTTCAGGACATGTTTCACATTTTTCAGTTTTTGATATACCCTAAACATTTTGGGATTCCAATGTTTTTTTTTTTGGTGCAAGTCAGAAATTATATTATTGCTCACTGTAATGTAACAAGATTACAGTCCTTATGCAATGCAGATCCAAGACCACCTACTAGGTAGGGTTCCTTTTTACTACATCCCTTTACTACCTTACAAACCTTCAATCTGGTGCAACTCACTACAGGTAGTGGTTCACCATTTCTGTAAACATAACAAATTACAAAAATTATTTCTGACTTACAGCAAAATACAAAAACATAATAAGCTAAAAATATTACAACTTCTTCTAGCCTTTCAAATCTGCTGGAATCTGTTTCATTCCTCATTCTGCCTTGCTTCATCAATCTACTACTGATTACCTGCCGAACCCTGCTGCCTGAATTCCTGCACAGGTGCTTATGCCTTGCATATCTACTGGATTCTCTGCCGATACCCTGGTGTAATCTGATTCCGACTTTCTGTTGGAGCTTCTATACTAAATCTACATAGATTAAGTGCAGAGAGCAGTTAAATTCATTCTATCCATCTTTTATCCTTGCTATTGATCTTCCTCAACCTGCTGCATTACTGTATTCTGATCCTCACTAACTACTGAATCTGCTGCATGGTCTGCATCACAGACAGACTGCTTCCCTCAAAGTGTTTAATATTTCTGCTTCTCCATATCCAGTAGACAGCTGCTGCAAGTCCTGCTGCATACACTTCTTTTCTGAAATTTGAGCATTTCTGCCTGCTTATCCAATTAAACATGCCCTGGATTGTGTTTGCTCTTGGTGATATCTGTAACCAACATCTCATTTGATCCAAAACTCCTGTTGCCACACTGCATCTGAAGAAACGGTGGTTATGGTCTTCTGGCTTAGCTTTGCACAGATTGCATACAGCATCACCACTTAGAAACCCCATTTTCTGCATCCTGTCCTTAGTTAGCAATCTCCCCTGTTGAGCTAGCCATAAGCAGAAACTGTGTCTTGGATGGTTACCCTTCCCCAAATCAGATTAGCATGTCTATACTTTGGCATAGCCCCTGTTAAAACACTGTATCCTCTTGCAGCTGTGTAACAACCATCAGCAGTCCCCTTCCACACCCCTCTTACTGTATATTGATCCTGGAAATAGCTCTTGATTTTATTGAGCTTATTCCAGTACCAACTGGCACCCCAAATAGGTGCATAATTCCAGAGATTGACACCCTTCAGATAGATCCCATTTATCCAATTTACCCACAAGGTGTCTTTTTTTGTGGCTAAATCCTAGATATGTTTCCCATTTAGAGCTACATTAAACCATCTGCAGTTCTTTATGTTTATGCCCCCATTTTTCCTAGGTCTGCAGACCATATCCCATGCCACCAAGCTGGTCTTATGCTTCTGATAAGTGGAACCCCACAAGAAAAATCTGCACTTTTGTTCTACACTTTTAAGTACCCTTGCAGGCATTATGAAAATGCTAGACCAGTACACATGTATAGAAAACAACACAGAATTTATGAGTTCAGCTCTTCCTGCATATGAGAGATTCCTAAAAGCCCATATCTGCAATTTTTTTGTCATTTTATCAACCAAGCACTCACAATAAATTTTGCTCCACTTAGAGGGGGATAATGGAACTCCCAAATACTTCATAGGTAGTGTTCCCTCCCTGAACCCTGATAATGCTAACAATTCTCTCTTAATTTCTTCACTCACACCAGCTATGTAAAGGTTGGATTTCTCCTTATTAGCAAACAGGCCAGTAGCTTGTGCAATGTAACTAATGTTATTCATCATTATACTTACAGATTCAGGGGCAGCTTTGCAGAAGCACATCAAGTCATCAGCAAAGCATAGGTGACTCAATGCTAGTTCCTTGCACATTGGATGCCAACTGAAGCTCTTGTCCATGCATGCTAATTTCAGAATTCTTGATAAATATTCCATGACCAAAACAAAAATCAGTGGGGATATTGGGTCACCCTGCCTAATGCCACGTTTAGCAGGAAAGAAACCATGAACCCCCCCCATTTATGTTGATGCTGAAACTTGCAGTTTGTATACATTCAAGTATCCAACCAATGAACTTAACTAGGAAACCATACCCATGCATCATCTCCTTGACAAAACTCCAATGAATTGTGTCGTATTCTTTCCTTAGGTCTATCTTCATCAAGCATCTGGGTGAGGATTGCTTCCTGTTGTAATGCTTGATTAGGTCCTGACAAATCATGATGTTGTGCACTATTGACCTCTGTGCCACAAAAGCACCCTGGTTCACAGAGATAAGGTCAGGAAGCACTATTGCCATTCTCCCACATAGAATCTTGGAAATGCATTTGTATATGGTCTTGCAGCAAGCAATAGGCCTGAAATCAGAAGCCTTCTCAGGGTTTTCAATTTTCTGCACAAGACAAAGATTAGTTGCATTGATCTCTTTAAGCATTTTAGAGGAATCAAAAAAATCAATAATTGCATTGGTCACTTCTTCCCCCACAATATGCCACGCTTCTTTGAAAAATCCTGAGCCAAAGCCATCAGGGCCAGGGCTTTTATTGCTGTCAATATCAAACATAGCTTTCTTTACTTCCCCAGCAGTCACTCGTGCACTAATGTTCATCTGTTGCTGAATATTTAGCCTATGTCCTACTGAAAAGAAGCTATCTTCTGCTGTGGTGTCTCTAGTACCTGATACCCCTAGCATATTCCTGTAAAACCCCACAAACTCTTCAATGATCAAGTTTTTGTCTTCCAATAAGACACCCTCCTGTGTCTTGATGGAATGCAGTCTGTCCTGTTGTCTTCTCTGTTTCATAATTGCATGAAAGAACTGATTATTGCCATCTCCCAATTGCACCCACCTAGCCTTGCTCTTTTGTTGTAGGAATGTCTCAGCTGCCATGTTTAGCTCATTAAACCTTCTCCTAGCCTGAATTTCTCCCTTCTGCAGTGCCTCATTGAGGGGCTCCTTGTTTGCATCTATCTGAGCTTGAGTCATTACAGATCTAGCAATATCAGCCTGAGCTAATATATCACTAAATTCATCTCTATTTAGCTTTTTCAGGACATATCAGCCTCAGTTTTTGATAAACCCTAAACATTTTTGTGCCTTGTGTTCTACAATTCTAGGCTTGCTGCACCAAGGCTTGGAATTCAGAGTGGAGGCTCCACATGTTAAAGAATTTAAAGGGGGATTATCTTATAGCCAGGTTTTTGTGAAGAGTTAAGGAAATAGGAGAATGGTCAGATAAATCCTCTGGCAGGAACTGTAGGATGCACTGATCAAACTCCTGCATCCATAGACTGTTTACAAAGGCCCAATCTATCTTAGAGTATACTCTTCCCGCCCCCCCCCCTCCCTCATGCCTGTTATTCAAGGTGTATTGACACCCAGACCAACTCATTTCAGTGAGGAAACTACTTTCAATGCAGGATTTAAAATCCTGAATTTCAGCAAGAGTGACTGGCAGGCCACCTTGTCTGTTCCCAGGTAGCAGCACATTGTTGAAATCCCCACCAACAATCCAGGGTTTGTTGCTGATAGTAACAAAATCATTTATATCCTTCCATAATTGCTTCCTATCTTCTTTCTCATTCATTCCATATACAAAACTCACCACAAAATCCTTTTTCCTCTCCATATTTCTCACCTTACAGATGACCATTCGTACAGAGGAGAAAATAACTTCAACATGAAAATAATCTAGTAACCATCTAATCCATATTCTACCCAGCCTATGTTCATTATGGTTACTAAAAGATTCCCACTCTGGCATGATACTTTTTTTGCATTTTTCCAAATTAACTAATCTGATTTTTGTTTCAAGAAAACCCACCAATCCACATTTATTTTTTTTACAGAAGAGGGCCACATCCCTCTGCTTATTTGGGCCATTCAGGCCTCTAACATTCCAAATAAGGATCCTATCCATGACTACTAGTCAAGATAGGAGACTTACCATGTAATGGCACTTCCTCTGATATCTGATCCTCCTGTGTTCCTAGCCCTGTTGCTTGACCTTGTGCCTGCATCCCCTCCTGTTCCCCATCTACACTTTGTAGTATATCAAAGGGATTCTGTAACTGTGTTATAGCATTGTTAGGCTGTTGAACTTGTCTGTAGTATCCTCTTTCAGCTCTCATCCCTCTTCCTGCATTACCCATTCTACCTCTACCTCTCCCTGCATTCTGCCATTGCTGTTTTCTAGGGTTTGCTTACTACACAGGTAGGTGCTGCACAGGCACTGCTTGAGTCACAGGCCCAGGTATGGCTTTCTTTTTCCTGCATTCATGCTCATTGTGTCCATGTTGTTTGCAATGGTTGCACAGTACAGGTTTCTAGTCATACTCAACTTCTTGTTCCACTATGTTCCCCTTTTCATTCTTGTAGTGGACCTTGTCAGGATATTCACCCCCTATCTCCACTTCAACCAGTACTCTAGCATATTCAATCCCCACTTTCAGTTCTGTGTTCCTGTCAGCCATCATTGACCTACCTACTAAGCTTGCAATTTTGCTCAGCCCCATTGCATTCCAATACTTGACATTCAAACCAGGAAATCTAACCCATATAGGAACAAACGTGAGCTCCTCATGAGCGTAGTCTATATTCTCAGACCAAGGTCTGACAATCATGGGTTTATTATAAAAATGATAAACCCCTTCCTCTAGCACAACATCTCTCTGTTCCAGAGAATCAAATCTAACAATAACTAGCCCATTTTTCATCATTGCAATTTTATTCATTCCCCTCTTCGACCAAATTCTCCTAAGAAACCCACTGAGCACATTGATAAGTGGCCTTGAACCCATGACATAGCAAACAATAGCTTGATTCCAATAATTAATTTCAGATTCTATGTCCTTGAGAATAATTTCTCCTACAGGTTTTCCCTCAAGCATAACAGGTGCTATAAAATCCAATGTAAATCCGGCATTTTTTAATTTAGTTATGTCGAATTTTTCCCAAGCTGAGGTTTTACCTGCATCTGTGAATTGCTGTTGTTTGCCTTGTTCTGTAGCTTCATCCTCTTCCTCATCCGAACCTTGATTATTGGCCCTTTCCTTCATCTTCGAAAGCCAAGAATTGATTTTTGCCTTCGCTAATTCCATTTGCTGCACTGTTTCAGTTTGTGCATCTGGTGTCATGATTTCTGGGTCCTCCAATTCATCCGTGAGGTTGCGCATTACTCGATCTAGGTTTTCATGAGTTGCGCTAGTACGTTTTCTTTGTGTCACATTTTTTGTGGGACAAGGTGGAACTGTTGATTTTCCCGCATCATCATCGTCATTTCCATTCCCTCGTTTAGCTTTTTCTTTCTTCCCCATTAGAACTCAGAGCTGCGTTAATGGTGGCTAACGAGCGCTGTCGAGGAGAGAGGAGAGAGCATTTTAGAGAGATTGCGATGCCAATGGGGATGCCAATGTTAAGGTCCGAAAACAGGCGGCATGGCTAATATCGGGGTTCGGGGATAAAGGTGCCCCTCCCGGGGCACCGGGGGTCCCCTAGGGCCATAATAGAGCCCCCGAAAAAATTTCAGGCGAAAACGGAAATCAGGCCCCGGGAATGCTCGAGGGGACGTGTTTTGGGCCTCTGGACGCAAACTTTTCGACGTTAATATTTTCGCGCCACATCGCACGGGAGACCCCTAGGGTCGGTTATTGGGTCCCTGATAGGCTTGTAAGGGCGATTTGATGCGATGCCAATGTTAAAGCCCGAAAATGGGCGACATGGGTGATATCGGAATTCGGGGATAAGAATGACCCACCCGGGGCACGGGGGGTCCCCTAGGGCCATAATAGAGCCCTCGAAAAAATTTCGGGCGAAAACGGAAATCGGGCCCCGGGAATGCACTTGGGGACGTGTTTTGGGCCTCCGGACGGAAACTTTTCGACGTTAATATTTTCACCGCATATTGCACGAGAGAACCCTACGGGACATGGGAGGCCCCTAGGGTCGGTTATTGGGTCCCTGATAGGCTTATAAGGGCGGTTTGACGCGATGCCAATGTTTTTTTTTTTGGGTGCAAGTCAGAAATTGTATTATTACTAGCTGCAATGTAGCAAGATTACAGCCCACAAGCTATGCAAATCCAAGGCCACCTACTAGGTAGGGTTCCTTTTATCTACATCCCCTTTACAACCATACAAACCTAAAACAGTACTGGAGCAGCACACTACAACCAGTGGCTCACCTTAGGTGAAACAATAAAAACAAACATTCCTGACTTACAGCAAATACAAAACACAGTAAGATAAGCTGTTACAAATTCCCATTCCATCTCTTATCCTTTACTGTTAATCTTCCTCTTGCTGCTGTGCTGCTGAATTCTGATTCTGCTCTGCTGCATGATTTTGCGACAATGGTACAGAAAACATACAACATTTCCACATACACCAAACTACAAAAACATAGTACAGAGAACAATTACACACTTCCTATCCATCTTTTATCCTTGCTGTTGATCTTCCTCTTACTGTTGCATTGCTGTATTCTAATTCTGACTACCTGCTGAATCTGCTGGATGATCTGCATCATTGACATTCTGCTCCCCTCAAAATATTGGATGTTCATGCATCTCCATCTCCAGTACACTGCTGCTGCAAGTCCTGCTGCATACACTTCCCTTCTGAATCTTGAGCTCTTCTGCCTGCTTATCTAGTTAAGCATGCCCTGGATTGTGTTTGCTTTTGCTGACATCTGTAACCATCCTCTTAGCTGATCCAGAATCCCTGTTGATACACTACAGCTGAAGAACAGGTGATTGTGATCTTCTGGCTTCAATTTGCACAGGTTGCACATAGCATCTCCATTCAGGAAACCCATTTTCTGCATCCTGTCCTTTGTTAGCAGTCTCCCCGGTTGAGCTAGCCATAGGCAAACGCTTTGTCTAGGCATGGTTATCTTCCCCCAAATCAGATTAGCATGTCTGTACTTTGGCATGACCCCTGTCAGTACTCTGTATCCTCTTGCAGCAGAATAAAACCCATCAGGAGCTCCCTTTCACACTCCTCTAACTAAATATTGATCCTGGAAATAGCTTTTGATTTTATTAAGCTTTTTCCAGTACCAGCTGGCTCCTCACACAGGAGCATAATTCCAGAAATTGACTCCCTTCAAGTAAATCCCATTTATCCATTTTACCCACAGTGTCTCTTTTTTTGTGGCTAAATCCCAAATATGCTTCCCATTTAAAGCTATGTTAAACCATTTGCAGTTCTTAATGTTTATTCCACCATTTTTCCTTGGTCTGCATACCATGTCCCATGCCACCAAGCTTGTCTTATGCTTCTGGTCAGTGGATCCCCACAAGAATGATCTGCATTTTTGCTCTACATTTTTTAGTACCCCTGCAGGCATTATAAAAATGCTCGACCAGTATACATGTATAGAGAATAATACAAAATTAATTAGTTGAGCCCTTCCTGCATATGAGAGATTCCTGGAAGCCCAAATCTGCAACTTTTTTGTCATTTTATCCACCAAGCATTCACAATCTATTTTGTTCCATTTAGATGGAGACAGTGGAACACCCAAATACTTCATGGGTAGTGTACCCTCCCTCAACCCTGATAAACCTAACAGCTCACTCTTAATTTGTTCACTTACACCAGTTATATACATGTTAGATTTCTCCTTATTTGCAAACAAACCAGCAACTTGCGAAAAATAATTAATGATGTTCATCATGATACTCACAGATTCAGGGGCAGCTTTGCAGAAGCACATCAAGTCATCAGCAAAGCAGAGGTGGCTCAGTGCAAGTTCTTTGCACATTGGATGCCAGCTGAAGCTCTTGTCCATACAGGCTATTTTCAGGATTCTTGATAAATATTCCATTACCAACACAAAGATTAGTGGAGATATTGGATCACCCTGCCTAATGCCACGTTTAGCAGGAAAAAAATCCATGAACCTCCCCATTCATGTTGATGCTGAAACTGGCAGTTTGGATGCACTCAAGTACCCAACCAATGAACTTTATAGGGAAACCATACCCTTGCAGCATTTCCTTGACAAAACACTAGTGAATTGTGTCATATGCTTTTCTTAGATCAATCTTCATCAAGCATCTTGGAGAGGATTGTTTCCTACTGTAATGCTTGATAAGATCCTGACAAATCATTATGCTGTGTACTATTGATCTCTGAGCCACAAAAGCTCCCTGGTTCACAGAGACAAGGTCAGGAAGCACTCTTGCCAATCTCCCACACAAAATCTTGGAGATGCATTTGTAGATGGTGTTGCAGCAAGCAATAGGCCTGAAATCAGATGCCTTCTCAGGATTTGCTATCTTCTGCACAAGACACAAATTTTTGGCATTCACCTCTTTAAGCATTTTAGAGGAATAAAAAAAAATCAATAATAGCATCAGTCACTTCTTCCCCTACAATATGCCACGCTCCTTTAAAAACCCTGACCCAAAGCCATCAGGGCCTGGACTTTTATTACAGTCAATATCAAACATGGCTTTCTTCACTTCATCAGCATTCACAGGTGCACTAATGATCATCTGTTGATGTAAGTCTAGTCTGTGGCCTGCTGAAAAAAAACTGTCTTCTGCTGTGGTGTCCCTGACACCTGAAACCCCCAGCATTTTCCTGTAAAACCCCACAAATTCCTCAATAATCAAGTCCTGGTCTTCCAATAAGATACCCTACTGTGTCTTGATGGAATGCAGTCTATTCTGTTGTCTTCTCTGTTTCATAACTGCATGAAAAAACTGATTGTTCCCATCTCCCAACTGAACCCACTTAGCCTTGCTCTTTTGTTGTAAGAAGTTGTCAGCTTCCATGTTCACCTCATTAAACCTCATTCTGCCCTGTATTTCTTTCTGCTGCAGTGCCTCAGTGAGAGGCTCCTTGTTTGCTTCAGTCTGAGCTTGAGTCATTACAGTTCTAGCAATATCAGCCTGAGCTAAGATATCACTAAATTCATTTCTATTTAGCTTTTGCAGAACAGATCTCACTCTTTTCAGTTTTTGATACATGAAAGAACTGATTATTGCCATCTCCCAATTGCACCCACCTAGCCTTGCTCTTTTGTTGTAGGAATGTCTCAGCTGCCATGTTTAGCTCATTAAACCTTCTCCTAGCCTGAATTTCTCCCTTCTGCAGTGCCTCATTGAGGGGCTCCTTGTTTGCATCTATCTGAGCTTGAGTCATTACAGATCTAGCAATATCAGCCTGAGCTAATATATCACTAAATTCAGCTCTATTTAGCTTTTTCAGGACATATCAGCCTCAGTTTTTGATAAACCCTAAACATTTTTGTGCCTTGTGTTCTGCAATTCCAGGCTTGCTGCACCAATGCTTGGAATTCAGAGTGGAGGCTCCATATGTTAAAGAATTTAAAGGGGATGTTTCTTTTTGTGAATTCTTTATGGAGAGTTAAGCAAATAGGAGAGTGGTCAGATACACCCTCTGGAAGAAACTGTAGAGAGCATTGATCAAACTCCTGCAACCAGAGACTGTTAGCAAAAGCCCAGTATTTTAGAGTATACTCTTCCCCCCCCCCCTCATGCCTATTATTCCAGGTGTATTGACACCCAGACCAACTCATTTCAGTGAGGAAACATCCTTGCAGGTTTTAAAATCTTGTATTTCAGCAAGAGTAACTGGTAGGCTTCCTTGTCTATTTCCAGGTAGTAGAACATTGTTGAAATCCCCACCAACAATCCAAGGTTTATTGCAATTAATTGCAAAATCACTAAGATCCTTCCATAAGTGTTTCCTGTCTTCTTTTACATTTAGCCCATATACAAAACTCACCACAAATTCCTTTTTTCTCACTATATTAATCACTTTACAGATAATCATTTGCACAGAGGAGAAAATCACATCAACATGAAAATTATCTGGCAGCCATCTTATCCAAATTATTCCCAACCTATGATCATTATGATTACTATAGGAATCCCACCCTGGCATGAACCTATTTTTGCATTTTTCCAGATTAACTAATCTAATTTTAGTTTCCAGAAAAGCCACCAAACCACAGTTATTTTTTTTGCAGAAAAGGGCAACATCCCTCTACTTATTTGGGCCATTAAGGCCTCTAACATTCCATATGAGGATCCTATCCATGACTACCAGTCAAGATAGGAGACTTACCATGTGATGGCACTACACCTGTGTTCTGACCCTCCTGTGTTCCTGGCACTGTTGCTTCACCTTGTGCCAGTAGCACCTCCTGCTCCCCACCTACACTTTGCAGTATGTCAAAAGGGTTCTGTAGCTGTGTGTTGGCAGCCTCTTCCTGCTCTCAAACCTCTCCCTGCATTTCCCATTCTACCTCTACCTCTCCCTGCATTCTGCCATTGTTGGTTCCTAGGGTTTTCTTGCTGCACAGGTTGGTTCTGCACAGGCACTGCTTGGTTCACAGGTCCAGATATGGCTTTCTTCTTTCTGCAGTCAGGCTCACTATGCCCATGTTGTTTGCAGTGGCTGCACAGTACAGGTTTCCAGTCATACTCCACCTCTTGTTCAACAATATTCCCCTTCTCATTCTTGAAATGGACCTTGTCAGGGTACTCACCCCCTATTTCCACTTCAACCAGCACTCTAGCATAATGAATCCCCACCTTGAGCTCTGTCTTCCTGTCAGCCATCATTGGCCTACCAACTAAGCTTGCAATTTTGCTCAAACCCATTGCATTCAGTATTTGACATTTAATCCAGGAAATTTGACCCATATAGGAACACAGTGAGCTCCTCATGAGCATAGTCTACATTTTCAGACCATGGTCTAACTATCATGGGTTTATTATAAAAATGGTAAACCCCTTCCTCTAGCACAGCATCCCTTTGTTCCATAGAGTCAAATCTAACAAGAGCTAAACCATTTTTCATCATTGCGATTTTATTCATTCCCCATTTTGCCCAAATTCTCCTGAGAAACCCATTGAGCACATTTATTGGTGGCCTTGACCCCATGACATAGCAAACAATCGCTTGGTTCCAATAGCTAATTTCATATTCAATGTCCATGAAATTAATTTCCCCAACTGGTTTACCATCATGCATAACAGGTGCAATAAAATCCAATTTAAAGCCAGCATTTTTCAGTTTGGTTATATCGAATTTTTCCCAAGCTGAGGTCTTACCTACATCTGCGTATTCTTGCTGCTTGCCTTGCTCTGAAGCTTCATCCTCATCTTCATCCGAGCATTGATTTTTGGCCTTCTCCTTCATCTTCGAGAGCCATGAGTTAATTTTTTCTCTTGCTAATTCCATTTGCTGCACTGTTTCAGTTTGCACCTCTGGCGTCATGACTTCTGGAGCCTCCAATTCATCTGTGAGATTGCGAACAACCCGATCTAGGTTGTCTCAGTTGGTACTGTTACATTGCTTGTGAGTCGCAATTTTTGTAGGACACGGGGGAGCCATTGAATTTTCCGCACCATCTCTGTGATTTTTAGATCCTCGCTTTGCCTTATCCTTCTTCCCCATTGAGAACTCAAAGCTCCGTTAATGGCTAACGAACAATGTCGAGGAGAGAGGAGAGAGCAATGTCAATGTTTTTTTTATTTTATTTTTTTTTTTATATATATATATTTTTTTTTGGTGCAAGTCAGAAATTGTATTATTTCTCACTGTAATGTAACAAGATTACATCCCATAGGCAATATAGAACCAAGGCCACCTACTAGGTAGGGTTCCTTTTTTCTACATCCCTTTACTACCTTACAAATCATCACTGTAAACACATACAAAATACAAAAATCATTTCTGACTTACAGCAAAATACAAAAACATTATAAGCTAAAACATTTCAGCTTCTTCTAGCCTTTCAAATCTGCAGCATACTGTTTCATTCCTCACTCTGCCTAGCTTCAGCAGACTGCTACTGATTCCCTGCTGGACCCTGCTGCCTGAATTCCTGCACAGGTGCTCATGCCTTGCAGAACTGCTAGATTTCCTGCTGAAAACCTGATGTGTTCTGGTTCTGACTTCCTGTTGAAGCTGCTGTACTGCATCATTGCTGATCTTTTGTGCTTCTTCTATTTATTGCCTCTCTACTGACATCTGATTCATATTCTGCATTGATTCTCTAGCCTTTCTGATCTACTTGATTCTGCCACTTTCTCTTTCTGTTTTGCTTCTGCCGATTGATTCTGGATTATCTTCTGCAACATTTTGCTGTGTGAATTTCTGCACCTGCAAAATCAATTTGATTTCACAGATTTCTTATCCATCTTTTATCCTTGCTGTTTAGCTTCCTATTGCTACTGCATTGTTGAATTCTGACTCTGATTGTTAGCTGTATCTGCTGAATAACCTGTGACATTGGCATTCTGCTCCTCTCAAAGCACATCAGGTTCCTGATTCTCCAAACCCAGTACACAGCTGCTGCAATTCCTACTGCATACACTTGTTTCCTGAATCTCGAGCATTTCTGTTTACTAACCCAGTTGAGCATTCCCTGAGTTGTGTTTGCTCTTGCAGATATTTGCAGCCATGTCTTCACCTGGTTCAGTGCCTCTGTTGAAACATTACAGCTGAAAAACAGATGGCTATGATTCTCTGTCTCCATTTTACACAGGTAGCAGATGGTGTTTCCATTAAGGAATCCCATTTTCTGCAGCCTATCCTTGGTCAGTAGTCTTCCCATTTGGGCCAACCATAAACAGAAGCTATGCCTAGGTACAGTTATATTTCCCCATATCAGGTCAGAAAGTCTGGATTTCGGCAAATTCCCTAGCAATACCCTGTATCCACTAGCAGCAGAGTATATTCCATTCTGGGTTTCCCTCCATACTCCTCTGGTTGTATAATGGCCCTGGAAGTGGCTCTTGATCTTGTTAAGCTTTGTCCAGTACCAACTAGCTCCCCACACAGGAGCATAGTTCCACAAATTGCTTCCTTTCAAATACACTCCATTAATCCACCTCACCCACAATGTATCTTTTTTTGTGGCTAAATCCCATATGTGCTTCCCATTTAGGGCTATATTAAACCATTTGCAATGTTTAATATTTATACCCCCCATTTTTCCTTGGTCTGCAGACTACATCCCAAGCAACCAGACTTGTTTTGTGCTTTTGGTCAGTAGTTCCCCATAAAAATAAATCTGCATTTTTGCTCTATACTTTTCAGTACCCCAGCAGGCATGATAAATATGCTTGACCAGTATACATGTATAGATAATAACACAGAATTTATTAATTGTGCCCTTCCTACATAAGAAAGGTTTCTGGAAGCCCAAATATGTAGTTTTTTTGTCATTTTATCCACCAAGCATTCACAGTCCATTTTACTCCATTTTGATGGGGATAGTGGGACACCTAGGTATTTCATTGGCAGTGCACCCTCCTGAAACCCTGAGAGACACATCAGCTCATTTTTCTCTTGTTCACTAACACCTGCCACATACATGTTTGATTTTTCTTGGTTTGCAAATAGTCCTGTAGCTTGTGAAAAGTAATTCATGCAGTCCATTAGGATACTCACAGAGTCATGCGTAGCTTTGCAGAAGCACATCAGGTCATCAGCAAAGCAGAGGTGACTTAGTGCAAGCTCTTTGCACATGGGGTGCCAGTTGAAACTATTGTCCATGCAGGCTATCTTTAAGGTTCTTGACAAGTATTCCATAACCAAGACAAAGATTAATGGAGAGATTGGGTCTCCTTGTCTAATGCCACGCTTTGCAGTGAAGTATCCATGGGCTTCCCCATTCAGGTTGATGCTGAAGTTAGCTGTTTGGATACACTCCAGTATCCAGCCACTAAACTTCAGTGGGAAGCCATACCCTTGCAACATTTCCTTGATAAAACCCCAGTGAACTATGTCATAAGCTTTCTTGAGGTCAATCTTCATCAGGCATCTAGGAGAGGATTGTTTCCTATTATAGTGCTTGATTAGGTCCTGACAAATCATGATGTTGTGGACTATTGATCTCTGTGCCACAAAAGCTCCCTGATTCACAGAAATTAGTTCAGGAAGCACTCTTGCCAGTCTTCCACATAGAATCTTGGAGATGCACTTGTAGATGGTGTTGCAGCAAGCTATGGGCCTGTAATCAGAAGCCTTTTCAGGACTTGGTATTTTCTGCACAAGACACAAGTTAGTTGCATTCACTTCTTTGAGCATTTTGGAAGACTCAAAAAAATCAATAATAGCTTCAGTCACTTCCTGTCCCACAGTATGCCAGGCTTCTTTAAAGAAACCTGATCCAAAACCATCAGGGCCTGGGCTTTTATTACAGTCAATTTCAAACATTGCTCTCTTGACTTCTTCAGCAGTCCCAGGGGCAATCAGGGTCATCTGTTGGTGTATGTCTAATCTGTGTCCTGCTGAAAAGAAGCTATTTTCTGCTGCAATGGTTCTGGTTCCTGATACTCCTAGCATTTCTCTGTAAAATCCCACAAATTCCTCCACAATCAAGTTCTGGTCTTCTAAAAGGGTTCCCTCCTGTGTCTTGATGGTATGTACTCTGTGTTGCTGTCTTCTTTGCTTCATAATTGCATGAAAGAATTGAGTACATCTCCTAATTGAATCCATTTTGCCTTACTCTTTTGGTGCAGGAAGTTCTCAGCTGCCATATTCAGCTCATTGTACCTCTTTCTGGCTTGCACTTCCTCCTGCTGTATTGCCATATTTAGAGGGTCTTGGTTTGCTGCTTTCTGTGCTTGATTCATTGTAGTTCGTGCTACCTCAGCTTGAGTTAGGATCCCACTGAATTCCTCTCTATTTAGCTTTTTCAGCACTACTCTCACTTTTTTCAGTTTCTGATAAACTCTAAAACATTTTTGTGCCTTGTGTTCTGATGTTCCAAGCTTGCTGCACCATTGCCTGAAAATCAGAGTGGAGGCTCCACATGTTGAAGAATTTAAAGGGGGTATTTCTATTTTTTGTGAGCTCTTTGTGCATGGTTAAACAGATTGGAGAGTGATCAGACACATCCTCTGGATGGAATTTAAGATCAAACTGATCAAATTCCTGAATCCAGGGACTGTTGGCAAAAACCCAATCAATTTTAGAATAAACTCTCCCTCCCCTCTCATGCCTGTTGTTCCAAGTGAATTGACACCCAGACCAACTCAATTCTGTAAGTTTACAATCCTCTAAACAGTCTTTAAAGTCTTGTATTTCAGCATATGTGACTCGGGCACCTCCTTGTCTATTACCAGGTAGTAACACATTGTTGAAGTCCCCCCCAACAATCCAGGGTACATTGCAGTTCAGTGCATAAACAGAAAGATCCTGCCACAGTTGCTTCCTTTCCTCCTTTTCATTCGGCCCATACACAAAGCTCACCACAAACTCCTTTTTTTTCATAATATTAATTACTTTACAAGTCACCATTTGCACAGTTGAAAATAACACAATAACATGGAAATAATTTGGTAACCATCTAATCCAGATTCTGCCCAATCTATGATTGTTATGGTTGCTATATGATTCCCACCCTGGCATGAAATTTTCCTTGCATTTTTCCAAATTAACTAATCTAATTTTAGTTTCTAACAAAACCACCTAGCCACAATTATTCTTTTTGCAGAAAAGACTTACATCTTTCTGTTTATTAGGGCCATTTAGGCCTCTCACATTCCATATAAGGATTCTATCCATGATCCTATCCATGACTATTAGTCAAGATAGGAGACTTACCATGTGTTGGCACCATACCAGGTAGCAGGTCCTCCTTTGCTGCAGGTTCTGCTGTTTCCCCTTGGGTTTTCTGCCCTTCCTGCACTTCTTTATCTTGCAATAATTCAAATGAGTTCTGTGTCTGGGGCTGTTGTTGAATTTGCCTGTAAATCCCTCTCCCTGCTCTCAGACCCCTCCCTGCATTCCCTGCTCTTCCCCTGCCTCTCCCTGCATTCTGCCATTGCTGGTTTCTATGGTTTGCTTGTGGTGGTTGCCTATTCTGCATAGGCACAGATTGCATCACAGGAGCTGCAGCAGCAAGCTTCTTCCTGCACTCAGGTTCTCCATGTCCATGCTGTTTACAGTGGTTGCAAATGATTGGTTTCCAGTCATATTCAACCTCCTGCTCAACAATATTCCCCTTTTCATTCTTGAAATTAACTTTATCAGGGTACACATCTCCAAATTTCACTTCAATTAGCACCCTTGCATAGTGAATTCCTACCTTAAGTTCAGTGTTCCTATCTACCATCATTGGTCTACCAACAAGGCTTGCAATTTTGCTTAAACCCATAGCATTCCAATACTTCACATTTAATCCTGGGAATTTCACCCATATAGGAACCGAGGTTAATTCTTCTTTTGCATAATCCACATTTTCAGACCAAGGTCTGACTATCATGGGTTTGTTGTCAAAGTGGTACACTCCTTCCCGTATTACAGCATCTCTCTGCTCCAGTGAATCAAAACGAACCAAAACCAATCCATTTTTCATCATAGCAATTTTATTCATCCCTTTTTTTGCCCAAATTCGCCTTAGGAATCCACTAAATACTGTAATTGGTGGTCTAGATCCCATGACATAGCAAACTATAGCTTTATTCCAGTAGTTTATTTCAGATTCAATGTCTCTAAGATTAATTTCCCCTACTGGTTTCCCTTCATGTATTACAGACGCAATAAAATCTAGCTTAAAACCAGCATTTTTTAGCTTAGTTATGTCGAATTTTTCCCAAGCAGAAACCTTACCAATGTCTGTGTTATCTTGCTGAGTGGTCTGTTCTGCCTCTTCTTCTTCTTCCTCGGACGAGAGTTGAGTGGTTGCCTTCTCCTTCATTTTCGAGAGCCAAGTGTTGATTTTCTCTCTAGCTTGTTCTATTTGCTGGACTGTTTGAGTTTGCATTTCAGGTGTCATCACCTCAGGTGCCTCCAATTCATCGTTTAAATTGCGCACAACCCGATCTAGGTTTTCGCGATTACTGCTCGAACTTTGCCTTTGATTCCCAGTTTTGGTAGGACATGGTGGGGGTGAGTTTTCCACGTTTTTTTTTTGGTGCAAGTCAGAAATTGTATTATTACTCACTGTAATGTAACAAGATTACAGTCCTAGGCAATGCATATCCAAGGCCACCTACTAGGTAGGGTTCCTTTTTCTGCATTCCTTTAGCTACCTTACATACCTTCAATCTGGTGCAACTCACTACAGACAGTGGTTCACCATCACTGTAGACATTACAAATTACATAAATCTTTTCTGACTCACAACAAAGTACAAAAACAATAATAAGCTAGAAAATTACAACTTCTTCTAACTTTTCAGATCTTCTGATTTTTGTTACAATCCTTGCTCTGCGTTTCTCCAGCAATCTATTACTTGTCATCTGCTAGATCCTGCTGCCTGGTTCACAGCCCGGGTTCTGCCTCCTACTTCTGCTTCCCTGCTGAAACCTGCTGTGATTTCCTGCACCTGTTCTGCTACCTTTCTGAGTTGTTTGATTCTCTGTTGAGTTCCAGATGATATCTGCTTCTGCCTATTCCTTCAAAAATCTGCTTCCTTTTTCCTGCACAGGTTCTGATGCCCTGCAGGGTTCTTGGTTTTCTGCTGATGTCCTGTTGAGTCCTGTCTTCAGCCTTTCTTAACTTGCCTTTGCTGATCATTTGCACTTGATCTCACTTCTTGCATAACTTCTGGGATCTCTATACCTCTTCTATCAATTTCTTATCCCTGTTGGATATCTTTCTTTTACTGTTGGTGCAGTGTTGGGTTTTGATTCTTACAGTTTGTTGAACCTGTTGCATGATTTGTGGTACTGGAATGCTGCCTTCACCAGTAATATGGGTATTCCTGCATTTCCATACCCAATATACAGCTGCGGCTAGCCCAGATGCATACACTTTCCTCCAGATTCTCGAGCACTTTTGCCTACTAATCCAGTTGAGCATTCCCTGGATAGTTTTAGCTTTTGCTGAAATTGTCCGCCAGCTCTTTAGTTGATCCAAGACTGCTGTTGACACTTTGCAGTTAAAGAACAAATGATTATGGTCTTCTGGTTTCAGCTTGCACATGTAGCATATTTCATCACCATTCAGAAATCCCATTCTCTTCAGCCTGTCTTTAGTCAACAATCTTCCTTTTTGTGCTAGCCAGAGGCAAAAGCTTTGCCTAGGCATGGATGATTTCCCCCAGATTAGATCTGCATGTCTGTACTTTGGCATAATTCCTTGCAGCATTCTGTATCCACTTGCAGCAGAATATTGGCCATCAGTTTCAAGCTTCCATGCTCCCCTTGTGTTGTATTGTGCCTGAAAATGGCTTTTGGTCTTGTTCAGCTTGTTCCAATACCAGCTAGATCCCCAGACTGGAGCATAGTTCCAAAGGTTTACACCTTTCAGGTATACTCCATTCATCCATCTTACCCACAATGTGTCTTTCTTTGTGGCTAGCTCCCAGATATGCTTACCATTGAGAGCTATGGTGAACCATTTGCAGTTTTTCACATTTAGTCCCCCATATTTCCTTGGTCTGCAAACCATATCCCATGCCACCAAGCTTGTCTTGTCTTTCTGTTCAGTTGTCCCCCATAAGAAATATCTGCATTTTTGCTCCACTCTTTTCAGTACCCCAGTAGGCATAATAAATATGCTAGACCAGTATACATGTATGGAAAATAAAACAGAATTAATTAATTGTACTCTCTCTGCATAGGAGAGGTTCCTGGAGGCCCAAATCTGCAACTTCCTAGTCATTTTATCCACCAAGCACTCACAATCAATTTTGCTCCATTTTGAAGGGGATAGAGGGACACCCAGGTATTTCATGGGTAGAGTTCCCTCTCTAAATCCTGAGATGTGCAACAAATCATTTTTCATTTGTTCATTTACCCCTGCAACATAAATGTTTGATTTTTCCTTGTTTGCATATAGACCAGTGGCTTGTGAGAAGTGGTTTATGCTGTTCATCATGATGTTCACAGGTTCTGGGGCAGCTTTGCAGAAGCACATTAGGTCATCAGCAAAGCATAAATGACTCAGGCCAAGGTCTTTGCACATGGGATGCCAGCTGAAGCTTCTATCCATACAGGCTATTTTCAGTGTTCTAAACAAGTATTCCATAACTAATACAAAGATTAGTGGAGAGATTGGATCACCCTGTCTAATGCCACGTTTTGCAGTAAAATATCCATGTGATTCCCCATTCAGATTGATGCTGAAGCTTGCTGTTTGGATGCATTCAATTAGCCATCCACTGAATTTTGCAGGGAATCCATACCCCTGTAGCATTTCCTTCACGAATCCCCAGTGTATTGTGTCATATGCTTTCCTCAGGTCTATCTTCATCAAGCATCTAGGTGAGGATTGTTTCCTGTTGTAGTGCTTGATAAGGTCCTCACATATCATGATGTTGTTCATAATTGATCTTTGGGCCACAAAGGCTCCCTGGTTCTCTGAAACAAGCATTGGGAGGACTTTTGCCAGTCTTCCACACATGATCTTGGATATGCACTTGTAGATTGTGTTGCAGCATGCTATGGGTCTGAAATCAGATGCCTTTTCTGGGTTTTGTATTTTCTGTATAAGGCATAGGTTTGTAGCATTCACTTCTTTAAGCATTCTGGATGACTCAAAGAAGTCAATGATGGCTTCAGTTACTTCATGCCCTACAATATGCCATGCTGCCTTGAAGAATCCTGATCCAAATCTATCTGGGCCCGGGCTTTTGTTGCTGTCTATCTCAAACATTGCTGTTTTCACCTCAGTGGCACTGGCTGGAGCAATGAGGTTCATTTGTTGCTGTATGTCCAGTTTGTGACCTGCTGAGAAGAAACTGGCTTCTGCTGTAGTTGCCCTATCCCCTGAGACTCCCAACATTTCTTTGTAAAATCTCACAAATTCCTCCATAACCAGCTGTTTATCTTCCAGTAGAGCCCCTTGCTGTGTTCTGATTGAGTGCACTCTATTGTTGTGTCTTCTTTGCTTCATAACTGCATGGAAGAAATGTGTGTTTCCATCCCCCAGTTGCACCCATTTAGCCTTACTTTTCTGCTGTAAGAAGTTTTCTGCAGCCATATTCAGCTCATTGTATTTTTTTCCTGGCCTGTAGTTCCTTCTGCTGTGTTTCCTCATTTAAGGGCTCATTATTAGCATCAATCTGAGCTTGAGTCATGTTTGCTCTTGCAATGTCTGCTTGTGCTATAATGTCCCTAAAATCATTTCTGTTTAAATTCTTCAGCACTTGTCTCACTTTTTTCAGTTTCCTGTACACTCTGAACATTTTTGTGCCTTGTGTTCTGAAGTTCCACGCTTGCTGCACCATAGCATGGAATTCAGAGTGGAGGCTCCACATGTTAAAGTATTTGAAGGGTGTTTTTGTTTTTTGCAGGTTGTGTCTGAAGGGCCAAACAGATTGGGGAATGGTCTGAAACTCCCTCTGGGTGGAATTTAAGATCAAATTGATCAAATTCCTGGAACCAGAGGCTGTTTGCAAAGGCCCAATCTATTTTTGAGTAAACTCTCCCCCCCCCCCCCCTTTCATGCCTGTTGTTCCATGTAAATTTGCACCCTGACCATCTCATCTCAGTGAGGAAGCTCTGCTCAATATACTCTTTAAACTCCTGGGTTTCAGAGAATGTAACTGAATTTCCTCCTTCCCTATTTTCAGCTAACATGACATTATTGAAGTCTCCCCCAACAAACCATGGTTTATTACAATTGCTGGCAAAATCTGACAGGTCTTTCCATAGGACTTTTCTTTCTTCTTTTTCATTTAGGCCATAGACAAAACTAGCCACGAATTCTTTTTTTTTTTCCACAATATTAACCACTTTGCATATAACCATTTGCACAGAAGAGAATAATATATCCACATGAAAACAATTTGGTATCCATCTTAACCAGATTCTACCTAAACTGTGCTCATTGTGATTGCTATAGGATTCCCAGCCTGGCATGAAACTATTTTTGTATTTTCCAAGGTTAGCTAATCTGATTTTAGTTTCTAAAAAAGCCACCATTCCACATTTATTTTCTTTACAGAGAAGGGCTACATCCCTTTGTTTATTTGGGCCATTTAGGCCTCTGACATTCCATACTAGTATCCTATCCATGACCAACAGTCAAGGTAGGAGACTTACCATATAGTGGCACCTCAGCTGCATTCTGGACTTTATGTTGTTCTGGCTCCAGTGTATCAGTCTGTGCCTCCAGTGTTTCTTCTTCATTTTGCAGGATTTCAAAACTGTTCTGCATCTAAGAGCCAGTTGTAGGCTGTTGAACTTTCCTATACTGGCCTCTACCTGCTCTTGTCCCTCTCACTGCATTCCAGGCTCTTCCTCTCCCTCTTCCTGCAATCTGCCATTGTTGAGTTCTAGGAGGCAGAGTTTGTGGTTTCTGTGCAGGCACTGTTTGTGGCACAGGGCCTACAGTTTTCTTCCTGCATTCTTCCTCAGTATGTCCATATTGCTTGCAGTGTTTGCAGAGAATAGGTTTCCAGTCATATTCCACTTCCTGTTCCACAATATTGCCTTTTTCATTCTTGTAATGCACCTTGCTAGGGTATTCAGAACCCACTGCCACCTCAATCAAAACTCTAGCAAATTGGATCCCTACTTTGAGCTCTGTGTTTTTGTCTGCCATCATTGGCCTTCCTACAAGGCTGGCAATCTTGCTCAGTCCCTTAGCATTCCAATATTTCACATTAAGGCCAGGAAATTTGACCCAAATGGGTACTGAGCTTAATTCTTCCTGCGCATAATCCACATTTTCAGACCACTGCCTCACTATCATAGGTTTGTTGTCAAAATGGTATACTCCCTCTTATATTACAGCATCTCTTTGTTCTATTGAATCAAACCTAACCAACACCAAGCCATTTTTCATCATGGCTATTTTGTGCATCCCACGCTTAGCCAAGATTCTTCTTAAGTACCCACTTAACACATTAATTGGAGGTTTTGATCCTATAATATAGCAAACAACAGCTTTGTTCCAGTAATTTATTTCAGATTCTATGTCCATGTAGCTGATTTCCCCTACAGGTTTCCCTTCATGCATTGTTGGCTCAACAAAATCCAATTTAAATCCAGAATTTTTTAATTTGGATATGTCAAATTTATCCCAGGCTGAGATATTACCTGCAGTAGCTGTTTCTTGCTGTTTGGTCTGTTCAGGGCCGTCATCTTCATCCTCAGACGAAGAGAGTGTTCGTGCCTTTTCCTTCATTTTTGAGAGCCACGAATTGATCTTTTCTCTCGCAATTTCCATATGTTGAACAGTTTCAGGTGTCATCACCTCCGGTGCCTCCAATTCGTCAGTTAGGTTTCGCACAACCTGATCTAGATTTTCTTGGGTCATGCTTGAACTTTGTCTCTGAATCGCTGTTTTCGTTGGACCTGGTGGTGCTGAGTTCCCTCCATTATCATCTTGCTTGTCTCCCCCTCGCTTTGCCTTTTCTTTCTTCCCCGTAGGTACTCACAGTGCGTCAATGGCGGACGGACGGTGTAGAGGAGAGAATTCGGAGCATCTTAGAGAGAGAAACGGCTAAAAACGATGCCAATCGCGATCCAAATGAGTTTTCCACGTTAAGGCCCGAAAACGGGCGACATGGGTGATATCGGAGGTCGGGGATAAGTGTGACCCTCCCGGGGCACCGGGGGTCCCCGAGGGCCATAAGAGAGCCCCCGAAAAAATTTCGGGCGAAAACGGAAACCGGGCCCTCGGAATGCTCTAGGGGACGTGTTTTGGGCCTCCGGACCCAAACTTTTCGACGTTAATATTTTCGCCCAATATCGCACGGTAGACCCCTAGGGGACATGGGAGGCCCCTTTTCTCGGTTATTGGGTCCCTGATAGGCTTGGAAGGGCGGTTTGACGCGATGCCAATGTTTTTTTTTTGGTGCAAGTCAGAAATTGTATTATTGCTCTCTGTAATGTAACAAGATTACAGTCCTTAGGCAATGCAGATCCAAGGCCACCTACTAGGTAGGGTTCCTTTTTGCTACATCCCTCTACTACCTTACAACCCTTCAATCTGGTGCAACTCACTAGAAGCAGTGGTTCACCCTCTCTGTAAACATTACAAATTGCAAAAATTGTTTCTCACCATCTCTGTAAACATTACAATTTGCAAAAATTATTTCTGACTTACAGCAAAATACAAAAACATAGATATCTAAAAATATTACAACAAAAACTTCCAGAAGCTGATTCATTCCTCCTTCTTTCTTGCTTCATTTACCTGCTGTGCCCATCAAGCTGATCTAAATCAATCTACTGTCTAGATCCCTGTACAGGTGCTGGAGCCCTGCATGTCTTCTGTTTTTCCTGCTAAAACCTCTCCTGGAGTCTGGTCCTGCCTTTCTGCTGGGTTCTGCCTAACAGAACAGACTGCTCCTGATTTTTTTTCAGAGCCTTTCTACCAATTTTCAGCACACTGATCAGCTTCCCTTCTGAAACCTGCTATCTTTTTCCTGCTCATGTCCTGATGCCTTTTGCTAATTGCTTGATGCATTCCTGCTGCCCCCCTGCTGAACCTCTGCTGCCTAAATTCCTGCACAGGCCCTAAGTCTTGCATATCTGCTGGATGCTTCTGACCTACTACTACCCCTGCTCTCTGAATCCCTGCACAGGTACTCATGCCTTGCTGGCTGCTGGGTTGTCTGCTTATAACCTGATGTACTGACTCTGATTTGCTTTTGGAGCCGCTGTACTGCTTCATTGTTGATCTGCTGTATTCTGCCTTGATACTCTCATTTTTCTGTAGAGAGCATTAAACATTTTCCAGCCATCTTTTATCTTTGCTCTTGATCTTCCTCTTCCTGCTGGGTTCGTGTGTTCTGATTCTGACTTGCTGTTGGATCTGTTGCAAGATCTGCGTGACTGTTGGTCTGCTCCCCTCAAAGTGCTGGAGGTTCCTGCTCCTCCATAACCAGTACACTGCTCCTGCGATCCCTGCAGCATAGACCTCCTTTCTGAACATTGAACATTTCTGCCTACTTATCCAGTTAAGCAGGCCCTGTATTGAGTTTGCTCTAGAAGGCATCTGTAACCAGGCTTTTACTTGCATTATAACCTCTGTTGACACATTACAGCTGAAGAATAAGTGGCCATGGTCTTCTAACTTCGCTTTGCACAGATTGCATACAGCCCCTCCTTGCAGGAATCCTATTTTCTGTACCCTGTCCTTGGTTAGTAATCTCCCCTGTTGTGCAAGCCAGAGGCAGAAGCTATGCCTTGGCATTGTTAACTTTCCCCAAATCAGATTGGCATGTCTGGATTTGGGTAAATCCCCTGTGAGTACACTGTATCCACTTGCAGCAGAATAACAACCATCAGGTGCCCTCTTCCAAATCCCTCTCACTGTGTACTGTTCCTGGAATAAATTCTTGATTTTGTTGAGTTTTTTCCAGTACCAACTGGATCCCCACACAGGTGCATAATTCCAGAAGTTAATCCCCTTCAAGTAAACTCCATTTACCCATTTCACCCATAATGTATCCTTTTTTGTGGCCAGATCCCATATATGTTTTCCATTTAAAGATATATTGAACCATTTGCAGCTCTTGATGTTCAAGCCCCCATTTTTCCTCGGTCTACACACCAAGTCCCATGCCACCAGGTTGGCCTTATGCTTTTGATCAGAGGACCCCCACAGGAAAAACCTACACTTTTGCTCTACACTCTTGAGTACCCCAGCTGGCATTATGAAAATGCTAGACCAGTACACATGTATAGAGATCAGAACAGAGTTAATAAGTTGGACCCTTCCTGCATATGAGAGGTTCCTAAAAGCCCATATTTGTAGCTTTTTGGTCATTTTTTCCACCAGGCACTCACAGTCCATTTTGTTCCACTTTGATGGGGAGAGTGGCACCCCTAGGTATTTCATGGGAAGTGTACCCTCCTTGAAGCCAGACAAGTCTAACAATGCTCTCTTAACCTCCTCATTTACACCAGCTATGTACATGTTGGATTTCTCCTTATTTGCATATAATCCAGTAGCTTGTGCAAAGTAGTTAATGCAATTCATCATAATACTTACAGATTCAGGGTTTGCTTTGCAGAAACACATCAGATCATCAGCAAAGCACAGGTGGTTCAATGCAAGATCTTTGCACATAGGGTGCCAGCTGAAGCTATTTTCCATGCAAGCAAGTTTCAGGATTCTTGATAAGTATTCCATTACCAGCACAATGTCTAATGCCACGTTTTGCAGGGAAGAATCCATGCACCTCCCCATTCATACTTATGCTGAAGCTGGCTGTCTGTATGCACTCTAGTAACCATCCATATCCTTCCAGCATCTCCTTGATAAAACTCCAGTGGATTGTGTCATAGGCCTTCCTTAAGTCTATCTTCATCAAGCATCTTGGTGAAGACTGTTTTCTGTTGTAGTGCTTAATGAGGTCTTGACAAATCATGATGTTGTGTACTATTGATCTCTGCGCCACAAAAGCACCCTGGTTCACTGAGATGAGGTGAGGAAGTACCCTAGCCAATCTCCCGCAGAGGATCTTGGATATGCACTTGTAGATGGTGTTGCAGCACGCAATAGGCCTGAAATCAGAAGCCTTCTCAGGGTTTGTTACTTTCTGCACAAGACATAAGTTAGTTGCATTCACCTCTTTAAGCATTTTAGAGGAATCAAAAAAATCGATTATTGCACTAGACACTTCTTCCCCCACAATATGCCACGCTGCTTTGAAAAATCCTGAGCCAAAACCATCAGGCCCTGGACTCTTGTTGCAGTCAATTGCAAACATAGCTTCCCTCACTTCATCAGTAGTCACTGGTGCATTTAAGGTCAACTGCTGCTGTAAGTCTAATCTGTGTCCTGCGATGCCAATGTTTTTTTTGGTGCAAGTCAGAAATTGTGTTATTGCTAGCTGTAATGTTACACAGATTACAGTCCATAGGTAATGCAAGTCCAAGGCCACCTACTAGGTAGGGTTCCTCTTCCTCTGCATCCTTTTTTTCCTTACAACCCTACATTCCTGGGGGCACTTACTACATGCAGTGGTTCCCCATATCTGATTACAGATACAAAATACAAAAAACATTCCTGTCTTACAGCAAAAAACAAAAACTTAATAATCTAAATTATTACAGAATTTCTATCCTTTTTTTCCACTCAAGCTGCTTCTTCCTGCTTCTGCTTTGCTTCCGCTCTCAACCTCTGAATCCTCTGCTGGGGCAATCTTCCAGAGTTGATTCATCCTCCTTTTTTTTTCTGCAACAGCACCCTGCTGATTTCCTGTATACTCTATTGGTTCCTGTTACCTGATTCAGAGTCTAGCTGCATCAACCTGCTTCTGATTCCCTTCTTAAACCTGTGTGTATCTCCTTCTGAATGTCAGGTTCTGTACTATCTCTGGGTTGTTGCTTGTCCTGTGCTTCACCTTCATTTTGCAGTGCTGCAAAGGGGTTTTGTGTCTGTGTCTTGTCCTGCTGTTGTTGCTGAATTTGCCTGTAAATACCCCTTCCAGCTCTTGCTCCTCTACCTGCATTATTCATTCTTCCTCTCCCCCTCCCAACATTCTGCCATTCTGCCATTGCGATGCCAATGTTTCTTTTTTTGGTGCAAGTCAGAAATTGTATTATTGCTCTCTGTAATGTAACAAGATTACAGTCCTTAGGCAATGCAGATCCAAGGCCACCTACTACGTAGGGTTCCTTTTTTCTACATCCCTCTACTACCTTATAACCCTTCAATCTGGTGCAACTCACTACAGGCAGCGATGCCAATGTTTTTGGTGCAAATCAGAAAATGTATTATTACTAACTGTAATGTAACACGATTACAGTCCTTAGGGAATGCAAATCCAAGGCCACCTACTAGGTAGGGTTCCTTTTTTCTACATCCCTGCACAACCAAAACCCTCTAATATAGTACTAGAGCACCTCATTACAACCAATGTCACCTCAATTCTAGTACAAAATAAACCAAAATAAACCAAAACAGCCTGACTTACAATAAAACAAAATAAAATCAATACAATTGCAATGAAATAGGCCATTGTAATTCCTGATTCATCCCATCACTGCTTTTTGATCACTGCTTTTTGTTTTCCTTCTGGGCTTCCTGCATGCTTTCCCATCACCTGTTGGTGGTGCAATGCTAGGCTCTGGTTTCTGATAGCCTGTTGGTAAAAGAGGCACTCTGCCCCCTTCAACCTACACAATCCTTTTCCTCCATTTACTAGCTGCAGTTTCTTCTTCTTGCAACTTATCCATCTTCCAATATCTGGTGCCAATCCTCATTCTGATTTGCTTCAATCCTGCTGACTGGTTGCTTCAATCCTTCCTGCATGTTTTGTCCATCTGGGCCTCCTGACTCCCCTCCTGTTTCTTCTTTTCAGTTTGCTGCCTAGGTCCCTTCTGCATACACTTTGTCCATCTGTTTGATGCTGCACTGCCGGACTATGTTCTGGTGGTCTGTTGATAGGAGAATTATCCTGTCCCTCCAATCCTGTAGTCCCTGCATCCCCATTACCAGCTGTTTTGGCTCTTGCTCCACTGTGCATCTGCATTTTCCTTCCTGAGCTTCCTTCTCATGTTGTTTGGCTTGTCTGCACCTTGCCAATCTCATCCCCTGCATTGTTCTGCTTCATCCCCTCATCCCTCTGAACAGAGCTGTGCATTTGTTCTGCAGCTACAGGTTTTCTATCCAAATTTTATCTCTGTTTGTGATTTTCCTCTTGTTACTGCATTGTTGAATTCTCAACCTGACCACCTGCTGGACCTGCTGTATTAGCCGCAGCCTTGATATTTTGGTCCCCTCAAATTGTTGTTTGTTCCTGCATCTCCAGACCCAGTATACTGTTGCAGCCAGCCCTGCAGCATACACTTCTCTTCTGAAATTGGAGCATTTTTGTCTGTTTATCCAATTTAAAATTCCTTGGATATTGTTGGCCTTTGCTGTCACTTGTAGCCAGTCTTTTATCTGCACTAGAATCTCATTGGTAACTCTGCACCTGAAAAATAGGTGTTCATGATCTTCAGTCCTCTCCTTGCATAGGTTACAGTTGGCATTCCCATTTAGGAAACCCATATTTTGTATCCTATCCTTAGTGAGTAGTCTTCCTAGTTGAGCCATCCACAAACAAAAACAGTGCCTTGGCATGGAAATTTTCCCCCAAATCAGATTTGCATGTCTTGATTTTGGCAGGGTGCCATTTAACATGTTATACCCACTTGCAACTGTGTATATTCCATCCTCTGTGCCCTTCCATGCACCCCTGGTAGTGTAGTGGTCTTGGAAGAGGTTCTTGACTTTATTTAGTTTTTTCCAATACCAACTTGCACCCCAAACTGGCTCATAATTCCAAATATTCACTCCTTTCAAGTAAATCCCATTTATCCATTTGACCCACAGTGTGTCTTTTTTTGTGGCTAAATCCCAGATGTGCTTCCCATTTAATGCAGTATTAAACCACTTGCAATTTTTGATGCTTATTCCTCCATTTTTCCTTGGTCTGCAGACCACATCCCATGCCACCAGACTTGTCTTCTGTTTCTGTTCAGTCGAGCCCCACAAAAAAGATCTGCATTTTTTCTCTACACTTTTTAGCACCCCAGCAGGCATTATAAAAATGCTTGACCAGTATACATGTATAGAGTATAGCACAGAGTTTATCAGTTGAGCCCTCCCCGCATAAGACAGATTCCTGGATGCCCAGATTTGAAGCTTTTTGGTCATTTTGTCTATCAGGCACTCACAATCAATTTTGTTCCATTTGGAAGGAGACAGAGGTACACCCAGATACTTCATTGGTAAGGTACCCTCACTGAAGCCAGAGAGTTCTAGCAGTTCACTTTTTACTTGTTCCTTTACCCCTGCAATGTACATATTCGACTTCTTCTTGTTTGCACATAGGCCTGTGGCTTGGGAGAAGTGGTTCAAGCTGTTCATCATGGTATTCACAGAGTCGGGTGTTGCTTTGCGGAAGCACATCAAGTCGTCCGCAAAGCAGAGGTGACTTAGTGCCAATTCTTTACACATGGGGTGCCAACTGAAGCTGTTGTCAGCACAAGCTACCTTCAGGATTCTTGATAAGTACTCCATCACCAGAACAAAGATGAGTGGAGATATTGGGTCTCCCTGCCTGATGCCTCTCTTAGCAGGAAAGAAACCATGTGTCTCACCATTGATGTTGATGCTGAAGCTTGCTGTTTGGATGCACTCTAGAATCCAGCCAATGAATTTCACTGGGAACCCGTACCCTAGTAGCATTTCCTTCACAAAACCCCAGTGTATAGTATCATATGCTTTCCTCAGGTCAATTTTCATCAAGCATCTAGGAGAAGATTGTTTCCTGTTGTAGTGCTTGATCAAATCCTGGCAGATCATAATGTTGTGAACAATTGATCTTTGTGCCACAAAAGCTCCTTGATTCACTGAGATGAGGTCTGGTAGAACCCTTGCCAATCTCGCACATAGGATCTTGGAGATACATTTGTAGATTGTGTTACAGCATGCTATAGGCCTGAAGTCTGACGCCTTCTCAGGATTTGCTATCTTCTGCACCAGACATAAGTTAGTTGCATTTACTTCTTTAAGCATTTTGGAGGAGTTAAAGAAGTCAATGATGGCTGCTGTAACATCTTCTCCCACAATGTTCCATGCTTCTTTGAAGAAACCTGATCCAAAGCCATCTGGATCTGGACTTTTGTTGCTATCAATATCAAACATGGCTAGCTTCACTTCTTCTGCATTCACAGGACCACTGATTGTCATCTGTTGGTGGAGGTCCAGCTTGTGTCCTGCTTGGAAGAAACACTTTTCAGCTGAGGTGTCTCTGGTTCCTGGCACTCCCAACATTTTCCTGTAAAAATCCACAATTTCCTCAATGATCTGCTCCTGGTTCTCCAACAGTACTCCATCCTGAGTCTTAATGCTGTGTAATCTGTTCATTTGTCTCCTCTGCTTCCTAATTGCGTGGAAGAACTGATTGTTCCCATCTCCCAGTTGTACCCATTTTGCTTTACTCTTCTGCTGCAAGAAGTTTTCAGCTGCTAGGTTCACTTCATTGTATCTTTTCCTGGCCATTTTCTCTTCCTGCTGCCTTATCTCATTGAGAGGTTCTTTGTTTGCTTCAGCTTGGGCTTGGTTCATTGTAGTTCTAGCAATGTCAGCCTGTGTCAAGATATCACTGTATTCCTCTTTGTTCAGGTTTTTCATGATCTTTCTCACCATTTTCAGCTTTCTGTAAACCTTGAACATTTTTGTACCCTGTATGCTGCAATTCCAAGCTTGCTGCACCAAAGCTTGAAAGTTAGAGTTAAGGCACCACATGTTAAAAAATTTAAAGGGGTTGTTTCTTCTCTTGCTTTCTTCATGGAGGGTTAGATATACAGGAGAATGGTCTGATACATCTTCTGGGAGAAAATGTAAGGTGCATTGATCATATTCCTGCATCCATAGGCTGTTGGCAAACACCCAATCAATTTTGGTGTACACTCTTCCCCCCTCCTCATGCCTGTTGTTCCAAGTGTACTTGCAACCAGACCAAGTCATTTCTGTGAGGAAACAGTCTTCAATGCATTTCTTAAAATTCTGTATTTCAGCAAGGGAGACAGGTTGCCCCCTTGCCTATCTCCAGGTTTCAGAACATTATTAAAATCCCCCCCCCCCCACGATCCAAGGCTGGTTACAATTAACTGGAAAATCCCTAAGATCATTCCATAATTGTTTCCTGTCCTCTTTTTCATTTTGGCCATACACAAAACTCACCACAAATTCATTTTTCCTCTCCAGGTTCATAACCCTACACGTAATCATTTGAACAGAAGAGAAAAGTACAGTAACATGGAAAATGTGAGGTAACCATCTTATCCATATTCTTCCCAATCTATGTTCAGTATGATTGCTGTAGGATTCCCACCCAGGCATGAAATTTACTTTACATTTATCCATATTTACTATTCTAATTTTTGTTTCAAGAAGAGCTACTAAACCACATTTGCTTTTTTTGCAGAAAAGGGCAACATCCCTCTGCTTATTAGGGCCATTTAGGCCTCTAACATTCCAAATAAGAAACCTATCCATGACTAATAGTCAAGATAGGAGCCTTACCATTTCCTGTACCCATATCTGTGCATACCTCTTCCTGACTGCCAGGTTCTGTAGTGTTTCCTACCTCCTGTGCATCAGCTTCATTTTGTAGTGCTGCAAATGGGTTGTGTGTCTGTGGCTTGTCTTTCTGTTGTTGCTGAATCTGCCTGTAAGTACCCCTTCCAGCCCTTGCCCCCCTGCCTGCAATATTCATTCTTCCTCTACCTCTCCCAACATTCTGCCATTGTTGTGCCCTAGTATTTCCTTGTTGGTCTGCATGCCTTTGTACAAGAGCTGTATGCTGGTTCTGTATCTCAGTTGCTGTAACAATTTTCTTTCTGCACTCTGTCTCATTGTGCCCATATTGCTTACATTGGTTACATAGGATTGGCTTCCAGTCATATTCCACTGTCTGTTCTACAACATTACCCTGCTCATTCTTGTAATGTACCTTATTGGGGTAATCAGTCCCAATTTCAACTTCAATCATCACCCTTGCAAACTGGATTCCAACTTTGAGGTCAGTGTTCCTATCCGCCATCATTGGCCTTCCTACAAGGCTGCCTATCTTACTTAGTCCCGTTGCATTCCAGTATTTCACATTCAATCCCGGGAATTTTACCCAAATTGGTACCGAGGTCAGTTCCTCCTTTGCATAATCAATGTTCTCAGACCATGCCCTCACAATCATAGGTTTATTGTCAAAGTGGTAAACCCCCTCTTGCAGAACAGCATTTCTCTGCTCTAGGGATTCAAATCTGACCAAGACCAACCCATTTTTCATCATGGCAATTTTGCTCATCCCTCTTTTTCCCCAGATTCTTCGTAGAAAACCACTTAGGACACTAATTGGGGGCCTTGCTCCCATTACATAGCATACCACAGCTTGATTCCAGTAATTTATCTCAGACTCTATATCACTGAAATTGATTTCCCCCACCGGTTTCCCATCATGTAATTTAGGAGCAATAAAATCTAATTTAAATCCTGCATTTTTAAATTTTGAGATGTCGAATTTTTCCCAAGCTGAATTGTTACCTGGTTTCGCAAATTCCTGTTCTTTTGGTTGTTCTGGCACTACTTCCTCTTCATCAGACACGAACTGGGTGCGAGATTTCTCCTTCATCTACGATAGCCAGGAATTTATTTTTTCCTGCGCTAGTTCCACTTGTTTCATCGTTTTCGTTTGTGCTTCTGGTGTCATCACATCAGGTTCCTCTAATTCTTCTGTTAAATTTCGCAAAACCAGTTCTAGGTTATCCTGGTTTTCATTCGTTCTCAGTCTTTGATTCAGGTTTTTTGTGGGTACAGGTGGTGCTTCAGAGTTCCCCGCATCCCCATGTTGAACATTCCCTCTTTTTGATTTCCCGTTCTTCCCCATTTTAACTCAGATTCTTGTTAATGGTTAACAAGAGCTGTTGAGGAGAGAGAAGAGAGAATTTTAGACCGAGAAATTAGAGCTGCGATGCCAATGTTAAGGCCCGAAAATGGGCGACATGGGTGATATCGGAGTTCGGGGATGAAGGTCACCCGCCCGGGGCACCGGGGGTCCCCTAGGGCCATAATAAAGCCCCAGAAAAAATTTCGGGCGAAAACGGAAACTGGGCCCAGGGAATGCTCTAGGGGACGTGTTTTGGGCTCCGGACGCAAACTTTTCGACGTTAATATTTTCGCCCCATGTCGCACGTGAGACCCCTAGGAGACATGGAGGCCCCTAGGGTCGGTTATTGGGTCCGTGATAGGCTTGTAAGGGCGGTTTGACGCGATGCCAATGTTATTTGGTAAAAAATTAATTGTTTTATTACCAAGACCAAAGCAGCCATAACAACCATACACAACCTACTTAACCTGCTTGCGACGAGGATAACAAGCTAATAGTCTCTCTAAGCACCTAATGACATAATGTATCTACTCACTATTACAGATTTAGGTGGAGAAAATACAAATTTAATTCTAGTACAAACATTGTGCTTAATCATATCTAGAATCTGCATCACAGGTATTGTTGTCTTCTTGAAGATGCGCCTGTTTCTTTCCAGCCATACATGGTATACCATAGCAGCTAAAGTAGCAAAGACTGCATGCTTCTTTACTCTCCTCCAAGGCTTTCTGTCTATCCATCTAAGCATTCTGTGCAGATTCTCTGGTTTTTTGATAAGTCCCAACCAGCTAAAAGCTTTCTGAAATAAAACCTTAGTGTACTCACACTGCCACATAAGGTGATCACAACTCTCATTTTCCACCCTGCACAAGCTGCATACAGGGTCAACCCCATGAATCTGAAATCTGACAAGCCTGTCTTTGGTGAGGAGCCTGTTCATAGAAGCTAGCCACAGCACAAAGGCATGCTTAGGTGTAGTAGTTCTATTCCATATATGTCTGGCCACAGGCATTTTCTCCTGCATCCCCATAAGCCATCTGTAGCCTTTACTGATAGTGTATTTCCCACTGCTGCCTTGTCCCCATTGTGTATCAAGGACATATCCGAGCTCTGAATTTCTCCTTACTTTTATTCAGTTTCTGCCAATACCAACTATGACTCCCCTTCCCCTCATGCTCCCAGAAAGATTGATGTTTCATATATATGGAATTAACCCATTTAACCCATAGTACATCCTGTTTAGAAGACACAACCCATATATGCTTACCCATAGCTGCTGTATTCCATTCTTTACAGCTCTTAATACTCAGTCCACCTGCTGATCTAGGCTTGCAAACCTGTTCCCAAGATACAAGGGTTGTTTTCCTGACATCCTGCCCCCATAGGAATTTCCTGCATATCTGCTCAATCTGTTTCACAATGTGCTGTGGCAAAACAAACATGGATGCCCAGTAAACTTGCAAGGAAAAGAGGACTAAGTTAATCAATTGAGTCCTCCCTGCATAAGACAGATGTCTGCTGGACCAGCATTTGATTCTACAGGTTATTTTATCAATAAGCAGCTGACAATCAGTTTTACTCCACTTAGTAGGGGATAGAGGCAATCCCAAATATTTCATAGGGAAGTTCCCCTCCACAAATCCAGTTAAGTTCAGAATTTTCTCCTCAATTTCCTGTTTTATACCAGTTGTATAAATGCATGATTTCATTGAATTGACGTCCAGACCTGATGTTGCAGCAAACTGTTGTAAACAATCATGAAGTATACTAACAGAGCTAGCTTTACCATTGCAGAACAGCAGCAGGTCATCTACAAAGCAAAGACTAACAAGCTTCAGTCCTCTACAGAGAGGATAGAAGGAGAAGTCTGTTTGCTGTGCCTCCATCTGGATCTTTCTTGTCAGATACTCCATTGCCAAGACAAAAAGCAAAGGTGAAACTGGATCTCCTTGTCTCAAACCTCTGCCCCCTTGAAAGAAACCATATAATTCTCCATTAATAACCACTGAGAAGCTGGTTGTCATCATACATTGTTCCAACCATTTGCAGAATTTACTAGGAAACTTAAAAGCTTCCAGTAATTCCATTATGAATCTCCAGTTAACAGTGTCATAGGCCTTCCTCAAGTCAATCTTCATAAGGCATCTAGGGGATGTATTCTGTCTACCATAGAGTCTAATGATATCCTGGCTGATCAAGACATTGTGAGCAATAGATCTGCCAGCTACAAATGCCCCCTGATTCTCATTCACTATCCCAGGCAAGACCTTCTTCAGTCTGGAGCATAGAAGCTTGGATATGCCCTTATACAGGACATTGCAGCAAGCAATGGGCCTGTATTCAGCAGCATTGCAAGCATTATCAACTTTTGGAACAAGGGCACTGGCTGTGGTATTAATGCTTTTCAAGACTCTCCCAGTCTGAAAAAAATCTTGAACTGCCGCAATCACCTCCCCACCTATAATAGGCCATGCTGCTTTAAAAAACCCTCCACTGTAACCATCTGGGCCTGGGCTCTTGGAGTTGGGGATTGAAAAATATGCTTTTTCAATGTCTTCATGTGTAAAAGGAGCAATCAACTGCAGTTGCTGCTAGACATTTAATATAGGCCCATGACTCATCACCCCCTGCCCAATTGGGACTCTTGGCATTGCATTCCCAAGCATATCTCTGAAATAATTAACAAAATGCTTTGTAATCATTTCTGGATCATTAGTACAAGCTCCATTCTCTTCAATGACAGAAGTAATTCTCCCCTTATGCCTGCGTTGCTTAATAACTGCATGAAAATATGCATAATTATTGTCCCCAAGCCTAATCCAGTCCGCTTTACTCCTCTGCTTCAGAAGCTTCTCACTTGCCAAATTAATTTCCAAAAACTCCCTTCTAGCCATTTTCTCCTGGTACTGTAACCCTAAATTTGTAGGATTTTTATGAATTTCTTCCTGCAAATTTAGCAATTTATTTCTAGCCATATCCACCTGCCTAGTGATATCTGCATATTTATGTCTGTGAAGTTTCTTAAGAGATCCCTTCAGCAACTTCATTTTCTACACCACCTTATACATCTTGCATCCCACAATTTCTGTATGCCAAGCATTCTCAACAAGTGTATGAAACTGAGGATCATCTATCCACATTTCAAAGAACTTAAAAGGTTGAGCATGCCTTTTAGTCTGGGAGTGGATAGATACAGCAGCAGGGGAATGATCAGACAACCCCTCAGGAAGAAAAATAGCTTCAGAATCCACAGAATCTTGTATCCATTGCCCATTAACCAATACCCTATCCAATTTAGACCAAACTCTATCCCCATCCTCCTGCCAATGTTTGTTTTTTTTGGTGCAAATCAGAAATTGTATTAATAAAAGCTGTAATGTAGCAAAATTACAACCTAAAGGGCAATGTAAATTCAAGGCCACCTACTAGGTAGGGTTCCTTAGGATCTACATCCCCTAACAACCAAACTAACCAGACTTTACTAGGACCAACACACTACAACCAGCAACAAACCATAACTGTAACAAATACACCCATTTCCTACTTACAGCAATTAAAAGACACAGTAATAATAACAGATTACAAAGTCCCTATCCATCTCTTATCCTTGCTGTTTATCTTCCTCTTGCTGCTGCAATGCTGCATCCTGACTCTGATCACCTGTTGAATCTGGTGCATGATTTGTGACAGGGACATTCTGACCCCCTCAAAACATTGGATGTTCCTGCATCTCCATATCCAGTAAACTACTGCTGCAAGCCCTGCTGCAAAGACTTCTTTCCTGAACCTTGAACTTTTTTGCCTGCTTATCCAGTTAAGCATGCCCTGGACTGTATTTGCTTTTGTTGACACTTGTAGCCAACTCCTTAACTGAACCAAAACCTCTGTGGATGCACTACAGCTGAAGAAAAAGTGATTATGATCTTCTGGTTTCTTCTTGCACTTACAGATAACATCCCCATTTAAAAAACCCATTTTCTGCAGCCTATATTTAGTTAGCAATCTCCCCATTTGAACCAGCCACAAACAAAAACTTTGTCTTGGCATAGATACCTTCCCCCAAATCAAGTCAGCATGTCTGCATTTTGGCAACTCTCCTGCCAATATTCTGTAACCACTAGCAGCAGAATAGATCCATCAGGTGCACCCTTCCACACTCCCCCAACTGTGTAGTGATCATGGAAATAACTTTTGATTTTATTTAGCTTTTTCCAATACCAACTATTCCCCCACAAAGGAACATAATTCCAGAAATCTTCTCCTTTCAAATAAACCCCATTAATCCATTTTACCCACAATGTATCTTTTTTGGTGGCTAAATCCCAGATGTGCTTCCCATTTAGAGCAATGTTAAACCATTTACAATTTTTAACATTTATTCCACCATTTTTCCTTGGTCTGCATACAATATCCCAAGCCACCAAACTTGTCTTGTGCTTCTTTTCAGTAGATCCCCACAAAAATAATCTGCATATTTGCTCTACATTTTTCAGCACCCCTGCAGGCATTATAAAGATGCTAGACCAGTACACATGTATAGAGAACAATACAGAATTGATTAATTGAGCCCTTCTTGCATAAGAGAGGTTCCTGGAGGCCCAAATCTGCAGTTTTTTTGTCATCTTATCCACCAAACATTCACAATCCAATTTGCTCCCTTTAGATGGGGACAATGGAACACCCAAATATTTTATGGGTAGTGTACCCTCCCTAAACCCTGACAAACATAACAGCTCATTCCTGATTTGTTCATTAACACCAGCTACATATATATTTGATTTCTCTTTGTTTGCAAACAAACCAGTAACTTGTGAGAAATAATTAATGTTGTTCATCAAAATATTGACAGACTCAAGGGATGCTTTACAGAAGCACATCAAGTCATCAGCAAAGCAGAGATGACTAAGTGCAAGCTCTTTGCACATGGGATGCCAGCTGAAGCTATCATCCATACAAGCTATCTTCAGGATTCTTGACAGGTATTCCATGACCAAAACAAAGATCAATGGAGAAATTGGATCTTCCTGCCTAATGCCACGTTTTGCAGTAAAATAACCATGTACTTCCCCATTCATATTAATGTTGAAACTAGCAGTCTGAATGCACTCTAACCACCAGCCACTGAACTTCATAGGGAAACCATACCCTTGCAGCATTTCCTTAATAAAACCCCAATGAATTGTGTCATAAGCTTTTCTTAGATCAATCTTCATCAAACACCTAGGAGAGGATTGTTTCCTCCTATAATGCTTAATGAGATCCTGACATATCATTATGTTGTGGACTATTGATCTCTGAGCCATAAAAGCTCCCTGGTTCATAGAGACAAGAACCGGAAGCACTCTTGCCAATCTCCCACACAAAATCTTGGAGATGCACTTGTAGATGGTATTGCAACATGCTATAGGCCTGAAATCAGAGGTCTTCTCAGGATTAGGAATGTTCTGCACAAGACACAGATTTGTGGCATTCACCTCTTTGAGCATTTTAGAGGAATCAAAAAAATCTATAATAGCATCAGTCACCTCTTGACCCACAATATGCCAAGCTTCTTTGAAGAATCCTGATCCAAAACCATCAGGGCCTGGACTTTTATTACAATCAATATCAAACATGGCTTTCTTCACCTCATCAGCACTCACAGGAGCACTCAAGATCATCTGTTGATGCAAGTCTAGTCTATGTCCTGCAAAGAAAAAACTATCTTCTGCTGTAGTGTCCCTGACACCTGAAACCCCCAGCATCTCTCTGTAAAACCCCACAAATTCCTCCATAATCAAGTTCTGGTCTTCCAAAAGAACACCGTCCTGTGTCTTAATGGAATGCACTCTATTCTGCTGTCTTCTCTGCTTCATGACTGCATGAAAAAACTGAGTGTTCCCATCTCCCAACTAAACCCATTTGGCCTTGCTCTTTTGTTGTAAAATATTCTCTGCTGCCATATTCACCTCATTATACTTCATCCTGGCCTGTACTTCTTTCTGCTGCAGTGCCTCATTTAAAGGCCCCTTATTTGCTTCAATCTGAGCTTGAGTCATAGCAATTCTAGTAATATCAGCTTGAGATAAAATGTCACTAAACTCATCCCTATTCAGCTTCTTCAGCACTGACCTCACCCTTTTCAGTTTCTGATAAACTCTATACATTTTTGTGCCTTGTGTTCTGAAATTCCAGGCTTGCTGCACAATTGCTTGAAATTCAGAGTGGAGGCTCCACATATTAAAATATTTAAAAGGGATATTTCTTTTAGTGCATTCTTTATGAAGAGTAAAGCAGATTGGAGAGTGATCAGATACTCCCTCTAGGTGAAACTGCAGAGCATATTGATCATACTCCTGGAACCAAAGGCTATTGGCAAAAGCCCAATCAATTTTAGAGTATACTCTCCCTCCCTCCTCATGCCTGTTATTCCAGGTATATTGACACCCAGACCAGCCCATTTCAGTGAGGTAACAGTCATCAATGCAAGCTTTAAAATCTTGAATTTCAGCATATGTAACTGGCAGGCCCCCTTGTCTATTGCTAGCTAACAAAACATTATTGAAATCCCCAACAATAATCCAATGTTTATTGCAAATATTTGCAAAATCAGTAAGATCCCTCCACAATTGTTTCCTTTCCTCCTTCTCATTTAAACCATAGACAAAGCTCACCACAAACTCCATTTTTCTCTCAATATTGAACACTTTACAAATAATCATTTGCACAGTAGAGAAAATCACATCAACATGAAAATAATTTGGCAACCATCTTACCCAAATTCTGCCCAACCTATTATCATTATGATTAATATAGGATTCCCACCCTGGCATGAAACTGTTTTTGCATTTTTCAAGATTAACTAATCTTATTTTAGTTTCTAGAAAAACCACCAAACCACAATTATTTTTTTTGCAGAAAAGGGCAACATCCCTCTGCTTATTAGGGCCATTAAGGCCTCTCACATTCCATATAAGGATCCTATCCATGACTACCGGTCAAGATAGGAGACTTACCATGTGATGGCACCACACCTGTGCTCTCAACCTCCTGTATCCCTGGCTCTACTGCTTCACCATGTACCAGCTGCACCTCCTGTACTCCTCCTTTATTTTGCAGTATATCAAAAGCATTATGTATCTGTGGAGTGACATTTTTAAGTTGCTGAATTTGTCTGTAGTTGCCTCTACCCCCTCTCATCCCTCTCCATGCATTCCCCATTCTGCCTCTACCTCTCCCTGCATACTGCCATTGCTGGTTCCTAGGGACTTCTTGCTGTATAGGCTGCTTCTGCAAAGGAACAGGTTGAGTCACAGGGGCGGTAACAATTTTCTTCTTTCTGCAATCAGGCTCAATATGCCCATACTGTTTGCAATGACTGCAGATTATAGGCTTCCAGTCATAGTCCACCTCCTGCTCAACAATATTCCCCCTCTCATTCTTAAAATGCACCTTGGCAGGGTATTCACCTCCAATTTCAACTTCAATCAGCACTCTAGCATAATGAATCCCCACCTTGAGCTCAGTATTCCTGTCAGCCATCATTGGCCCGCCAACTAAACTTGCAATTTTGCTCAATCCCATTGCATTCCAGTATTTAATATCTAACCTAGGGAATTTAACCCATATAGGAATAGAGGTGAGTTCCTCATGGGCATAATCCACATTTTCAGACCATGGCCTAACAATCATAGGTTTATTATCAAAATGATAAACCCCTTCCTGTATCACAGCATCCCTTTGCTCCACAGAGTCAAATCTAACCAAAACTAATCCATTCTTCATCATTGCAATTTTATTCATCCCCCTTTTAGCCCAAATTCTTCTTAGAAATCCACTGAAAACATTAATTGGAGGCCTTGACCCTATTACATAGCACACAACAGCTTGGTTCCAGTAACTAATTTCAGATTCAATATCCATGAAATTAATATCCCCAACTGGTTTTCCCTCATGCATAGTAGGCGCAATAAAATCCAATTTAAACCCAGCATTTTTCAATTTGGTTATATCAAATTTTTCCCAGGCTGAGATATTACCTACACCTGTTGATTGCTGTTGCTTGGCATGCTCTGAAGCTTCAACCTCATCTTCCCACGAGAAATGGGTTTTGGCCTTCTCCTTCATCTTCGAGAGCCATGAATTAATTTTCTCTCTGGCTATCTCCATCTGTTGTACCATTTCTGGTTGCACCTCAGGCGTCATAATTTCAGGAGCCTCCAATTCATTTGTGAGATTTCGTACTACGCGATCAAGATTAGGGCGGTTAGTACTGTTACATTGCCTATGATTTGCGAATTTGGTAGGACTTGGGGGAGCCATTGAATTATCCGCATCATCGCCGTGGTTCTCAGTTCCTTTCTTTGCTTTATCCTTCTTCCCCATTAAAAACTCAAAGCTACGTTAATGGCTAACGAGCAGTGTAGAGGAGAGAGGAGAGAGCATTTCTAGAGAGAGAAACCTCTCCTCCTGCCAATTTTTTTTTTTTTTTTTTGGTGCAAGTCAGAAAATGTATTATTACTAACTATAATGTAACACGATTACAGTCCATAGGCAATGTAAATCCAAGGCCACCTACTAGGTAGGGTTCCTTTTTTCTACATCCCTGTACAACCAAACAACCCTAATACAGTACTAAAGTACCACATTACATCCAATGGCTCCTCATTTCTGAGACAAAATAGACAAAAACGACCTGACTTACAGCAAAACAAAATACATCAAATTCAAAATACATTGAAATAGGCTACTGCATTTTCCTAATTTATTCCCATCCTTGCTGTTACTCTGCTTCCTTCTGCTGGGCCTTCTGAAAACTGCTCCTGATACTGTCTGCTGGCCAGATTCACTAGCTTTGCTGGGCTGAGCTGTTTGACCACTGATTCTTGTTTTTCCTGCTGGGCTTCCTGCATGATTTTCATCAACTGTTGCTACTGCACTGCTAAGTTTCTGGTAGTCAATTGATAAAAGAGGCAATCTGCCCCCTCAAACCCTGTAGGTTCCTGCATCACCATTTTCCAACTGTTTGACCATTTTCCTTCTGGGCTTCCTGCAGGTTCAGCTTCTTGTAGCTTTTCCATCTTCCAGAATCTGGTTCATTCCTCATTCTGACTTGCTTCAATATCCTGCTGACTGGTTGTCTGTTGGCCCTTCCGAGCCCTGTTTCTTGATTCTCAGCCAATCCACAGCATAATCTGCTGCAAACTATCCTCGAAGTCACCACAGCAGTTACAGATTGCCTGTCCAGTTTCTATCCCTGCTGTTGATTTTCCTCTTGTTACTGCTTTGTTGAATTCTCAATCTGACCACCTGTTGGATCTGCTGTAATAGCTGCATCCTTGACATTCTGGTCCCCTCAAACTGTTGTATGTTCCTGCATCTCCATATCTAGGACACTGTTGCTGCCAGGCCAGCTGCATACACTTCCCTTCTGAAAAAGGAGCACTTTTGTCTACCTATCCAGTTGAGCATTCCTTGGATATTGTTGGCCTTTGCTGTCATCTGTAGCCATTCTTTTACCTGTGCCAGGATCTCAGTTGTTACCCTATAGCTGAAGAACAAATGTTTGTGGTCTTCTGTCTTCTCTTTGCATAGGTTACAAGTGGCATCTCCATTCAGGAAACCCATACTCTGCATCCTATCCTTAGTTAGAAGTCTTCCCAGTTGAGCCATCCACAAGCAAAAGCTTTGCCTTGGCATGGTTATTTTCCCCCAAATCAGATTTGCATGTCTTGATTTTGGCATGGTACCATTTAGCATACTATATCCACTTACAACTGAGTATAGCCCATCCTTGCTGCCCTTCCATGCTCCTCTAGCAGTGTATTGGTCCTGGAAGAGATTCTTGATTTTGTTGAGCTTATTCCAGTACCAACTTGCCCCCCAAACTGGCTCATAGTTCCAGATATTTACTCCCTTCAAATAAATCCCATTTATCCATTTAACCCACAGTGTGTCTTTTTTTGTGGCTAAATCCCAAATATGCTTCCCATTTAATGCAATATTGAACCATTTGCATTTTTTGATGTTTATTCCCCCATTCTTCCTTTGTCTGCAGACCACATCCCATGCCACCAAGCTTGTCTTCTGTTTCTGATCAGTCGAGCCCCACAAAAAAGCTCTGCATTTATGCTCTACACTTTTTAGCACCCCAGCAGGCATTATGAAAATGCTTGACCAGTAGACATGTATAGAGTATAGCACAGAATTAATAAGTTGACCAGTAGGCATAAGACAGATTCCTGGATGCCCAGATTTGAAGCTTTTTGGTCATTTTATCCACTAGGCATTCACAATCAATTTTGTTCCATTTGGAAGGAGATAGAGGGACACCCAGATATTTCATTGGTAGAGTTCCTTCATTGAAACCAGAGATGTCTAGCAGCTCACATTTTATTTGTTCATTTACCCCAGCAATGTACATATTCGATTTCTCTTTGTTTGCACATAGGCCAGTAGCTTGTGAGAAATAGTTCAAGCTATTCATCATGATGCTCACAGATTCAGGTGCTGCTTTGCAGAAGCACATCAAGTCGTCAGCAAAGCATAGGTGACTCAGTGCCAATTCTTTGCACATAGGGTGCCAGTTGAAGCTTTTGTCCATACAAGCTACTATGAGGATTCTTGATAGGTACTCCATTACCAATACAAAAATGAGTGGAGATATTGGGTCTCCCTGTCTGATTCCTCTCTTAGCAGCAAAAAAACCATGAGTCTCGCCATTGATGTTGATGCTGAAGCTTGCTGTTTGGATGCACACTATAATCCACCCAATGAATTTCACTGGGAATCCATACCCTTGCAGCATTTCCTTCACAAAACCCCAATGTATAGTATCATATGCTTTCCTCAGGTCAATCTTCATCAAGCATCTAGGAGAAGATTGTTTCCTATTGTAGTGCTTGATGAGATCCTGGCAGATCATTATGTTGTGTACAATTGATCTTTGTGCCACAAAAGCTCCTTGATTCACTGAGACTAGGTCAGGAAGCACTCTTGCCAATCTCGTACATAGGATCTTGGATATGCATTTGTAGATTGTGTTGCAGCATGCAATTGGCCTAAAGTCTGATGCCTTCTCAGGATTTGCTATCTTCTGCACCAGACATAGGTTAGTTGCATTCACTTCTTTAAGCATTTTAGATGAGTCAAAGAAGTCAATTATGGCTTCTGTCACATCTTCTCCCACAATATTCCACGCTTCTTTGAAAAAACCTGATCCAAATCCATCCGGTTCTGGGCTTTTGTTGCAGTCAATATTGAACATAGCTAGCTTCACTTCTTCTGCACTCACAGGGGCACTGATTATCATTTGTTGGTGAATATCCAATTTATGTCCTGCTGAGAAAAAACATTTTTCTGCTGTGGTATCTCTGACCCCTGGCACTCCCAACATTTTCCTGTAGAAACCCACAATTTCCTCAATGATCAGCTCCTGGTCCTCTAATAATACATCATCTTGTGTCTTAATGTAGTGTAGTCTATTCATTTGTCTTCTCTGCTTCATAACTGCATGGAAGAACTGATTATTCCCATCTCCCAATTGGATCCACTTTGCTTTGCTCTTTTGCTGTAAGAAATTCTCTGCTGCTAGGTTCACTTCATTGTACCTCTTCCTGCTGCAGTATCTCATTGAGGGGTTCCTTGTTTGCTTCTGCCTGAGCTTGGTTCATTACAGTTCTAGCTATGTCAGCCTGAGCCAAAATATCATTGTATTCCTCTCTGTTTAGCTTTTTCATGACCTCTCTCACCCTTTTCAGCTTTCTGTAAACTCTGAACATTTTTGTGCCCTGTATTCTGCAATTCCAAGCTTGTTGCACCATACTTTGGAACATAGAGTGTAGGCACCACATGTTAAAAAATTTAAAGGGAGTGTTTCTTTTCTTGGTTTCTTCTTGGAGAGTTAAGTATACAGGGGAATGGTCAGATACATCCTCAGGTAGGAATTGTAGGGTGCATTGATCATACTCCTGCATCCATTGGTTAGTGGTAAAAACCCAATCTATTTTGGTGTACACTCTCCCCTCCTCCTCATGCCTATTGTTCCATGTGTACTGGCATCCAGACCACGCCATTTCTGTGAGGAAACAATCTTCAACGCAACTTTTAAAATCCTGTATTTCAGCAAGGGTGACTGGTTGCCCCCCTTGCCTATTTCCAGGTTTCAAAACATTGTTAAAATCCCCCCCCCCCCCCACAATCCAAGGCTCATTACAATTAATTGCAAAATCCCTAAGATCCTTCCATAGTTCTTTCCTATCTTCTTTTTCATTTTGCCCATACACAAAACTCACCACAAATTCTTTCTTCCTCTCTAGGTTCATAACCCTACATATAATCATTTGCACAGAAGAGAAGAGTACAGTAACATGGAAAATGTTTGGTAACCATCTTATCCATATTCTTCCTAGCCTATGTTCAGTGTGATTACTGTAGGATTCCCATCCTGGCATGAAACTTGTTTTACATTTTTCCATATTAATTATTCCAATTTTTGTTTCTAAGAAAGCTACCAAGCCACATTTGTTTTTTTTTGTAGAATAGGGCAACATCCCTCTGCTTATTTGGGCCATTTAGGCCTCTTACATTCCATATAAGAATCCTATCCATGACTAATAGTCAAGATAGGAGCCTTACCATTTCCTGGACTCATACCTGTGTGTATCTCCTTCTGAATGTCAGTTTCTGTACTGTCTCTTGACTGTTGCTTGTCCTGTGCTTCACCTTCATTCTAGAGTGCTGCAAAGGGGTTTTGTGTCTGTGGCTTATCCTTCTGTTGTTGCTGAATTTGCCTGTAAATACCCCTTCCAGCTCTTGCTCCTCTACCTGCATTATTCATTCTTCCTCTCCCCGTCCCAACATTCTGCCATTGATGTGCCCTAGTGTTTTCCTGTTGGTCAGGTTGCTTCTGTACTGGTACTGCAATCTGTGTTGGTATCATAGTTGCTGCAGCAACTTTCTTCATGCATTCTGCCTCACAGTGCCCATATTGCTTGCAGTGGGTGCATAGGATAGGCTTCCAGTCATATTCCAGTGCCTGTTCTACAACATTTCCCTTCTCATTCCGCTAGTGCACCTTATTGGGGTAAGCAGCTCCAATTTCAACTTCAATCATCACCCTGGCAAACTGGATTCCAACTTTAAGCTCTGTGTTTCTATCTGCCATCATTGGCCTTCCTACAAGGCTTCCTATCTTACTTAATCCCATTGCATTCCAGTACTTCACATTAAGTCCCGGGAATTTTACCCAAATTGGCACCGAGGTCAGTTCCTCTTTTTCATAATCTATATTTTCAGACCATGCCCTAACTATCATGGGCTTATTGTCAAAGTGGTAAACCCCCTCTTGTAGAACGGCATCTCTCTGTTCTAGGGAGTCAAATCTGACCAAAACCAACCCATTTTTCATCATGGCAATTTTATTCATCCCTCTCTTTGCCCAGATTCTTCGAAGAAAACCACTTAGAACATTAATTGGGGGCCTTGCTCCCATTACATAACAGACCACTGCTTGATTCCAGTAGTTTATTTCAGATTCAATGTCACTAAAATTAATTTCACCCACCGGTTCCCCTTCATGCAATTTAGGAGCAATGAAATCTAATTTAAACCCCGCATTCTTTAATTTGAAAATGTCAAATTTTTTCCAAGCTGAGATGTTACCTGCAGTTGCGAATTCCTGTTGCTTTGGTTGTTCAGGCTCTTCATCCTCATCTTCAGACGCGAATTGGGTTCGTGCTTTCTCCTTCATCTTAGACAGCCAGAAATCAATTTTTTCCTGCGCTAATTCCATTTGTTTGATTGTTTTTATTTGCGCATCAGGTGTCATCACATCTGGATCCTCCAATTCTTCTGTTAAATTCCGCATAACAAAATCTAGGTTTTCATGGTTTTCGCTCGTTCTTTGTCTTTGAGACAGGTTTTTTGTGGGACATGGTGGAGCTTCTGAGTTTCCCGCATCCCCGTCTTGAACCCCCTTCCCTTTTTTTGCTTTCCCGTTCTTCCCCATTTGAACTCAGTGCTTTGTTAATGGCTAACAGGCGCCGTCGAGGAGAGAGGAGAGAGCATTTTAGAGAGAGAATGGCGCAATGCCAATCCTCCTGCCAATGTTAAGGCCCGAAAACGGGCGACATGGGTTATATCGGAGTTCAGGGATAAGTATGACCCTCTCGGGACACCGGGGGTCCCCTAGGTCCATAATGAGCCCCCGAATTTTTTTTGGGCGAAAACGGAAATCGGGCCCCGGGAATTCTCTAGGGAACGTGTTTTGGGCCTTCGGACGCAAACTTTTCGACGTTAATATTTTCGCCTCATATCGCACAGGGGACCCCTAGGGGACATAGGAGGCCCATAGGGTCGGTTATTGGGTCGCTGATAGGCTTATAAGGGCGGTTTGACGCGATGCCAATGTTTTTTTTTTTTTGGTGCAAATCAGAAATTGTATTAAAAAACTAGTTGTAATGTAGCAAGATTACAGCCCACAGGGCAATGTAAATACAAGGCCACCTACTAGGTAGGGTTCCATAGGATCTACATCCCCTAATAACCAAACAGTCCTAACATTACTGAACCACCACACTGCAACCACTGGCTCAACATAACTAAAACAGAAGCGATGCCAATGTTAAGGCCCGAAAACGGGAGACATGGGTGATATCGGAGTTCGGGGATGAAGGTGCCCCTCCCGGGGCACCGGGGTTCCCCTAGGGCCATAATAGAGGCCACGAAAAAATTTCGGGCGAAAACGGAAACCGGGCCCAGGGAATGCTCTAGGGGACGTGTTTTGGGCCTCCGGACGCAAACTTTTCCACGTTAATATTTTCGCCCCATATCGTACGTGAGACCCCTAGGGGACATGGGAGGCCCCTAGGGTCGGTTTTTGGGTCCCTGATAGGCTTGTAAAGCCGGTTTGACGCGATGCCAATGTTAAGGCCCGAAAACAGGCGACATGGGTTATATCGGAGTTCGGGGATGAAGATGACCCTCTCGGGGCACCGGGGGTCCCCTAGGGCCATAATAGAGCCCCCTAAAAACTTTCGGGCCAAAACTGAAACCGGGCCCCGGGAATGCTCTAGGGGACGTGTTTTAAGCCTCCGTCGCAAACTTTTGAAGTTAATATTTTCGCCCCATATCGCACGGGAGACCCCCAAGGGACATGGGAAGCCCCTAGGGTCGGTTATTGGGTCCCTAATAGGCTTGTAAGGGTGGTTTGACGCGATGCCAGTGTTTTTTTGTTTTTTTTTTTGATAATTGACGTGATGCCATTGTTTTTTTTTTTTGGTGCAAGTCAGAAATTGTATTATGACTAGCTGCAATGTAGCAAGATTACAGCCCACAGGCTATGCAAATCCAAGGCCACCTACTAGGTAGGGTTCCTTTTATCTACATCCCTTTACAACCATACAAACCTAAAACAGTACTGGAGCAGCACACTACAACCAGTGGCTCACCTTAGCTGAAACAATAAAAACAAACATTCCTGACTTACAGCAAATACAAAACACATTAAGATAAGCTGTTACAGATTCCCATTCCATCTCTTATCCTTTACTATTAATCTTCCTCCTGCTGCTGTGCTGCTGAATTCTGATTCTGCTCTGCTGCATGATTTTGCGACAGTGGTACAGAAAACATACAACATTTCCACATACACCAAACTACAAAAACATAGTACAGAGAACAATTGGACACTTCCTATCCATCTTTTATCCTTGTTGTTGATCTTCCTCTTACTGTTGCATTGCTGTATTCTGATTCTGACTACCTGCTGAATCTGCTGCATGATCTGCATCATTGACATTCTGCTCCCCTCAAAATATTGGATGTTCCTGCATCTCCATATCCAGTACATTGCTGCTGCAAGTCCTGCTGCATACACTTCCCTTCTGAATCTTGAGCTCTTCTGCCTGCTTATCCAGTTAAGCATGCCCTGGATTGTGTTTGCTTTTGCTGACATATGTAACAATCCTCTTAGCTGATCCAGAATCCCTGTTGATACACTACAGCTGAAGAACAGGTGATTGTGATCTTCTGGCTTCAATTTGCATAGGTTGCACATAGCATCTCCATTCAGGAAACCCATTTTCTGCATCCTGTCCTTTGTTAGCAGTCTCCCCAGTTGAGCTAGCCATAGGCAAAAGCTTTGTCTAGGCATGGTTATCTTCCCCCAAATCAGATTAGCATGTCTGTACTTTGGCATGACCCCTGTCAGTACTCTGTATCCTCTTGCAGCAGAATAAAACCCATCAGGAGCTCCCTTCCACACTCCTCTAACTGAATATTGATCCTGGAAATAGCTTTTGATTTTATTAAGCTTTTTCTAGTACCAGCTGGCTCCCCACACAGGAGCATAATTCCAGAAATTGACTCCCTTCAAGTAAACCCCATTTATTGATTTTACCCACAGTGTGTCTTTCTTTGTGGCTAAATCCCAAATATGCTTCCCATTTAAAGCTATGTTAAACCATTTGCAGTTCTTAATGTTTATTCCACCATTTTTCCTTGGTCTGCATACCATGTCCCATGCCACCAAGCTTGTCTTATGCTTCTGGTCAGTGGATCCCCACAAGAATGATCTGCATTTTTGCTCTACATTTTTTAGTACCCCTGCAGGCATTATAAAAATGCTCGACTAGTATACATGTATAGAGAATAATACAGAATTAATTAGTTGAGCCCTTCCTGCATATGAGAGATTCCTAGAAGCCCAAATCTGCTGCTTTTTTGTCATTTTATCCACCAAGCATTCACAATCTATTTTGTTCCATTTAGATGGAGACAGTGGAACACCCAAATACTTCATGGGTAGTGTACCCTCCCTGAACCCTGATAAACCTAACAGCTCACTCTTAATTTGTTCACTTACACCAGCTATATACAAGTTAGATTTCTCCTTATTTGCAAACAAACCAGTAGCTTGTGAAAAATAATTAATGCTGTTCATCATGATACTCACAGATTCAGGGGCAGCTTTGCAGAAGCACATCAAGTCATCAGCAAAGCAGAGGTGGCTCAGTGCAAGTTCTTTGCACATTGGATGCCAGCTGAAGCTCTTGTCCATACAGGTTATTTTCAGGATTCTTGATAAATATTCCATTACCAACACAAAGATTAGTGGAGATATTGGATCACCCTGCCTAAGTGATGCCAATGTTTTTTTTTGGTGCAAGTCAGAAATTTTATTATTGCTCACTGTAATGTAACAAGATTACAGTCCTTAGGCAATGCAGATCCAAGGCCACCTACTAGGTAGGGTTCCTTTTTGCTACATCCCTCTACTACCTTACAACCCTTCAATCTGGTGCACCTCACTACAGGCAGTGGTTCACCATCTCTGTACACATTACAGTTTACAAAAATTAATCCTCACCATCTCTGTAAACATTACAATTTGCAAAAATTATTTCTGACTTATAGCAAAATACAAAAACATATATAGCTAAAAATGTTACAACTTCTTCTAGCTTTTCGACTCTGTTTGGAGCTGTTACATTCCTCATTCTGCCTTGCTACATCAACCTGCTGCTGATTACAGAATTTCCTTGTTTTCCACTGAATCTGCTTCTTCCTGCTTCTGCTTTGCTTCTGCCCTCTACTCTGAATCCTCTGCTGGTGCAGTCTTCCAGAGCTGATTCATTCCACCTTCTTTCCTGCATCAGCATCCTGCTGGTTTCCTGTGCAATCTACTGGTTCATTTTCTTCTAGTTTCCAATTCTTCTGTTTTTTCTGTTTCATATCTTGCTCTGCTTTTCTCCAGCAGCCTGTCCTGATTATCTGCTGGATCCTGCTGCCTAGTTCACATCTTAGTTTCTGCATCTGCTTCCCTTCTGAATCTGCTGTCTCTTTCCTGCACATGTTCTGATGCCTTGTAGGATTGCTTGATTCTCTGCTGAGACCCTGATGGGATCTTTTACTGCCTATCCCTACTGAAATCTGTTTCCTTTTTCCTGCACATATTCTGATGCCTTGCAGAATTCTTGCTACTCTGCTGTGGACCTGAGGAGTCCTGCTTTTACCTTTCTGTGCTGCCCTTTTGCTGAATAATTTGCACCTTATCTCTCTTCTTGCAGTGCTTCTGGGATCTCTATATCTCATCTATCCATCTCTTATCCCTGCTGGATATCTTTCTTTTGCTGTTGCTGCAGTGTTGGGATCTGATTCTGTCGATTTGCTGTATCTGTTGCATGATTTGTGATACTGGAATGTTGCCTTCCCCAGCAAAGTGAGTATTTCTGCATTTCCAAACCCAATACACAGCTGCTGCTAGCCCAGATGCATACACTCCCTTTCTGATTCTCGAGCACTTTTGCCTACTTATCCAATTGAGCATTCCCTGAATTGTTTTTGCTTTTGCTGAAATTGTCAGCCAATTCTTTAACTGTTCCAGGACTTCTGTTGATACTTTGCATGTAAAGAATAAATGGTTGTGGTCTTCTGGTTTCAGCTTGCACATGTAGCATATTTCATCACCATTCAAGAATCCCATTCTCTTCAGCCTATCTTTGGTCAACAGTCTTCCCTTTTGGGCTAGCCAAAGGCAGAAACTTTGCCTAGGCATGGATAATTTCCCCCAGATTAAATCTGCATGTCTGTATTTTGGCATACTTCCTTGCAACATTCTTTATCCACTTGCAGCATTATATAGGCCATCAGTTTCAAGCTTCCATGCTCCCCTTGTAGTGTACTGTGCCTGAAAGTGGCTTTTGGTCTTATTCAGCTTGTTCCAGTACCAGCTAGAACCCCAGACTGGAGCATAGTTCCAGAGGTTTACACCTTTCACGTACACTCCATTGATCCATCTTACCCACAGTGTGTCTTTCTTTGTGGCCAGGTCCCAGATATGCTTACCATTTAGAGCTACGTTGAACCATTTGCAGTTTTTCACATTTAGTCCACCATTTTTCCTTGGTCTGCACACCATGTCCCATGCCACCAAGCTTGTCTTATGTTTCTGTTAAGTTGTCCCCCATAAGAAAAATCTGCATTTTTGCTCCACATGTTTCAGTACTCCAGTAGGCATAATGAATATGCTAGACCAGTTTACATGTATGGAAAATAATACAGAATTAATTAGTTGTACTCTTCCTGCATAAGAGAGGTTCCTGGAGGCCCAAATCTGCAGTTTCCTAGTCATTTTATCCACCAAGCACTCACAATCAATTTTGCTCCATTTTGAGGGGGATAGAGGGACACCCAGATATTTCATGGGTAGAGTACCCTCTCTAAATCCTGAGATATGCAGCAATTCATTTTTCATTTGTTCATTAACCCCTGCAACATAAATGTTTGATTTTTCCTTGTTTGCAAATAGGCCAGTGGCATGTGAGAAGTGGTTTATGCTGTTCATCATGATGCTCACAGGTTCTGGGGAAGCTTTGCAGAAGCACATTAGGTCATCAGCAAAACATAGATGACTCAGGCCAAGGTCTTTGCACATGGGGTGCCAGCTGAAGCTTCTATCCATACAGGCTAATTTCAGTGTTCTAGACAGGTATTCCATAACTAATACAAAAATTAGTGGAGAGATTGGATCACCCTGTCTAATGCCACGTTTTGCAGTAAAGTATCCATGTGTTTCCCCATTCAGATTGATGCTGAAGCTTGCAGTTTGGATGCATTCAATTAGCCATCCACTGAATTTTGCAGGAAACCCATACCCTTGTAGCATTTCCTTCACAAATCCCCAATGTATTGTGTCATATGCTTTCCTCAGGTCTATCTTCATCAAGCATCTAGGAGAGGACTGTTTCCTGTTGTAGTGCTTAATAAGGTCCTAACATATCATGATGTTGTTCACAATTGATCTCTGAGCCACAAAGGCTCCCTGGTTCTCTGAAACAAGCATTGGGAGAACTTTTGCCAGTCTACCACACATGATCTTGGATATGCACTTGTAGATTGTGTTGCAGCATGCTATGGGTCTGAAATCAGATGCCTTCTCTGGGTTTTGTATCTTCTGCATAAGGCATAGGTTTGTAGCATTCACTTCTTTAAGCATTCTAGATGACTCAAAGAAGTCAATGATAGCTTCAGTCACTTCATGCCCTACAATATGCCATGCTGCCTTGAAGAAGCCTGAACCAAATCCATCTGGGCCCGGGCTTTTGTTGCTGTCTATCTCAAACATTGCTGTTTTCACCTCAGTGGCACTGACTAGAGCAATGAGGTCCATTTGTTGATGTATATCCAGTTTGTGTCCTGCTGAGAAGAAACTGGCTTCTGCTGTAGTTGCTCTATCCCCTGAGACTCCCAACATTTCTTTGTAAAATCTCACAAATTCCTCCATAACTATCTGTTTATCTTCCAGTAGAGTCCCCTGCTATGTTCTGATTGAGTGCACTCTGTTCTTGTGTCTTCTTTGCTTCATAACTGCATGGAAGAACTGTGTGTTTCCATCCCCCAGCTGCACCCACTTTGCCTTACTTTTCTGCTGTAAGAAGTTTTCTGCAGCCATGTTCAGCTCATTGTATTTTTTCCTGGCCTGTAGTTCCTTGTGCTGTGTTTCCTCATTTAAGGGCTCATTATTAGCAGCAATCTGGGCTTGAGTCATGGTTGCTCTTGCTAAGCCTGCTTGTGCTAGAATGTCCCTAAATTCATTTCTGTTTAATCTCTTCAGCACTTGTCTCACCTTTTTCAGTTTCCTGTAAACTCTGAACATTTTTGTGCCTTGTGTTCTGAAGTTCCATGCTTGCTGCACCATAGCATGGAATTCAGAGTGGAGGCTCCACATGTTGAAGTATTTGAAGGGTGTCTTTGTTTTCTCAGGTTCTGTCTGAAGGGCCAAACAGATTGGGGAATGGTCTGAAACTCCCTCTGGGTGGAATTTAAGATCAAATTGATCAAATTCCTGGAACCAAAGGCTGTTTGCAAAGGCCCAATCAATTTTAGAGTATACTCTCCCCCCTCTTTCATGCCTATTATTCCATGTAAACTTGCACCCTGACCATCTCAGTTCAGTGAGGAAACTCTGCTCAATACACTCTTTAAACTCCTGGGTTTCAGAGAATGTAACTGGATTTCCTCCTTCCCTATTTTCAGCTAGCATAACATTATTGAAGTCTCCTCCAACAAACCATGGTTTATTACAATTGCTAGCAAAATCTGGCAGGTCTTTCCATAGGATTTTCCTTTCTTCTTTTTCATTTAGGCCATAGACAAAACTAGCCACAAATTCTTTTTTTTCCACAATATTTACCACTTTGCATATAACCATTTGCACAGAAGAGAATAAAATATCCACATGAAAATAATTTGGTATCCATCTTAACCAGATTCTACCTAAACTGTGCTCATTGTGATTGCTATAAGATTCCCAGCCTGGCATGAAGCTATTTTTGTATTTTCCAAGGTTAGCTAATCTGATTTTAGTTTCTAAAAAAGCCACCATTCCACATTTATTTTCTTTACAAAAAAGGGCAACATCCCTTTGTTTATTTGGGCCATTTAGGCCTCTAACATTCCATACTAGTATCCTATCCATGACCAACAGTCAAGGTAGGAGACTTACCATGTAATGGCACCTCAACTGCATTCTGAACTTTCTGTTATTCTGGCTCCAGTGTATCTGTCTGTGCCTCATGTGCTTCTTCTTCATTTTGCAGGATTTCAAAACTGTTCTGCGTCTGAGAGCCAGTTGTAGGCTGTTTTTTCCTATACTGGCCTCTACCTGCTAATGTTCCTCTCCCTGCATTCTAGGCTCTTCCTCTCCCTGTTCCTGCAATCTGCCAGTGTTGAGACCTAGGAGGCAAGGTTTGTGGCTTCTGTGCAGGTAATGTTTGTGACACAGGGGCTGCAGTTGCTTTCTTTCTGCATTCTTCCTCAGTATGCCCATATTTCTTGCAGTGTTTGCAAAGAATAGGCTTCCAGTCATATTCCACTTCCTGTTCCACAATATTGCCTTTTTCATTCTTGTAATGCCCCTTGCTAGGGTATTCAGATCCCACTGCCACCTCAATCAAAACTCTAGCAAACTGGATCCCTACTTTGAGCTCTGTGTTTTTGTCTGCCATCATTGGCCTTCCTACAAGGCTCGCAATCTTGCTCAGCCCCTTAGCATTCCAATATTTCACATTAAGACCAAGAAATTTGACCCAAATAGGCACTGAGCTCAATTCTTCCTGTGCATAATCCACATTTTCAGACCACTGCCTCACTATCATAGGTTTGTTATCAAAATGGTATACTCCCTCTTGAATTACAGCATCTCTTTGCTCAATGGAGTCAAATCTGACCAACACCAGGCCATTCTTCATCATGGCTATTTTGTTCATCCCACGATTTGCCCAGATTCTTCTTAAGTACCAACTTAACACATTAATTGGTGGTTTTGATCCCATAATATAGCAAACAACAGCTTTGTTCCAGTAATTGATTTCAGATTCTATATCAATGTAGTTAATTTCCCCTACAGGTTTCCCTTCATGCATAGTTGGCTCAACAAAATCCAATTTAAATCCAGAATTCTTTAATTTGGATATATCAAATTTATCCCAGGCTGAGATATTACCTAAAGTAGCTGTCTCTTGCTGTTTGGTCAGTTCTGGGCCGTCATCTTCATCCTCAGACGAAGAGAGTGTTCGTGCCTTTTCCTTCATTTTTGAGAACCACGAATTGATCTTTTCTCTCGCAATTTCCATCTGTTGAACAGTTTCAGGTGTCATGACCTCCGGTGCCTCCAATTCGTCAGTTAGGTTACTTACAACCCGATCTAGGTTATCTCGGGTCATGCTTGGACTTTGTCTCTGAATCGCTGTTTTCGTCGGACCTGGTGGTGCTGAATTTCCTCCATTGTCATCTTGCTTGTCTCCCCCTCGCTTTGCCTTTTCTTTCTTCCCCATAGGTACTCACAGTGCGTCAATGGCTGACGGACGGTGTAGAGGAGAGAGGTCGGAGCATGTTAGAGAGAGAAAACGGGGCGATTTTGAGATGCCAATGTTTTTTTTGGTGCAAGTCAGAAATTGTATTATTGCTCATTGTAATGTAACATGATTACAGTCCTTAGGCAATGCAGATCCAAGGCCACCTACTAGGTAGGGTTCCTTTTTGCTACATCCCTCTACTACCTTACAACCCTTAATTTGGTGCAATCCACTACAGGCAGTGGTTCACCATCTCTGTAAACATTACAATTTGCAAAAAATATTTCTCACCATCTCTGTAAACATTACAATTAGCAAAAATTGTTTCTGACTTACAGCAAAATACAAAAAGATATATAGTTAAAAATATTACAACTTCTTCGAGGTTTTCAACTCTGCTTGGAGCTGTTTCATTCCTCATTCTGCCTTGCTTCATCAACCTGCTGCTGATGACCCGCTGCTGAACCCTGCTGCCTGAGTTCCTGCACTGCTGCCCATTCCTTGCATTTGTTCTGATTCAGAGTCTCTCTGTATCAATCTGCTTCTGTATCCTTCCTGGGAGCCTACTGTCCATTTTCCTGCTGGTTACCTGCTGCAAGACATCCTGCTGAAACAGCTTCTTCTAGCTTTCCAAAATTTCTGCTTTCTGTTTCATTTCTTGCTCTGTCTATCTTCAGTAGCCTGCTCCTGGTTAGCTGCTGGAGCCTGCTGCCTGGTTCAACAGCCTATTTTCTGCACCCTGCTACTTTTCCCTTTCTGAATCTGCTGTGTTTCTTCTATAACCTGCAACCTGCTACTAAGTCCTGCCATTTCCTTCTAGTTTCCAATTTTGCTTCTGTTTTACTGTTTCATTTCTTTCTCTGCTTTTCTCCAGCAACCTTTCCCTGATTATCTGCTGGGTCCTGCTGCCTGGTTCATTTCCTGGTTTCTGCTTCTGCTCCCCTTTTGAATCTGCTTTCTATTTTCAATAAAACAAAATAAAACCAATACAATTGCAATGAAATAGGCCATTGTAATTCCTGATTCATCCCATCACTGCTTTTTGATCACTGCTTTTTGTTTTCCTTCTAGGCTTCCTGCATGCTTTCCCAACACCTGTTGGTGGTGCAATGCTAGGCTCTGGTTTCTGATAGCCTGTTGTTAAAAGAGGCACTCTGCCCCCTTCAACCTTCACAATCCTTTCCTCCATTTACTAGCTGCAGTTTCTTCTTCTCGCAACTTATCCATCTTCCAATATCTGGTGCCAATCCTCATTCTGATTTGCTGCAATCCTGCTGACTGGTTGCTTCAATCCTTCCTGCATGTTTTGTCCATCTAGGCCTCCTGACTCCCCTCCTGTTTCTTCTTTTCAGTTTGCTGCCTAGGTCCCTTCTGCATACACTTTGTCCATCTGTTTGATGCTGCACTGCTGGATTATGTTCTGTTGGTCTGTTGATAGGAGAATCATCCTGTCCCTCCAATCCTGTAGTCCCTGCATCCCCATTACCAGCTGTTTTGGCTCTTGCTCCACTGTGCATCTGCATTTTCCTTCCTGAGCTTCCTTCTCATGTTGTTTGGCTTGTCTGCACCCTGCCAATCTCATCCCCTGCATTGTTCTGCTTCATCCCCTCATCCCTCTGAACAGAGCTGTGCATTTGTTCTGCAGCTACAGGTTTTCTATCCAAATTTTATCTCTGTTTGTGATTTTCCTCTTGTTACTGCATTGTTGAATTCTCAACCTGACCACCTGCTGGACCTGCTGTATTAGCCGCAGCCTTGATATTTTGGTCCCCTCAAATTGTTGTTTGTTCCTGCATCTCCAGACCCAGTATACTGTTGCAGCCAGCCCTGCAACATACACTTCTCTTCTGAAATTGGAGCATTTTTGTTTGTTTATCCAATTTAAAATTCCTTGGATATTGTTGGCCTTTGCTGTCACTTGTAGCCAGTCTTTTATCTGCACCAGAATCTCATTAGTAACTCTGCACCTGAAAAATAGGTGTTCATGATCTTCAGTCCTCTCCTTGCATAGGTTACAGTTGGCATTCCCATTTAGGAAACCCATTTTTAGTATCCTATCCTTAGTGAGTAGTCTTCCTAGTTGAGCCATCCACAAACAAAAACAGTGCCTTGGCATGGAAATTTTCCCCCAAATCAGATTTGCATGTCTTGATTTTGGCAGGGTGCCATTTAACATGTTATACCCACTTGCAACTGTGTATATTCTATCCTCTGTGCCCTTCCATGCACCCCTGGTAGTGTAGTGGTCTTGGAAGAGGTTCTTGACTTTATTTAGTTTTTTCCAATACCAACTTGCACCCCAAACTGGCTCATAATTCCAAATATTCACTCCTTTTAAGTAAATCCCATTTATCCATTTGACCCACAGTGTATCTTTTTTTGTGGCTAAATCCCAGATGTGCGTTCCATTTAATGCAGTATTAAACCACTTGCAATTTTTGATGCTTATTCCTCCATTTTTCCTTGGTCTGCAGACCACATCCCATGCCACCAGACTTGTCTTCTGTTTCTGTTCAGTCGAGCCCCACAAAAAAGATCTTCATTTTTTCTCTACACTTTTTAGCACCCCAGCAGGCATTATAAAAATGCTTGACCAGTATACATGTATAGAGTATAGCACAGAGTTTATCAGTTGAGCCCTCCCCGCATAAGACAGATTTCTGGATGCCCAGATTTGAAGCTTTTTGGTCATTTTGTCTATCAGGCACTCACAATCAATTTTGTTCCATTTGGAAGGGGACAGAGGTACACCCAGATACTTCATTGGTAAGGTACCCTCACTGAAGCCAGAGAGTACTAGCAGTTCATTTTTTACTTGTTCCTTTACCCCTGCAATGTACATATTCGACTTCTCCTTGTTTGCACATAGGCCTGTGGCTTGTGAGAAGTGGTTCAAGCTGTTCATCATGGTGTTCACAGAGTCAGGTGTTGCTTTGCAGAAGCACATCAAGTCGTCCGCAAAGCAGAGGTGACTTAGTGCCAATTCTTTACACATGGGGTGCCAACTGAAGCTGTTGTCAGCACAAGCTACCTTCAGGATTCTTGATAAGTACTCCATCACCAGAACAAAGATGAGTGGAGATATTGGGTCTCCCTGCCTGATGCCTCTCTTAGCAGGAAAGAAACCATGTGTCTCACCATTGATGTTGATGTTGAAGCTTGCTGTTTGGATGCACTCTAGAATCCAGCCAATGAATTTCACTGGGAACCCGTACCCTAGTAGCATTTCCTTCACAAAACCCCAGTGTATAGTATCATATGCTTTCCTCAGGTCAATTTTCATCAAGCATCTAGGAGAAGATTGTTTCCTGTTGTAGTGCTTGATCAAATCCTGGCAGATCATAATGTTGTGAACAATTGATCTTTGTGCCACAAAAGCTCCTTGATTCACTGAGATGAGGTCTGGTAGAACCCTTGCCAATCTCGTACATAGGATCTTGGAGATACATTTGTAGATTGTGTTACAGCATGCTATAGGCCTGAAGTCTGACGCCTTCTCAGGATTTGCTATCTTCTGCACCAGACATAAGTTAGTTGCATTTACTTCTTTAAGCATTTTGGAGGAGTTAAAGAAGTCAATGATGGTTGTTGTAACATCTTCTCCCACAATGTTCCATGCTTCTTTGAAGAAACCTGATCCAAAGCCATCTGGACCTGGACTTTTGTTGCTATCAATATCAAACATGGCTAGCTTCACTTCTTCTACATTCACAGGACCACTGATTGTCATCTGTTGGTGGAGGTCCAGCCTGTGTCCTGCTTGGAAGAAACACTTTTCAGCTGAGGTGTCTCTGGTTCCTGGCACTCCCAACATTTTCCTGTAAAAATCCATAATTTCCTCAATGATCTGCTCCTGGTTCTCCAACAGTACTCCATCCTGAGTCTTAATGCTGTGTAATCTGTTCATTTGTCTCCTCTGCTTCCTAATTGCGTGGAAGAACTGATTGTTCCCATCTCCCAGTTGTACCCATTTTGCTTTACTCTTCTGCTGCAAGAAGTTTTCAGCTGCTAGGTTCACTTCATTGTATCTTTTCCTGGCCATTTTCTCTTCCTGCTGCCTTATCTCATTGAGAGGTTCTCTGTTTGCTTCAGCTTGGGCTTGGTTCATTGTAGTTCTAGCAATGTCAGCCTGTGTCAAGATATCACTGTATTCCTCTTTGTTCAAGTTTTTCATGATCTTTCTCACCATTTTCAGCTTTCTGTAAACCTTGAACATTTTTGTACCCTGTATGCTGCAATTCCAAGCTTGCTGCACCAAAGCTTGAAAGTTAGAGTTAAGGCACCACATGTTAAAAAATTTAAAGGGGCTGTTTCTTCTCTTGCTTTCTTCATGGAGGGTTAGATATACAGGAGAATGGTCTGATACATCTTCTGGGAGAAAATGTAAGGTGCATTGATCATATTCCTGCATCCATAGGCTGTTGGCAAACACCCAATCAATTTTGGTGTACACTCTTCCCCCCTCCTCATGCCTGTTGTTCCAAGTGTATTTGCAACCAGACCAAGTCATTTCTGTGAGGAAACAGTCTTCAATGCATTTCTTAAAATCCTGTATTTCAGCAAGGGAGACAGGTTGCCCCCCTTGCCTATCTCCAGGTTTCAGAACATTATTAAAATCCCCCCCCCCCCACGATCCAAGGCTGGTTACAATTAACTGCAAAATCCCTAAGATCATTCCATAATTGTTTCCTGTCCTCTTTTTCATTTTGGCCATACACAAAACTCACCACAAATTCATTTTTCCTCTCCAGGTTCATAACCCTACACGTAATCATTTGCACAGAAGAGAAAAGTACAGTAACATGGAAAATGTGAGGTAACCATCTTATCCATATTCTTCCCAATCTATGTTCAGTATGATTGCTGTAGGATTCCCACCCAGGCATGAAATTTACTTTACATTTATCCATATTTACTATTCTAATTTTTGTTTCAAGAAGAGCTACTAAACCACATTTGCTTTTTTTGCAGAAAAGGGCAACATCCCTCTACTTATTAGGGCCATTTAGGCCTCTAACATTCCAAATAAGAATCCTATCCATGACTAATAGTCAAGATAGGAGCCTTACCATTTCCTGTACCCATATCTGTGCATACCTCTTCCTGACTGCCAGGTTCTGTAGTGTTTCCTACCTCCTGTGCATCAGCTTCATTTTGTAGTGCTGCAAATGGGTTGTGTGTCTGTGGCTTGTCTTTCTGTTGTTGCTGAATCTGCCTGTAAGTACCCCTTCCAGCCCTTGCCCCCCTGCCTGCAATATTCATTCTTCCTCTACCTCTCCCAACATTCTGCCATTGTTGTGCCCTAGTATTTCCTTGTTGGTCTGCATGCCTTTGTACAGGAGCTGTATGCTGGTTCTGTATCTCAGTTGCTATAACAATTTTCTTTCTGCACTCTGTCTCATTGTGCCCATATTGCTTACAGTGGTTACATAGGATTGGCTTCCAGTCATATTCCACTGTCTGTTCTACAACATTACCCTGCTCATTCCTGTAATGTACCTTATTGGGGTAATCAGTCCCAATTTCAACTTCAATCATCACCCTTGCAAACTGGATTCCAACTTTGAGTTCAGTGTTCCTATCCGCCATCATTGGCCTTCCTACAAGGCTGCCTATCTTACTTAGTCCCGTTGCATTCCAGTATTTCACATTCAATCCCGGGAATTTTACCCAAATTGGTACCAAGGTCAGTTCCTCCTTTGCATAATCAATGTTCTCAGACCATGCCCTCACAATCATAGGTTTATTGTCAAAGTGGTAAACCCCCTCTTGCAGAACAGCATCTCTCTGCTCTAGGGATTCAAATCTGACCAAGACCAACCCATTTTTCATCATGGCACTTTTGCTCATCCCTCTTTTTCCCCAGATTCTTCGTAGAAAACCACTTAGGACACTAATTGGGGGCCTTGCTTCCATTACATAGCAAACCACAGCTTGATTCCAGTAATTTATCTCAGACTCTATATCACTGAAATTGATTTCCCCCACCGGTTTCCCATCATGTAATTTAGGAGCAATAAAATCTAATTTAAATCCTGCATTTTTTAATTTTGAGATGTCGAATTTTTCCCAAGCTGAATTGTTACCTGGTTTCGCAAATTCCTGTTCTTTTGGCTGTTCTGGCACTACTTCCTCTTCATCAGACACGAACTGGGTGCGAGATTTCTCCTTCATCTTCGATAGCTAGGAATTTATTTTTTCCTGCGCTAGTTCCACTTGTTTCATCGTTTTCGTTTGTGCTTCTGGTGTCATCGCATCTGGTTCCTCTAATTCTTCTGTTAAATTCCGCATAACTAGTTCTAGGTTATCCTGGTTTTCATTCGTTCTCAGTCTTTGATTCAGGTTTTTTGTGGGTACAGGTGGTGCTTCAGAGTTCCCCGCATCCCCAACTTGAACATTCCCTCTTTTTGGTTTCCCGTTCTTCCCCATTTTAACTCAGATTCTTGTTAATGGTTAACAAGAGCTGTTGAGGAGAGAGGGGAGAGCATTTTAGAGAGAGAAAATCCGAGTTTATGGTCTCCCTTAGGTAGATTTTGAGATGCCAATGTTAAGGCCCGAAAAAGGGCGACATGGCTGATATCGGAGTTCGGGGATAAGTATGACCCTCCCGGGGCACCGGGGATCCCCTAGGGCCATAATAGAGCCCCCGAAAAAATTTCGGCCAAAAACGGAAACCAAGCCCAAGGAATGCTCTAGGGAATGCTTTTTAGGCATCCGAACGCAAACTTTTCGACGTTAATATTTTCGCCCCATATCGCACCGGAGATCCCTAGTGGACATGGGAGACCCTTCCTGATAGGCTTGTAAGGGCGGTTTGACGCGATGCGAATGTTTTTTTTTTTTTTGGTAACAATTTGAGTAGATTTCATTACCAAACAAACAGCCAAAGCAACCATACAACCTATTCCTTAGCATTCCTCAACACGGGGAATCTAAGTTAAGGCTTAGTTCAGCATTTTAGCTATAAACCTACTGACTATTACAGAGTTCTTTTTTGCAAATACATACATAATTCTATTACAAACTGAAAATGTAATCAAATTGTAAATCTGCTCCTTCTGCATCTTGAGTTGCTGGTAAACTCTCCTGTTTCTTTCCATCCAGATACAGTAGACCAGAGCTGCCACTGCTGCACAAATTGCATGTTTTTGGATCCTGGAGAATTTCAATCTGCCTATCCACCTCAGTATCCCCTGCAAACTGACTTGCTTGCATTGAATCCCAAGCCAGTTAAGTACTTTCTGGAGCATCTCACGTGTGAACGAGCAATTGTTTCATCAGCATTTTCACACAAGCAGCAAACAGGATCAACCCCCTGTATCTGAAATTTGACAAGCCTGTTTTTGGTCATTAGTCTCCCAAGTACAGCTAGCCACAAGATAAAAGCATGCCTAGGAACTGAGGATCTACACCAAATCAGTCAAGCTGCTAACATTTTTGTCCCAGTTCCTCTTAACCATTTGTAGCCACTGCCAATAGTATAAGCCTCTGATTTATGTTGCCCCCAGACTTTATCCTGCACATATCCTGCTCTGAACATCCATTTAAGTTTGTTCAGTTTTTGCCAATACCAGTTGGTTCCTTCATGAGCTCTATATTCCCAGAATTGCTGCTGTTTTATATAAATTGCATGGACCCACTTTACCCATAAAATGTCTTGCTTAGATGCAACTGCCCATATATGCTTCCCAATTGCTGCAGTGTTCCATTCCCTACAGCTTTTAATATTCAAACCCCCATTTGCTTTTGTGTTGCAGACATATTCCCATGCCACCAGAGGAGGCTTCCTCACATCCTGCCCCCATAAAAACTGTCTACACAGTTGCTCTACTTTGTTAACAATATGCTGTGGCAAAATGAACATTGAAGCCCAGTAAACTTGTAGAGAAAAGAGCACAGAATTAACCAACTGGCATCTTCCAGCATAAGACAAATGTCTACTAGTCCAGCATTTTATCCTAGCAGCCATCTTGTTTAATAAAATTTGACAATCAATTTTCTTCCATTTTTAAGGTGACAGAGGAAGTCCTAAGTATTTCATGGGGAAGCTGCCTTTCACAAAGCCAGTCAAATTAATAATTCTCTCTTCAATTTCACTATCAATCCCAGTGGTATACAGACAAGATTTCAATGAATTAACACATAATCCAGATGTCCCAGCAAAATGTTCTAAGCAGTGATGAAGAATTGTCACAGAAGCAATGTTACCTTTGCAGAATAAAAGCAGATCATCTGCAAAGCATAAGCTTTCCAGTTTGAGAGGTTTGCACTGAGGGTGAAACTGAAAATCAGTAGATGCTGCTTCCTTCTGTATCTTCCTTGTCAAATACTCCATGGCTAGCACAAATAGTAGGGGTGAGATGGGATCACCCTGCCTCAGGCCTCGTCCACCCTTGAAATACCCACACAGCTCCCCATTGATAACTACAGAGAAACTGGTAGACATCATACAAGCTTGTATCCATGTGCAGAACTTGCTAGGAAAGCCAAATTCAGTCAAGATTTCCATCATAAACCTCCTGTTAACTGTGTCATAGGCTTTCGTTAGGTCAATTTTCATCAAGCATCTCTGAGATGATTTCTTCCTTCCATAGAGCCTAATTATATCCTGGCTAATCAAGACATTATGAGCTATTGACCTCCCTGAAACAAATGCACCTTGATTATCACTCGCAGTTAAAGGCAATATCCCTTTCAGTCTCGAGCATAAGAGTTTTGAGATACCCTTGTATATTACATTACAACAGGCTATGGACCTGTAATCAGCAGCAATACTAGCCCCCTCAACCTTAGGAACCAAGGCAATTGCAGTAGAGTTAATACTCTTCAAGAGCTGTCCAGTTGTGAGGAAGTCTTGAGTAGCAGCAATGATATCATCTCCAATTATATTCCAAGCAGCTTTATAAAATCCCCCACTATAACCATCCGGGCCTGGGCTCTTCATGTTGGGAATAAAGAAAAAAGCTCTCTTTATTTCCTCACTGGTGAATGGTGCTATCAGTGATTACTGCTGAGTAATATTCAGCACAGGGCCATTGCAAATAACATCTTCTTCAATGTGATTCCTAGGAACTGAATTATCAAGCATATCAGAAAAATAATCCACAAAATGTGCCACTATTTTCTCATGCTCAGTTGTCCTGCACCCATCAGCATCTGTGATTGCTGAAAATTTCCCCTTATGTCTTCTTTGCTTAATTACAGCATGAAAATAAGCTGTATTTGAATCACCAAGATGTATCCAGTCCACTTTGCTTTCTGTTTCAAGAGCTTCTCTACTGCACAATTCAGAACATAGAACTGCTTCCTAGCTTCTCTTTCAGTATGTTGTAACAAGCAATCAGCAGGTGAGTTATGCACATCTTCCTGTGCAAGGTGCAATTGGACCCTTGCCTGATCAAGTTGCCCCATTATATCTGAGTATTTATGCCTGTGGAGTGTCTTCAGTGAGGTTTTCAACAGTTTCAGTTTCTTGGTTATATTGAACATTTTGCATCCTGCAATGTCAATGCTCCATGCCTGTGAGACAAGAGCATGGAACTGAGGATCATCCACCCACATGTCACAGAATCTGAATGGTTGAGCATGTCTTCTGGTCTGATAACCAAAGGATAAAGTTGCTGGGGAGTGATCAGAAACCCCCTCCACCATGAATAGTACTTCAGATTCCACATACTCCTGAATCCACAACCCGTTAACAAGCATTCTTTCCAGCTTGGACCATGACCTGTACCCATCTTGCTGCTTATTGCTCCAAGTGTACTTGCACCCACTCCATCTAAGATCCTGAAGTTGACAATCCTCTACAAAATCTTTGAAGTCCATCATGTCTGCATAGGTGAGTGGATTTCCCCCCAATCTTTCACCAACATAAAGCATGTAGTCAAAATCACCCATTAACAGCCAAGGGGAATTTATACTGCCATGAATTCATCTTAAGTCATCCCATAAAATAACTCTTTCAGAATTATTATTAAAGGCATAAATGCAGGATGCTTCAAATCTCTTACCAGTTGCTGTGTGAGTAACTTTGCAGTGAATTAATTGTGCAGATTCAAAAGCAATTTGAACCTGAAAAATATCAGGTCTCCAAAATAGCCAAATCCTCCCCAGATGATGACTATTATGATTCATGAAATTATCCCAACCATTACAAATCCTAGCACAACTTTCTTCATATTTTTTGATTTTTATTTTTGTTTCAACAAGACAACAAAAGCCAAAATTATTAGTATTGCAAAAGAGGGATACCTCTCTTTGCTTATTTGGCCAGTAAAGGCCACACACATTTTAAGATAGAACTCTATCCATGACCATCTGGGCTTGGCCCCTGATCATGCTGCACATTCATAACCTCCAATGTCTCCTCCAGTTGCTCTTCAGTCAAGACATCAAAGGGATTCCCAGTACTCACCCCTGCTTCATTCTCCCTTGTTTTATTCTTAGCTGCTACTGTTTGCACCACTTGCCACTCACCCTCCTTGCATACTGGGGTGCTGATGGGCTTTTCAATCTGCACAGGGACACCTACAGCCCCTACAGGCTTATCTTTCACAACCTGTAGTGGCTGTTTTGGGTCCCATTGCTTCTTTGGTAGCTTCTTTCTGTATTTTGCCTCCTCTGTCCTAACAGCTTACAAAAAGAACATTTGATAGGCTTCCATTCATACTCAACAGCTTGAGTAATGATCCTGCCCATTGCATTCTCATACATGACTTCTTCAAGAAAAGGCCCCTTGATTTTCACATCCACAAGAGCCCTCACATAATCAATACCCATTTTCATTTCAGTGATTTTATCCACCATAATTGGTTGCCCAATTAAACTACAAATTTTGCTGATCCCCATAGGGCTCCGGTATCTGACATCAAGATTGTACAATTTAATCCAGATGGGTACAGAATGAACATCCTCACACACAGATTCCAAATCCTCTCCCCAAGGCCTCACAATCAGGGGCTTGCTATCACAATGGAATATCCCAGCCTCAAGGACCTCAGCTTTACCAATTTCAGTTTCAAAATGTACTAATGTGAGGCCATTTTTCATCATAACAACCTTGTCAACCCCATAGTTCTTCCATATACGCCTAATAAAACCATTCATAATCTGGAACGGAGGTTTTGCACCCATAATAAAGCATGCTACAGAGGAACTCCAATAATCTACTTCTTTCTGAATATCATCAAGTTCAATTTTACCAATTTTAACACCCTCATTTTCAATTGGAGCTACATATTGCAGTTTAAATCCGGCAGAACTAAGTTTTGACATGTCAAAATGATCCCAAGGGGAAGAGGTCTTACTTGGTTCAGGAATTTCATCATTCGTCTGATCAGCCCAGGATTGATCCCCAGAACCCTTTTGTATATTCCACAACACTGATTTGAGTTCTTCACGCACTTTTGTTTGAGTACCAGCATCTAATGGGCTTATCACCGAGGTGAGGATTTCGGTAGCGCCATCAATTTGTTCTGGACTAAGGTTCTCAAGTTCCAGGTTCGAGTTCCTTGCCACTGTTGAAGCATCAGGGGTTTCCCTTGAAATTCGAGACTGATTCATTGCAATGTCATCAGAATTAGGTTCCTGGCCGTGCCGACAACCCCTATTGCCAAAGTTTCATCCTCTATACCCCAGACCTCGAGTTCCCACCACCATGGCGATGACTCAGGTTAGCATGAGCTAACGAGCGCCGAGAGAGAATCGAGTCTAGAGAGAGAAAATGTCCTCACGGGAGACCCCTAGGGGACATAACG